>JALXJV020000009.1:36734297-36784700 GCA_024633595.2 Lepomis macrochirus | reverse complement strand
ACTGTGGGTGAATGTCGGCATGTAGATTTGTTCAGGGCGGGACTCTTGTCAAGCGTGTAAAATTTCGAGCATATCTGAGCATGTATAATGAAGTTACAACAACTTCCTATTTCATGGCGAATCATCGACGCCACGGGCACGCCCATTGACGAAAACGCGCAGATAGCACAACTTTTCATCGTCAATGCCTTTAGAAGGCACAGCAGAAATTTGAAGTCGATCCGACTGAATCCCTAGGAGGAGTTCGTTAAAGTACGGCGTGTGTGAATCGTCCCAAAATGGCGGCCAAATTCAAAATGGCGGACTTCCTGTCGAGTTTGGGGTATGGGTCCTTGAGGCTTTTTTGTGTGTCTTGACATGATACACTTCCCCACCAAATTTCGTGCACGTAGGTCGAACGTGGGCGAGGGCTAATTTTTTCTAATTTTCTAGGTGAAGCTTAGCGAGCCATTTCAGCAACGCCCATCCAGCGAAACCCCAAAATACGAAATTTTTCACCAGACCTGACACGTGTTCCAAATTTGGTGAGTTTTCGAGCACGTTGAGGCCCCCAAAATCGAGGTTACTTTGCAGAAAAAAAAAGAAAAACTAGAACTGCGAGCAGTTGTAAGCGGGGTCCAAGCCCCCTGGCGAAACTCGCCCCCCAGCCCCGCGGAGGGCGCGCGAGTCGTCCCGGGCGCCCCGCACTCGTGCCGCACAAAGTCCCCGAGTTTGGTCTCGACGGGCCGTTCCAAACAGAGGCAAAACGTCCCGCGTTTGAAAATGCCATCGGAACGAATGTGATTTAGCGATAGATTTCAGCATTGATTACAGCGCCATCTTTGGGCCGATTTGCACCAAAATTTGTCAGGTGTCATCAGGGACGCAGTGGGAACATTTGACCCAAATTTGGTATGAATGGGACTTGTGGTTCCGGAGATATAAACTGCATGTAAGTGAATGGGAGTGTTTTTTCATAAATTATTAATATATTCACCTTTTAGCCAATCGACACCAAATTTCACACAGACGTTACTGAAGTCATGCCGCATAAGGTCCCCAAGTTTGGTGTTGATCGGCCATTCCTAACCTAGGCAATATGTGCCATGTATTGAAATCCCATTCATTTCAATGGGGCTTTCCACGGCACTCCAGCTTCAATTACAGCGCCACCTTTAGGCCGAATTTCACCAAATTTGTCAGGTGTCATCAAGGGCCCAGGGGGAAAAATTGACACAGATTTGGTGTCAATCGGACCTGCGGTTCCGGAGATATAAAATGAATGTAAGTCAATGGAACTTTTTCGGCATTCCAGCTTCCATTATAGCGCCACCTTTAGGCCGAATTTCACCAAATTTGTCAGGTATCATCAGGGGCCCATGGGGAAGATATGACCCAAATTTGGTGTCAATCGGACCTGCGGTTCCGGAGATATAAAATGAATGTAAGTCAATGGGATTATTTTTTTCGTGCTTAATCTGCAATAACAGCGCCACCTATGGGCACATTAGGATGCACATTGGTCTCTGAGGTCAGGGGACCATCCTGAACAATTTGGCGCAAAGTTCACGTCAATGCGACTTGCGGTTATACCAGAACTAATTTCTTGCGTTAAACAGCGCCACCTAGAGGCTAGTTGCACCAAATTTTGCACAGGCCCTCAGGGGGGCGTCCCACATAAGTCCTCAGAGTTTGGTGTCGATCGGCCATTCCAAACCGAAGATATGACATCAGTTAGCATTAGTAGCGTTGTGCGTGAATATTCGTTAGCTTATAGCCGGAAGAGTTTTTCGCGTATCGATCTGGGGAGCACAAGCCAGTATGATGTGTGTCCAGAGATGGTCCACGCCAAATTTGGTGTTGCTCGGACTTGCGGTTTCGGAGGAGTTAATTCTGAGCGGCTTGTCAGTTTTCGCAATTTTGCGCGAAAAGAGTCTAGGCGGAAATGGGCGTGGCCTATACCACGTGATTCAGCAGGATCCCCCGAACGCGTTGATATAAGGTTTTCCATATCCGCCTTCGTAGGCGGGAGTGCCAAGCCCAAACGCCGAAAAATTTGTCACAGCGCCACCTAGTGGTAGACGTGTGCGAATTTTTGCGCCTGAGTTACGTGCAGTGAACTTGACCTACACCGCGAACTTCGTGTCTCCAGCACTTACCGTCTAGGCTGCAGTAGTGGAATTAGGCACGGAAGAAAAAAAATAATAAAAACGAGAACGATTACAATAGGGTTCCCAGCCACTTCGTGGTATGGGAACCGCGTTGCCTTGCAAACGCGGGTTCCCAGCCCACTTCGGGCTTGGACCCCTAAAAATCCTAACGAAAACAATAGGGTTCCCTGCCACTTCGTGGTATGGGAACCGCGTTGCCTTGCAAACGCGGGTTCCCAGCCCACTTCGGGCTTGGACCCCTAACTAGAACTGCAAGCAGTTGTAAGCGGGGTCCAAGCCCCCTGGCTGAAACTCGCCTCGCCTGAGGGCGCTGAAGTCGTCCCGGCTTCCGCACCCGCGTCGCCAAAGTACCCGAAGTCAGGTCTCGACGGGCCTTTCCAAACAGAGGCGAAACGTCCCGCGTTTGAAAATGCCATCGAAATGAATGGGATTTAGCGATAGATTTACGCATCGATTACAGCGCCATCTTTAGGCCGATTTGCACCAAATTTGTCAGGTGTCATCATGGGCCCATGGGGAAGATTTGACCCAAATTTGGTATGAATCGGACTTGCGGTTACGGAGATATAAAATGCATGTAAGTGAATGGCAGTGTTTTTTAATAAATTATTAATATAGTCACCTGTTGGCCGATTGACACCAAATTTCACACAGCAGTTCCAGAAGTGATGCCGCATAAGATCCTGAAGTTTGGTGTTGATCATCCATTCTTAACCTAGGCAAATTGTGGCATGGTTTGAAATCCCATTCATTTCAATGGGCTTTTCCGTGGCATTTGAGCTTCAATTATAGCGCCACCGTTTGGCCGAATTGTACCACATTTTCCAGGTATCATCAGGGCCACATGGGGAGGATTTGACCCCAGTTTGGTGTCAATTGGACCTGCGGTTCTGGAGATATAAAATGAATGGGAGTGAATGGGAGTGATTTTTCATAAATTCTTTATATAGTCACCTTTTGGCCGATTGACACCAAAATTCACACAGCATTTTCAGAAGTCATGCCGCATAAGATCCTGAAGTTTGGTGTTGATCGGCCATTCCTAACCTAGGCAAATTGTGGCCTGCTTTGAAATCCCATTCATTTCAATGGGCTTTCTGAAGGGCTATGAGGTTCAATTATAGCGCCACCGTTTGGCCGAATTGTACCAGATTTTTCGGGTATCATCAAGGCCCCATGGGGAAGATTTGACCCAAGTTTGGTGTCAATTGGACCTGCGGTTCTGGAGATATAAAATGAATGGGAGTGAATGGGAGTGATTTTTCATAAATTATTAATACCTTCAGCTTTTAGCCGATTGACACCAAATTTCACACAGCAGTTCCAGAAGTCATGCCACATAAGATCCTGAAGTTTGGTGTTGATCGGCCATTCCTAACCTAGGCAAATTGTTGCGTGGTTTGAAATCCCATTCATTTCAATGGGACATTTTCGGCATTCCAGCTTCCATTACAGCGCCGCCTTTAGGCCGAATTGTACAAAACTTGTCAGGTGTCATCAGGGCCCCATGGGGAAGAATTGACCCAAATTTGGTGTCAATCGGACCTGCGGTTCCGGAGATATAAAATGAATGTAAGTCAATGGGATTATTTTTTTCGTGTTTAATCCCCAATAATAGCGCCACCTATGGGCACATTAGGATGCACTTTGGTGTGTGAGGTCAGGGGACCATGCTGAACAATTTGGCACAAAGTTCACGTCAATGCGACTTGCGGTTATACCAGAACTAATTTCTTGCGTTAAACAGCGCCACCTAGAGGCTAGTAGCACCAAATTTTGCACAGGCCCTCAGGGGGGCGTCCCACATAAGTCCTCCGAGTTTGGTGTCGATTGGCCATTCCAAACCGAAGATATGACATCAGTTAGCATTAGTAGCGTTATGCGTGAATATTCGTTAGCTTATAGCCGGAAGAGTTTTTTCGCGTATCGATCTGGGGAGCACAAGCCAGTATGATGTGTGTCCAGAGATGGCCTGTGCCAAATTTGGTGTCGATTGGACTTGCGGTTTCAGAGGAGTTAATTCTGAGCGGCTAGTCAGTTTTCGCAATTTTGCGTGAAAAAAGTCTAGGCGGAAATGGGCGTGGCCTATACCACGTGATTCAGCATGATCCCCGAACGCGTGGATATAAGGTTTTCCATATTCGCCATCGTAGGCGGGAGTTCCAGCTCAAACGCGAAAAAATTTGTCACAGCGCCACCTAGTGGTAGACGTGTGCGAATTTTTGCGCCTGAGTTACGTGCACTGAACTTGACCTACACCGCTAACTTCGTGTCTCCAGCACTTACCGCCTAGGCTGCAGTAGTGGAATTAGGCACGGAAGAATAAAAATAATAAAAATCCTAACGATTACAATAGGGTTCCCTGCCACTTCGTGGTATGGGAACCGCGTTGCCTTGCAAACGCGGGTTCCCAGCCCACTTCGGGCTTGGACCCCTAATAATAAAAATCGTAACGAAAACAATAGGGTTCCATGCCACTTCGTGGTATGGCCCCCGCGATGCCTTGCAATCGCGGGTTCCATGCCCACTTCGGGCTTGGACCCCTAATTAAAGCTGCAAGCAGCGATGGGCGGGCCCTCGCACCTGTAGCGCGTCGGGGTGTGAGCCGGTCGCGTTGCCTATTGTGGACCCTGCCTGATGCGGCTGTGAATTTTCTATGCGCTCGGAGGCTGCATGAAGGTTTTGTAACTCACTTCCTGTTGCCAGCAGGTGGCGCTATAACTGTGGGTGAATGTCGGCATGTACATGTGTTCAGGGCGGACTCTTATTAAACGCGTGCTAAATTTCATATAGATCTGACCATGTACAGTAAAGTTACAACCACATCCCGTCTCATGGCGATGAGTCGATCTTTGACGCCACGCCACGGACACGTCCATCGACGAAAACGCGCAGATAGCACAACTTTGCATCGTCAATGCCTTTAGAAGGAACAGCAGAAATTTGTAATCGATCTGACTAAATCCCTAGGAGGAGTTCGTTAAAGTACGGAGTGTGTAAATCGTCCAAAAATTTACGTAAAATTCAAAATGGCCGACTTCCTGTTGGGTTTAGGGGAGTGGTCCAAGAGGCTTTTTTGTGCGACTCGACTTGATACATGAGCCACAGAAATTTTGAACATATAGGTCAAACGTGGGGCGGGGGCTGCTTCGTTAAAGGTCACTTCCGGTTGCCAGCAGGTGGCGCTATGACTGTGGGTGAATGTCGGCATGTACATGTGTTCAGGGCGGGACTCTTGTCAAACGTGTAAAATTTCGTGCAGATCTGAGCATGTACAGCCAAGTTACTACAACTTCCTGTTTCATGGTGAATCATCGACGCCACGGACACGCCCATTGACGAAAACGCTCAGAGAGCACAACTTTACATCGTCAATGCCTTTGGAAGGCACAGCAGAAATTTGAAGTCGATCTGATTGCATGCCTAGGAGGAGTTAGTTAAAGTACGGAGTGTGTAAATCATCCAAAAATGGACGCACAATTCAAAATGGCCGACTTCCTGTTGAGATTAGAGGAGTGGTCCAAGAGGCTTTTTTGTGCGTCTGGACATGATAGATATACCACAGAAATTGCGTAACTGTAGGTTAAACTTGGGGCGGGGGCTGCTTCGTTAAAGATCACTTCCTGTTGCCAGCAGGTGGCGCTATGGCTGGGGGAGAATGTTGGCATGTAGATTTGTTCAGGGTGGGACTCTTGTCAAGCGTGTAAAATTAAGAGCAGATCTGAGCATGTACAATGATGTTACAACAACTTCCTGTTTCATGGCGAATCATCGACGCCACGGACACTTCATGGACAAAAACAGCGCAGATAGCACAACTTTGCATCCTCAATGCCTTTAGAAGGCACAGCAGAAATTTGAAGTCGATCCTACTGAATCCCTGGGAGGAGTTTGTTAAAGTACGTGAGTGAGTAAATCATCCAAAATGGCGGTAAAATTCAAAATGGCGGACTTCCTGTCGAGTTTATGGCATCACTCCAATAGGCTTTTTTTGTGCGTATGGACATGCCAGATGTACCACAGAAATTTCGTGCATGTCTGTCAAACGTACGGGCGGTGGCTGCTTTGTTAAAGGTGACTTCCTGTTGCCAGCAGGTGGCGCTATGACTGTGGGTGAATGTTGGCATGTACATGTGTTCAGGGCGGGACTCTTGTCAAACGTGTAAAATTTTGTGCAGATCTGAGGATGTACAGTGAAGTTACAACCACTTCCTGTGTCATGGCGAAGACTTGATCTTTGACGCCACGCCACGGACACGCTGATATCCGAAAACGCGCAGATAGCACAACTTTTCATCATCAATGCCTTTAGAAGGCACAGCAGAAATTTGAAGTCGATCCGACTAAATCCCTAGGAGGAGTTAGTTAAAACACGAGCGTGTGAATCATCAAAAAATTTACGTAAAATTCAAAATGGCCGACTTCCTGTTGGGTTTAGGGCATCGCTTCAGGAGGCTTTTTTGTGCGTCCGGACATGATCCATCTACCACATAAATTTCATAAATGTAGGGCAGAAGTTGGGCGGGGGCTGCTCTGTTAAAGGTTACACAAAGGTCACTTTCTGTTGCCAGCAGGTGGCGCTATGACTGTGGGTGAATGTCGGCATGTAGATGTGTTCAGGGCGGGACTCTTGTCAAGCGTGTAAAATTTCGTGCAGATCTGAGCATCTACAGTGAAGTTACAACCACTTCCTGTGTCATGGCGTAGAGTTGATCTTTGACGCCACGCCACAGACACGCCCATTGACATATATGCGCAGATAGCACAACTTTACATCGTCAATGCCTTTAGAAGGCACAGCAGAAATTTGAAGTCGATCCGACTCTATCTCTAGGAGGAGTTAGTTAAAATACGGAGTGTGTAAATCACCAAAACTTTGCCATAAAATTCAAAATGTCCGACTTCCTGTTGAGTTTAGCGCATCGCTCCAAGAGGCTTTTTGTGCGTCTGGACAAGATAGATGTACCCCAGAATTTTCGCGTACATGTAGGTCAAACGTGTGGCGGGGCTGCTTCGTTTAAGGTCACTTCCTGTTGCCAGCAGGTGGCGCTATGACTATGGTTGAATGTTGGCATGTACATTTGTTCAGGGCGGGACTCTTGTCAAATGTACAAAATTTGGTGCAGATCTTAGCATTTATAGCGAAGTTACTCCAACTTCCTGTTTCATGGCGAATCGGCGACGGCACGGACACACCCATGGACGAAAACGCGCGGATAGCACAACTTTACATCTTCAATGCCTTGAGAAGGGACAGCAGAAATTTGAAGTCGATCCGACTAAATCCCTAGGAGGAGTTCGTTAAAATACGAAGTGTGCAAATCGTCTCAAAATGGCCACCAAATTCAAAATGGCCGACTTCCTGTTGAGTTTAGGGCATCGCTCCAAGAGGCTTTTTTGTGTGTCTGGACATGATAGATGTACCACAGAATTTTCGTACATGTAGGTCAAACGTGTGGCGGGGGCTGCTTCGTTTAAGGTCACTTCCTGTTGCCAGCAGGTGGCGCTACGACTATGGTTGAATGTTGGCATGTACATTTGTTCAGGGCGGGACTCTTGTCAAATGTACAAAATTTGGTGCAGATCTGAGCATTTATAGCGAAGTTACTCCAACTTCCTGTTTCATGGCGAATCGGCGACGGCACGGACACGCCCATCGACGAAAACGCGCAGATAGCACAACTTTACATCTTCAATGCCTTGAGAAGGCACAGCAGAAATTTGAAGTCGATCCGACTAAATCCCTAGGAGGAGTTCGTTAAAGTACGAAGTGTGCAAATCGTCCCAAAATGGCCACCAAATTCAAAATGGCGGACTTCCTGTCGAGTTTAGGGTATGGGTTCTTGAGGCTTTTTTGTGCGTCTTGATAAGATACACGTCCCCACCAAATTTCGTGCATGTAGGTCGAACGTGGACGAGGGGCTAATTTTTTCTAATTTTCTAGGTGGCGCTAGCGAGCCATTTTGCCCCGCCCGTCCGCGAAACCCACAAAATACGAAATTTTTCACCAGTCCTGACACGCTTGCCAAATTTGGTGAGTTTTCGAGCATGTTGCGGCCGCGAAAATTGAGCTTACTTTGCAGAAAAAAAAGAAAAAGAAAGAAAAAAAAATTAAAGCTGCAAGCAGCGATGGGCGGGCCCTCGCACCTGTAGCACGCCGGAGTGTGATGCGCGCGCTGCATATTGTGGAGGTCGGCCGGTGCGCCTGTGCATTTGCTATGCGCTCGGACGCTGCATGAAGGTTTTGTACCACACTTCCTGTTGCCAGCAGGTGGCGCTATGACTGTGGCTAAATGTCGGCATGTACATGTGTTCAGTGTGGTACTGTTATCCTACATGTAAAGTTTTGTGCAGATGTGATCATCTACAGTGAAGTTACAACCACTTCCTGTATCATGGCGATGACTTGATCTTTGACGCCACGCCACGGACACGCCCATTGATCGAAAACGCACAGATAGCAACAACTTTACATCGCCAATGCCTTTAGAAGGCACAGCAGAAATTTGAAGTCGATCCGACTCTATCTCTAGGAGGAGTTAGTTAAAATCACGGAGTGTGTAAATCACCCGAAACTTTGCCATAAAATTCAAAATGGCCGACTTCCTGTTGAGTTTAGGGCAACGCTCCAAGAGGCTTTTTTGTGCGTCTGGACATGATAGATGTACCACAGAAATTTCGTACATGTAGGTCAAACCTGTGTCGGGGGCTGCTTCGTTGAAGGTCACTTCCTGTTGCCAGCAGGTGGCGCTATGACTATGGTTGAATGTTGGCATGTACATTTGTTCAGGGCGGGACTGTTGTCAAATGTACAAAATTTGGTGCAGATCTGAGCATGTATAGCGAAGTTACTACAACTTCCTGTTTCATGGCGTAATCATCGACGCCACGGACACGTCCATTGACGAAAACGCGCAGATAGCACTAACTTTTAATCGTCAATGCCTTTAGAAGGCACAGCCGAAATTTGAAGTCGATCTGATTACATCCCTAGGAGGAGTTAGTTAAAGTACGGAGTGTGTAAATCGTCCCAAAATGGTCGCACAATTGAAAATGGCGGACTTCCTGTTGGGTTTAGGGCATGGCTCCAAGAGGCTTTTTTGTACCTCTGGACATGATACATGTGCCACAGAAATTTCGTACATGTAAGTCAAACGTGCGGCGAGGGCTGCTTCATTAAAGGTCACTTCCTGTCGCCAGCAGGTGGCGCTATGACTGCGGGTGAATGTCGGCATGTAGATTTGTTCAGGGCGGGACTCTTGTCAAATGGGCAAAATTTGGTGCAGATCTGAGCATGTACAGCCAAGTTACTACAACTTCCTGTTTCATGGTGAATCGCCAATGCCACGGACACGCCATCGATCGAAAACGCCGCAGATAGCACAACTTTAGATCGTCAATGCCTTTACAAGGCACAGCAGAAATTTGAAGTCGATCCGACTGAATCCCTAGGAGGAGTTAGTTAAAGTACAGAGTGTGTAAATCGGTCCAAAAATGGCGGCACAATTCAAAATGGCGGACTTCCTGTCGAGTTTAGGGTATGGATTCTTGAGGCTTTTTTGTGCATCTTGATAGGATACACCTCCCCAAAATTTTGTGCGTGTAGATCAAACGCGCGGGCGGGGCTGCTTCGCTAAAGGTCACTTCCTGTTGCCAGCAGGTGGCGCTATGACTGTGGGTGAATGTCGGCATGTAGATTGGTTCAGGGCGGGACTCTTGTCAATAGTGTCAAATTTCGTGCAGATCTGAGCATGTACAGCCAAGTTACAACAACTTCCTGTTTCATGGCTGAATCATCGACGCCATACGGACACGTCCATTGACGAAAACGCGCAGATAGCACTAACTTTTAATCGCCAATGCCTTTAGAAGGCACAGCCGAAATTTGAAGTCGATCTGATTACATCCCTAGGAGGAGTTAGTTAAAGTACGGAGGTGTAAATCGTCCCAAAATGGTCGCACAATTGAAAATGGCGGACTTCCTGTTGGGTTTAGGGCATGGCTCCAAGAGGCTTTTTTGTACCTCTGGACATGATACATGTGCCACAGAAATTTCGTACATGTAAGTCAAACGTGCGGCGAGGGCTGCTTCATTAAAGGTCACTTCCTGTCGCCAGCAGGTGGCGCTATGACTGCGGGTGAATGTCGGCATGTAGATTTGTTCAGGGCGGGACTCTTGTCAAATGGGCAAAATTTGGTGCAGATCTGAGCATGTACAGCCAAGTTACTACAACTTCCTGTTTCATGGTGAATCGCCAATGCCACGGACACGCCCATCGCATCGAAAACGCCCAGATAGCACAACTTTAGATCGCCAATGCCTTTACAAGGCACAGCAGAAATTTGAAGTCGATCCGACTAAATCCCTAGGAGGAGTTAGTTAAAGTACAGAGTGTGTAAATCGTCCAAAAATGGCGGCACAATTCAAAATGGCGGACTTCCTGTCGAGTTTAGGGTATGGATTCTTGAGGCTTTTTTGTGCATCTTGATAGGATACACCTCCCCCCAAAATTTTGTGCGTGTAGATCAAACGTGGGCGGGGCTGCTTCGCTAAAGGTCACTTCCTGTTGCCAGCAGGTGGCGCTATGACTGTGGGTGAATGTCGGCATGTAGATTGGTTCAGGGCGGACTCTTGTCAATAGTGTCAAATTTCGTGCAGATCTGAGCATGTACAGCCAAGTTACAACAACTTCCTGTTTCATGGCTTAATCATCGACGCCACGGACACTTCATTGACTGAAAACGCCGCAGATAGCAATAACTTTTAATCGTCAATGCCTTTAGAAGGCACAGCCGAAATTTGAAGTCGATCTGATTACATCCCTAGGAGGAGTTAGTTAAAGCACGGAGTGTGTAAATCGTCCCAAAATGGCCACCAAATTCAAAATGGCGGACTTCCTGTCGAGTTTAGGGTATGGGTTCTTGAGGCTTTTGTGCGCCTTGATATGATACACGTCCCCACCAAATTTCGCGTGCATGTAGGTCGAACGTGGACGAGGGGCTAATTTTTTCTAATTTTCTAGGTGGCGCTAGCGAGCCATTTTGTCCCGCCCGTCCGCTGAAACCCACAAAATACTGAAATTTTTCACCAGTCCTGACATGTGTGCCAAATTTGGTGAGTTTTCGAAGCATGTTGCAACCGCTAAAATGGCTTTACTTTGCAGAAAAAAGAAAAAAGAAAAAGAAAAAAAAATAATCCTTACAATTTCAATAGGGTCCTCGCGACGGTTCGTGCTCGGGCCCTAATTAAAGCTGCAAGCAGCGATGGGCGGGCCCTCGCACATGTAGCGCGTCGGGGTGTGAGCCGGTCACGTTGCCTATTGTGGACCCCTGCCTGTGCGGCTGTGAATTTTCTATGCGCTTCGGACGCTGCATGAAGGTGTTGTAACTCAGTTCCTGTTGCCAGCAGGTGGCGCTATGAAAGTGGGTGAATGTCGGCATGTACATGTGTTCAGGGCGGGACTCTTGTGAAGCGTGTAAAATTTCGTGCAGATGTGAGCATATACAGCCAGGATACTACCACTTCCTGTGTCATGGCGAAGAATCGACGCCACGGACACGCCCATTGACGAAAACGCGCACAGAGCACAACTTTAAATCGTCAATGCCTTTAGAAGGCACAGCAGAAATTTGAAGTCGATCTGATTAAATCCCTAGGAGGAGTTCGTTAAAGTACAGTGTGTAAATCACTAAAAAAATTGCGGTAAAATTCAAAATGGCCGACTTCCTGTCAAGTTTAGGGCATCGCTCCAAGAGGCTTTTTTGTGCGTCTGGACATGATAGATGTACCACAGAAATTTCGTACATGTAGGTCAAATGTGCATCGGGGGCTGCTTCGTTAAAGGTCACTTCCTGTTGCCAGCAGGTGGCGCTATGACTGGGGGTGAATGCCGGCATGTAGATTTGTTCATGGCGGGACTCTTGTCAAACGTGCAAAATTTCGTGCAGATCTGAGCATGTACACCGAAGTTACAACAACTTCCTGTTTCATGGCGAATCATCGACGCCACGGACACGCCCATTGACGAAAACGCGCAGATAGCACAACTTTTCATCGTCAATGCCTTTAGAAGGCACAGCAGAAATTTGAAGTCAATCCGACGAAATCCCTAGGAGGAGTTCGTCAAAATATGGAGTGTGTGAATAGTCCAAAAATGGCGGCAAAATTCAAAATGGCTGACTTCCTGTTGGGTTTAAGGCATCGCTCCAAGAGGCTTTTTTGTACGTCTGGACATGATAGATGTGCCACAGAAATTTCGCACATGTAAGTCAAACGTGCGGCGGGGGCAGCTTCGTTAAAGGTCACTTCCTGTTGCCAGCAGGTGGCGCTATGACTGGGGGTGAATGCCGGCATGTAGATTTGTTCATGGCGGGACTCTTGTCAAACGTGCAAAATTTCGTGCAGATCTGAGCATGTACACCGAAGTTACAACAACTTCCTGTTTCATGGCGAATCATCGACGCCACGGACACGCCCATTGACGAAAACGCGCAGATAGCACAACTTTTCATCGTCAATGCCTTTAGAAGGCACAGCAGAAGTCTGAAAGCCGATCCGACTAAATCCCTAGGAGGAGTTCGTTAAAATACGGAGTGTGTAAATCATCCCAAAATTGCCATAAAATTCAAAATGGCCGACTTCCTGTTGGGTTTACGGCATTGCTCCAAGAGGCTTTTGGTACGCCTGGACATGATCAATGTGCCACAGAAATTGCGCGTACATGCAGGTCAAACGTGCAGCGGGGCTGCTTCGTCAAAGGTCACTTCCTGTTACCAGCAGGTGGCGCTATGACTGGGGTGAATGTCGGCATGTAGGTTTGTTCAGGGCGGGACTGTCATGCTACATGTAAAATTTCATACAGATCTAAGCATGTACAGCCAAGTTACTACAACTTCCTGTTTCATGGCTGAATCATCGACGCCATCGGACACGCCATTGACGAAAACGCGCAGAGAGCACAACTTTACATCGTCAATGCCTTTAGAAGGCACAGCAGAAATTTGAAGTCGATCTGATTAAATCCCTAGGAGGAGTTCGTTAAAGTACGGAGGTGCAAATCGTCCCAAAATGGTCGCGACGATTCAAAATGGCCGACTTCCTGTTGGGTTTAGGGCATGGCTCCAAGAGGCTTTTTGTGCCTCTGGAGATGATACATGTGCCACAGAAATTTCGTACATGTAGGTAAAACGCGCGGCGGGGCTGCTTCGTTAAAGGTCACTTCCTGTTGCCAGCAGGTGGCGCTATGACGGGGTGAATGTCGGCATGTACATGTGTTCAGGGCACGACTCTTGTCAAGCGTGCAAAATTTTGTGCAGATCTGAGCATGTAGAGTGAAGTTACAACAACTTCCTGTTTCATGGCTGAATCGTCGACGCCACGGACACGCCATCGCATCGAAAACGCAGCAGAGAGCACAACTTTTCATCATCAATGCCTTTAGAAGGCACAGCAGAAATTTGAAGTCGATCCGATTGAATCCCTAGGAGGAGTTCGTTAAAGTACGGAGTGTGTGAATCGTCCCAAAATGGCGGCCAAATTCAAAATGGCGGACTTCCTGTCGAATTTAGGGTATGGGTCCTTGAGGCTTTTTTGTGCGTCTTGATATGATACACGTCCCCACCGAAGTTTGCGTGCATGTAGGTCGAACGTGGACGAGGGGCTAATTTTTCTAATTTTCCAGGTGGCGTTAGCGAAGCCATTTTGCCCTGCCCGTCCGCTGAAACCCGCAAAATACGAAATTTTTCACCAGTCCTGACAAGTGTGCCAAATTTGGTGAGTTTTCGAGCATGTTGCGGCCGCGAAAATGGCACTTACTTTGCAGAAAAAAGAAAGAAAGAAAGAAAAATTAAAGCTGCAAGCAGCGATGGGCGGGCCCTCGCACATGTGGCACGTCGGGGTGTGAGCCAGTCGCGTTGCCTATTGTGGACCCCTGCCTGTGCAGCAGTGCTTTGCTATGCGCTTCGGACGCTGCATGAAGGTTTTGTACCACACTTCCTGTTGCCAGCAGGTGGCGCTATGACTGTGGTTGAATGTCGGCATGTACACGTGTTCTGGGCGGGACTGTTATCCTACATGGAAAGTTTGGTGCAGATGTGAGCATGTACAGTGAAGTTACACCCACTTCCTCTGTCATGGCGAAGACTTGATCTTTGACGCCATCGCCATCGGACACGCCATTGACTAAAACGCTCAGAGAGCACAACTTTACATCGTCAATGCCTTTGGAAGGCACAGCAGAAATTTGAAGTCGATCTGATTGCATGCCTAGGAGGAGTTAGTTAAAGTACGGAGTGTGTAAATCATCCAAAAATGGACGCTACAATTCAAAATGGCCGACTTCCTGTTGAGATTAGAGGAGTGGTCCAAGAGGCTTTTTTTGTGCGTCTGGACATGATAGATATACCACAGAAATTAGCGTAACTGTAGGTTAAACTTGGGGCGGGGGCTGCTTCGTTAAAGATCACTTCCTGTTGCCAGCAGGTGGCGCTATGGCTGGGGGAGAATGTTGGCATGTAGATTTGTTCAGGGTGGGACTCTTGTCAAGCGTGTAAAATTAAGAGCAGATCTGAGCATGTGCAGCCAAGTTACTACAACTTCCTGTTTCATGGCGAATCATCGACGCTACGGACACGCCCATCGACGAAAACGTGCAGATAGCACAACTTTACATCGTCAATGCCTTGAGAAGGCACAGCAGAAATTTGAAGTCGATCCGACTAAATCGCTAGGAGGAGTTCGTTAAAGTACGAAGTGTGCAAATCGTCCCAAAATGGCGTCCAAATTCAAAATGGCGGACTTCCTGTCGACTTTAGGGTATGGGTCCTTGAGGCTTTTTTGTGCGTCTTCATATGATACACGTCCCCACCAAATTTCGTGCATGTAGGTCGAACGTGGACGAGGGGCTAATTTTTCTAATTTTCTAGGTGGCGCTAGTGAGCCATTTTGCCCCACCGTCCGCGAAACCCCCAAAATACGAAATTTTTCACCAGTCCTGACATGCTTGCCAAATTTGGTGAGTTTTCGAGCATGTTGCGGCCGCGAAAATGGGGCTTACTTTGCAGAAAAAAAGAAAAAAAAGAAAATTAAAGCTGCAAGCAGCGTTAGTGGCCCTCGCACCTGTAGCGCGTCGGGGTGTGATGCGGCCGCGTTGCATGTTCTCGTGCTCTGCCGGTGCGGCTGTGCATTTGCTACGCAATTCGGACGTTGCATGAAGGTTTTGTTCCTCACTTCCTGTCGCCAGCAGGTGGCGCTATGACTGTTGGTGAATGTCGGCATGTACATGTGTTCAGGGCGGGACTGTTATCCTACATGTAAAGTTTGGTGCAGATCTGAGCATCTACAGTGAAGTTACAACCACTTCCTGTGTCATGGCTGAAGAGTTGATCTTTGACGCCACGCCACGGATCAGCCTATTGATCGAAAACTAACAGATAGTACAACTTTTCATCGTCAATGCCTTTAGAAGGCACAGCAGAAATTTGAAGTCGATCCAACTAAATCCCTAGGAGGAGTTTGTTAAAGTACGGAGTGTGTAAATCGTCCCAAAATGGCTGCAAAATTGAAAATGGCCGACTTCCTGTTGGGTTTAGGGCATGGCTCCAAGAGGCTTTTTTATACTTCTGGACATGATACATGTCCCCCCAAAATTTCGTGCGTGTAGATCAAACGTGCGGCGGGGGCTGCTTCGTTAAAGGTCACTTCCTGTCGCCAGCAGGTGGCGCTATGACTGTGGGTGAATGTTGGCATGTAGATTTGTTCAGGGCGGGACTCTTGTCAAACGTGCAAAATTTCGTGCAGATCTGAGAATGTACGAAGAAGTTAGAACAACTTCCTGTTTCATGGCGAATCGTCGACGCCACGGACACGCTGATTGACGAAAACTCACAGATAGCACAACTTTTCATCGTCAATGCCTTTAGAAGGCACAGCAGAAATTTGAAGTCGATCTAATTAAATCCCTAGGAGGAGTTCGTTAAAGTAGAGAGTGTGTAAATCACTAAAAAAATGCGGTAAAATTCAAAATGGCCGACTTCCTGTTGGGTTTGGGGCATCGCTCCAAGAGGCTTTTTTGTGCGTCTGGACATGCCAGATGTACTACAGAAATTTTGTAGATGTCGGTCAAACGTGCGGCGGGGGCTGCTTCGTTAAATGTCACGTCCTGTTGCCAGCAGGTGGCGCTATGACTAGGGGTAAATGTCGGCATGTAGATTTGTTCAGGGCGGCACTCTTGTCAAACATGTAAAATTTCGTACCAATCTGAGCATGTACAGGCAAGTTACAGCAACTTCCTGTTTCATGGCGAATCATCGACGCCACGGACACACCCATGGACGAAAATGCGCAGAGAGCACAACTTTACATCGTCAATGCCTTTAGAAGGCACAGCAGAAATTTGAAGTCGATCGGACAAAACCCTAGGAGGAGTTAGTTAAAGTACAGAATGTGTAAATCATCCAAAATGGCCGCACAATTCAAAATGGCCGACTTCCTGTCAGGTTTAGGGCATCGCTCCAAGAGGCTTTTTGTGCGTCTGGACATGATCCATGTGGCACAGAAATTTCAGTATATGTAGGTAAACGCGCGCGTGGGGCTGCTTCGTTAAAGTTCACTTCCTGTTGCCAGCAGGTGGCGCTATGACTGTGGGTGAATGTCGGCATGTACACGTGTTCAGGGCTGGGCTCTTGACAAACGTGCAAAATTTCGTGCAGATCTGAGCATATACAGCCAAGTTGCAACAACTTCCTGTTTCGCGTGGCTAATCATCAACGCCATCGGACACGTCCATTGACGAAAACGCGCAGATAGCACAACTTTACATCGTCAATGCCTTTAGAAGGCACAGCAGAAATTTGAAGGCGATCCGGACGGAACCCCTAGGAGGAGTTAGTTAAAGTACGGAGTGTGCGAATCGTCCCAAAATGGCAGCCAAATTCAAAATGGCGGACTTCCTGTCGAGTTTAGGGTATGGGTTCTTGAGGCTTTTTTGTGCGTCTTGATATGATACACGTCCCCACCAAATTTCGTGCATGTAGGTCGAACGTGGACGAGGGGCTAATTTTTCCAATTTTCTAGGTGGCTTAGCGAGCCATTTTGCCACGCCGTACGCGAAACCCACAAAATACGAAATTTTTCACCAGTCCTGACATCGCGTGCCAAATTTGGTGAGTTTTCGAGCATGTTGCGACCGCGAAAATGGGACTTACTTTGCAGAAAAAAGAAAAAAGAAAAAAAAAAAATAATCCTTACAATTTCAATAGGGTCCTCGCACCGTTAGTGCTCGGGCCCTAAAAATAATCCTAACAGTTTCAATAGGGTCCTCGCACGTTTCGTGCTCGGGCCCTAATAATCCTAACAGTTTCAATAGGGTCCTCGCACGGTTCGTGCTCGGGCCCTAATAATCCTAACAGTTTCAATAGGGTCCTCGCGACGGTTCGTGCTCGGGCCCTAAAATTAAAGCTGCAAGCAGCGATGATGGCCCTCGCACCTGTAGCGTGCCGGGTGTGAGCCGGTCGCGTTGCCTATTGTGGACCCTGCCTGTGCGGCTGTGAATTTTCTATGCGCCGGAGGCTGCATGAAGGTTTTGTAACTCACTTCCTGTTGCCAGCAGGTGGCGCTATAACTGTGGGTGAATGTCGGCATGTACATGTGTTCAGGGCGGACTCTTATTAAACGTGCTAAATTTCATATAGATCTGACCATGTACAGTAAAGTTACAACCACATCCCGTCTCATGGCGATGAGTCGATCTTTGACGCCACGCCACGGACACGCCCATCGACGAAAACGCGCAGATAGCACAACTTTGCATCGTCAATGCCTTTAGAAGGAACAGCAGAAAATTGTAATCGATCTGACTAAATCCCTAGGAGGAGTTCGTTAAAGTACGGAGTGTGTAAATCGTCCAAAAATTTACGTAAAATTCAAAATGGCCGACTTCCTGTTGGGTTTAGGGAGTGGTCCAAGAGGCTTTTGTGCGACTCGAAGTTGATACATGAGCCACAGAAATTTTGAACATATAGGTCAAACGTGGGGCGGGGGCTGCTTCGTTAAAGGTCACTTCCGGTTGCCAGCAGGTGGCGCTATGACTGTGGGTGAATGTCGGCATGTACATGTGTTCAGGGCGGGACTCTTGTCAAACGTGTAAAATTTCGTGCAGATCTGAGCATGTACAGCCAAGTTACTACAACTTCCTGTTTCATGGTGAATCATCGACGCCACGGACACGCCATTGATCGAAAACGCTCAGAGAGCACAACTTTACATCGTCAATGCCTTTGGAAGGCACAGCAGAAATTTGAAGTCGATCTGATTGCATGCCTAGGAGGAGTTAGTTAAAGTACGGAGTGTGTAAATCATCCAAAAATGGACGCACAATTCAAAATGGCCGACTTCCTGTTGAGATTAGAGGAGTGGTCCAAGAGGCTTTTTTGTGCGTCTGGACATGATAGATATACCACAGAAATTGCGTAACTGTAGGTTAAACTTGGGCGGGGCTGCTTCGTTAAAGATCACTTCCTGTTGCCAGCAGGTGGCCTATGGCTGGGGAGAATGTTGGCATGTAGATTTGTTCAGGGTGGGACTCTTGTCAAGCGTGTAAAATTAAGAGCAGATCTGAGCATGTACAATGATGTTACAACAACTTCCTGTTTCATGGCGAATCATCAACGCCACGGACACGCCCATGGACAAAAACGCGCAGATAGCACAACTTTGCATCCTCAATGCCTTTAGAAGGCACAGCAGAAATTTGAAGTCGATCATACTGAATCCCTGGGAGGAGTTTGTTAAAGTACGTAGTGAGTAAATCATCCAAAAATGGCGGTAAAATTCAAAATGGCGGACTTCCTGTCGAGTTTATGGCATCACTCCAATAGGCTTTTTTGTGCGTATGGACATGCCAGATGTACCACAGAAATTTCGTGCATGTCTGTCAAACGTGCGGCGGTGGCTGCTTTGTTAAAGGTGACTTCCTGTTGCCAGCAGGTGGCGCTATGACTGTGGGTGAATGTTGGCATGTACATGTGTTCAGGGCGGGACTCTTGTCAAACGTGTAAAATTTTGTGCAGATCTGAGGATGTACAGTGAAGTTACAACCACTTCCTGTGTCATGGCGAAGACTTGATCTTTGACGCCACGCCACGGACACGCTGATATCCGAAAACGCGCAGATAGCACAACTTTTCATCATCAATGCCTTTAGAAGGCACAGCAGAAATTTGAAGTCGATCCGACTAAATCCCTAGGAGGAGTTAGTTAAAACACGAAGTGTGTGAATCATCAAAAAATTTACGTAAAATTCAAAATGGCCGACTTCCTGTTGGGTTTAGGGCATCGCTTCAGGAGGCTTTTGTAGCGTCGGACATGATCCATCTACCACATAAATTTCATAAATGTAGGGCAGAAGTTGGACGGGGCTGCTCTGTTAAAGGTTACACAAAGGTCACTTTCTGTTGCCAGCAGGTGGCGCTATGACTGTGGGTGAATGTCGGCATGTAGATGTGTTCAGGGCGGGACTCTTGTCAAGCGTGTAAAATTTCGTGCAGATCTGAGCATCTACAGTGAAGTTACAACCACTTCCTGTGTCATGGCGTAGAGTTGATCTTTGACGCCACGCCACAGACACGCCCATTGACATATATGCGCAGATAGCACAACTTTACATCGTCAATGCCTTTAGAAGGCACAGCAGAAATTTGAAATCGATCCGACTCTATCTCTAGGAGGAGTTAGTTAAAATACGGAGTGTGTAAATCACCAAAACTTTGCCATAAAATTCAAAATGTCCGACTTCCTGTTGAGTTTAGCGCATCGCTCCAAGAGGCTTTTTTGTGCGTCTGGACAAGATAGATGTACCCCAGAATTTTCGTACATGTAGGTCAAACGTGTGGCGGGGGCTGCTTCGTTTAAGGTCACTTCCTGTTGCCAGCAGGTGGCGCTATGACTATGGTTGAATGTTGGCATGTACATTTGTTCAGGGCGGGACTCTTGTCAAATGTACAAAATTTGGTGCAGATCTGAGCATTTATAGCGAAGTTACTCCAACTTCCTGTTTCATGGCGAATCGGCGACGGCACGGACACGCCCATGGACAAAACGCGCGGATAGCACAACTTTACATCTTCAATGCCTTGAGAAGGGACAGCAGAAATTTGAAGTCGATCCGACTAAATCCCTAGGAGGAGTTCGTTAAAGTCACGAGCGTGCAAATCGCCTCAAAATGGCCACCAAATTCAAAATGGCCGACTTCCTGTTGAGTTTAGGGCATCGCTCCAAGAGGCTTTTTTGTGTGTCTGGACATGATAGATGTACCACAGAATTTTCGTACATGTAGGTCAAACGTGTGGCGGGGCTGCTTCGCTTAAGGTCACTTCCTGTTGCCAGCAGGTGGCGCTACGACTATGGTTGAATGTTGGCATGTACGTTTGTTCAGGGCGGGACTCTTGTCAAATGTACAAAATTTGGTGCAGATCTGAGCATTTATAGCGAAGTTACTCCAACTTCCTGTTTCATGGCGAATCGGCGACGGCACGGACACGCCCATCGACGAAAACGCGCAGATAGCACAACTTTACATCTTCAATGCCTTGAGAAGGCACAGCAGAAATTTGAAGTCGATCCGACTAAATCCCTAGGAGGAGTTCGTTAAAGTACGAAGTGTGCAAATCATCCCAAAATTGCCATAAAATTCAAAATGGCCGACTTCCTGTTGGGTTTACGGCATTGCTCCAAGAAGCTTTTTGGTACGTCTGGACATGATCAATGTGCCACAGAAATTGCGTACATGCAGGTCAAACGTGCCGCGGGGGCTGCTTCGTCAAAGGTCACTTCCTGTTACCAGCAGGTGGCGCTATGACTGGGGGTGAATGTCGGCATGTAGGTTTGTTCAGGGCGGGACTGTCATGCTACATGTAAAATTTCATACAGATCTAAGCATGTACAGCCAAGTTACTACAACTTCCTGTTTCATGGCTGAATCATCGACGCCACGGACACGCCCATTGACGAAAACGCGCAGAGAGCACAACTTTACATCGTCAATGCCTTTAGAAGGCACAGCAGAAATTTGAAGTCGATCTGATTAAATCCCTAGGAGGAGTTCGTTAAAGCACGGAGTGTGCAAATCGTCCCAAAATGGTCGCGACGATTCAAAATGGCCGACTTCCTGTTGGGTTTAGGGCATGGCTCCAAGAGGCTTTTTTGTACCTCTGGAGATGATACATGTGCCACAGAAATTTCGTACATGTAGGTAAAACGTCGCGGCGGGGCTGCTTCGTTAAAGGTCACTTCCTGTTGCCAGCAGGTGGCGCTATGACTGTGATTGAATGTTGGCATGTACATGTGTTCAGGGTGGGACTCTTGTCAAGCGTGCAAAATTTTGTGCAGATCTGAGCATGTACAGGAAAGTTACAGCAACTTCCTGTTTCATGGCGAATTGTCAACGCCACGGACACGCCCATCGACGAAAACGTGCAGATAGCACAACTTTTCATCGTCAATGCCTTTAGAAGGCACAGCAGAAATTTGAAGTCGATCCGACTAACTCCCTAGGAGGAGTTCGTTAAAGTATGGAGTGAGTGAATCGTCCCAAAATGGCGGCCAAATTCAAAATGGCGGACTTCCTGTCGAGTTTAGGGTATGGGTTCTTGAGGCTTTTTTGTGCGTCTTGATATAATACACGTCCCCACCAAAATTCGTGCATGTAGGTCGAACGTGGACGAGGGGCTAATTTTTTCTAATTTTCTAGGTGGCGCTAGCGAGCCATTTTGCCCCGCCATCCGCTGAAACCCACAAAATACTGAAATTTTTCACCAGTCCTGACATGCGTGCCAAATTTGGTGACTTTTCGAGCTGTTGAGGCCGCGAAAAGTGAGCTTACTTTGCAGAAAAAGAAAGAAAAAAGAAAAATTAAAGCTGCAAGCAGCGATGGGCGGGCCCTCGCACATGTGGCGCGCCGGGGTGTGATGCGGCCGCGTTGCATATTCTGGAGCTCTGCCGGTGCGGCTTTGATTTGCAACGCGATTCGAACGTTGCATGTAGGTGTTGTACCTCACTTCCTATTGCCAGCAGGTGGCGCTATGACTGTTGGTGAATGTCGGCATGTACATGTGTCCAGGGCGGGACTCTTGTCAAACGTGTAAAATTTCGTACAGATCTGAGCATGTACACTGAAGTTACAACCACTTCCTGTTTCATGGCGCATCATAGACGCTCACGGACACGCTTGGTTGATCTAAAACTCACAGATAGCACAACTTTTCATCGCCAATGCCTTTAGAAGACACAGCAGAAATTTGAAGTCGATCTGATTAAATCCCTAGGAGGAGTTCGTTAAAGTAGAGAGTGTGTAAATCACTAAAAAATGCGCTAAAATTCAAAATGGCCGACTTCCTGTTGGGTTTGGGGCATCGCTCCAAGAGGCTTTTGTGCGCCTGGACATGCCAGATGTACCACAGAAATTTTGTAGATGTCGGTCAAACGTGCGGGCGGGGCTGCTTCGTTAAATGTCACGTCCTGTTGCCAGCAGGTGGCGCTATGACTGGGGGTAAATGTCGGCATGTAGATTTGTTCAGGACGGCACTCTTGTCAAACATGTAAAATTTCGTACCAATCTGAGCATGTACAGGCAAGTTATAGCAACTTCCTGTTTCATGGCGAATCGTTGACGCCACGGACACACCCATGGACCGAAAACGCGCAGAGAGCACAACTTTACATCATCAATGCCGTTAGAAGGCACAGCAGAAATTTGAAGTCGATCGGACAAAACCCCTAGGAGGAGTTAGTTAAAGTACAGAGTGTGTAAATCATCCAAAAATGGTCGCTACAATTCAAAATGGCCGACTTCCTATCAGGTTTAGGGCATCGCTCCAAGAGGCTTTTGTGCGTCTGGACATGATCCATGTGCCACAGAAATTTCAGTATATGTAGGTAAAACGTGCGGCGGGGGCTGCTTCGTTAAAGTTCACTTCCTGTTGCCAGCAGGTGGCGCTATGACTGTGGGTGAATGTCGGCATGTACATGTGTTCAGGGCGGGACTCTTGTCAAACATGTAAAATTTCGTGCAGGTCTGAGCATGTACAGTGAAGTTACAACCACTTCCTGTGTCATGGCGAAGACTTGATCTTTGACGCGACGCCATGGACACGCCCATTGACAAAAACCCGCAGATAGCACAACTTTTCATCGTCAATGCCTTTTGAAGGCACAGCAGAATTTTGAAGTCGATCCGACTAAATCCCTAGGAGGAGTTCGTTAAAGCACGGAGTGTGTAAATCGTCCCAAAATGGTCGCACAACTCAAAATGGCCGACTTCCTGTCGGGTTTAGGGCATTGCTCCAAGAGGCTTTTTTGTGCGTCTGGACATGATAGATGTACCACAGAAATTTCGTACATGTAGGTCAAATGTGCATCGGGGGCTGCTTCGTTAAAGGTCACTTCCTGTTGCCAGCAGGTGGCGCTATGACTGTGGTTGAATGTCGGCATGTAGATTTGTTCAGGGCGGGACTCTTGTCAAAAAATGCCAAATTTCGTCAAGATCTGAGCATGTACACTGAAGTTACAACAACTTCCTGTTTCATGGCGAGTCATCGACGCCACGGACACGCCCATTGACGAAAACGCGCAGAGAGCACAACTTTTCATCGTCAATGCCTTTAGAAGGCACATCAGAAATTTGAAGGCGATCCGACTAAACCCCTAGGAGGAGTTAGTTAAAGTACGGAGTGTCGCGAATCGTCCCAAAATGGACACCAAATTCAAAATGGCGGACTTCCTGTCGAGTTTAGGGTATGGGTTCTTGAGGCTTTTGTGCGTCTTGATATGATACACGTCCCCACCAAATTTCGTGCATGTAGGTCGAACGTGGACGAGGGGCTAATTTTTCCAATTTTCTAGGTGGCGCTAGCGAAGCCATTTTGCCACGCCGCATGCTGAAACCCACAAAATACGAAATTTTTCACCAGTCCTGACACGCGTGCCAAATTTGGTGAGTTTTCGAGCATGTTGCGACCGCGAAAATGGGGCTTACTTTGCAGAAAAAGAAAAAAGGAAAAAAGAAAAAAGAAAAAAGAAAAAAAAAAATAATCCTTACAATTTCAATAGGGTCCTCGCACGGTTCGTGCTCGGGCCCTAAAGAAAAACTAGAACTGCAAGCAGTTGTAAGCGGGGTCCAAGCCCCCGGCGTAACTCGCCCCCTGGCCCCGCGAGGGTGCTGAAGTCGTCCCGGCACCAGCACGCCGCATAAGGTCCCCGAGTTTAATCTCCATCGGCCGTCCCCAACCGCTGCAAAACCTCCCGTGTTTGAAAATGCCATCGGAATGAATGCGATTTAGTGATGCATTTCAGCATCGAAAACAGCCATCCGTGAGGCGATTAGCACCAAAGTTTTCAGGTGGCATCAGGGACCCAGTGGGAACACGTGACCCAAATTTAGTATGAATGGGACTTGCGGTTGCGGAGATATAAAATGCATGTAAGTGGATGGCGGTGTTTTTTAATAAATTATTAGCAGAGTCACCTTTTAGCCTACTGACACCAAATTTCACACAGCAGTTCCAGAAGTCATGCCGCATAAGATCCCCAAGTTTGGTGTTGATCGGCCATTCCTAACCTAGGCAAATTGTGGCGTGGTTTGAAGTCCCATTCATTTCAATGGGCTTTCTGCGGGGCTTTGAGCTTCTAGTATAGCGCCACCTTTTGGCCAAATTTCACCAAATTGGTCAGGTATCATCTTGGGCCCATGGAGAAGATTTGACCCACATTTGGTATAAATAGGAGTTGTGGTTATGGAGATATAAAATGCATGTAAGTGAATGGCAGTGTTTTTCATAAATTATTTATATAGTCACCTTTTGGCCGATTGACACCAAAATTCACACAGCAGTTCCAGAAGTCATGCCGCATAAGATCCTGAAGTTTAGTGTTGGTCAGCCATCCCTAACCTAGGCAAATTGTAGCGTGCTTTGAAATCCCATTCATTTCAATTGGACTTTTACAGCATTCCAGCTTCAATTACAGCGGCACCTTTAGGCCAAATTTCACCAAATTGGTCAGGTATCATCTTGGGCCCATGGGGAAGATTTGACCCACATTTGGTGTCAATTGGACCTTTGGTACCGGAGATATAAAACGCATGTAAGTGAATGGGAGTGTTTTTCATAAATTATTTATATAGTCACCTTTGGGCCAATTGACACCATATTTCACACAGCAGGTCCAGAAGTCATGCCGCATAAGATACCCAAGTTTAGTGTTGGTCAGCCATTCCTAACCTAGGCAAATTATGATGTGGTTTGAAATCCCATTCATTTCAATGGGCTTTCTGACGGCATTTGAGCTTCAATTACAGCGCCACCTTTAGGCCGAATTTCACTAAATTTGTCAGGTGTCATCATGGTCCCATGGGGAAGATTTGACCCAAATATGTTGTCAATTGGACCTGTGGTTCTGGAGATATAAAATGAATGTAAGTGAATGGGGGTGTTTTTTCATAAATTTTTAATATATTCACCTTTTAGCCGATTGACACCAAAATTCACACAGCATTTTCAGAAGTCATGCCGCATAAGATCCTGAAGTTTGGTGTTGGTCAGCCATTCCTAACCTAGGCAAATTGTGGCCTGGTTTGAAATCCCATTCATTTCAATGGGCTTTCTGAAGGGCTTTGAGCTTCAATTATAGCGCCACCGTTTGGCCGAATTGTACCAAATTTTTCAGGTATCATCAGGGCCCCATGGGGAAGATATGACCCAAGTTTGGTGTCAATTGGACCTGCGGTTCTGGAGATATAAAATGAATGGGAGTGAATGGGAGTGATTTTTCATAAATTATTTATATAGTCACCTTTTAGCCAATTGACACCAAATTTCACACAGCAGTTCCAGAAGTCATGCCGCATAAGATCCTGAAGTTTGGTGTTGGTCGGCCATTCCTAACCTAGGGAAATTGTGTCGTGGTTTTAAAACCCATTCATTTCAATGGGACTTTTTACGGCATTCCAGCTTCCATTATAGCGCCACCTTTTGGCCAAATATCACCAAATTGGTCAGGTATCATCTTGGGCCCATGGAGAAGATTTGACCCACATTTGGTATAAATAGGAGTTGTGGTTATGGAGATATAAAATGCATGTAAGTGAATGGCAGTGTTTTTTCATAAATTATTTATATAGTCACCTTTTGGCCGATTGACACCAAAATTCACACAGCAGTTCCAGAAGTCATGCCGCGATAAGATCCTGAAGTTTAGTGTTGGTCAGCCATCCCTAACCTAGGCAAATTGTGGCGTGCTTTGAAATCCCATTCATTTCAATTGGACTTTTTACAGCATTCCAGCTTCAATTACAGCGGCACCTTTAGGCCAAATTTCACCAAATTGGTCAGGTATCATCTTGGGCCCATGGGGAAGATTTGACCCACATTTGGTGTCAATTGGACCTTTGGTACCGGAGATATAAAACGCATGTAAGTGAATGGGAGTGTTTTTTCATAAATTATTTATATAGTCACCTTTGGGCCAATTGACACCATATTTCACACAGCAGGTCCAGAAGTCATGCCGCATAAGATACCCAAGTTTAGTGTTGGTCAGCCATTCCTAACCTAGGCAAATTATGGCGTGGTTTGAAATCCCATTCATTTCAATGGGCTTTCTGACGGCATTTGAGCTTCAATTACAGCGCCACCTTTAGGCCGAATTTCACTAAATTTGTCAGGTGTCATCATGGTCCCATGGGGAAGATTTGACCCAAATATGTTGTCAATTGGACCTGTGGTTACGGAGATATAAAATGAATGTAAGTGAATGGGGGTGTTTTTTCATAAATTTTTAATATATTCACCTTTTAGCCGATTGACACCAAAATTCACACAGCATTTTCAGAAGTCATGCCGCATAAGATCCTGAAGTTTGGTGTTGGTCAGCCATTCCTAACCTAGGCAAATTGTGGCCTGGTTTGAAATCCCATTCATTTCAATGGGCTTTCTGAAGGGCTTTGAGCTTCAATTATAGCGCCACCGTTTGGCCGAATTGTACCAAATTTTTCAGGTATCATCAGGGCCCCATGGGGAAGATATGACCCAAGTTTGGTGTCAATTGGACCTGCGGTTCTGGAGATATAAAATGAATGGGAGTGAATGGGAGTGATTTTTCATAAATTATTTATATAGTCACCTTTTAGCCAATTGACACCAAATTTCACACAGCAGTTCCAGAAGTCATGCCGCATAAGATCCTGAAGTTTGGTGTTGGTCGGCCATTCCTAACCTAGGGAAATTGTGTCGTGGTTTTAAAACCCATTCATTTCAATGGGACTTTTTACGGCATTCCAGCTTCCATTATAGCGCCACCTTTTGGCCAAATATCACAAAATTTCTCAGGTGTAATCAGGGCCCCATGGGGAAGATTTGACCCAAATTTGGTGTCAATCGGACCTGCGGTTCCGGAGATATAAAATGAATGTAAGTCAATGGGATTTTTTTTTCGCCAATAACAGCGCCACCTATGGGCACATTAGGATGCACTTTGGTGCATAAGGTCAGGGACCATCCTGAACAATTTGGCACAAAGATCATGTCAATGCGACTTGCGGTTATACCAGAACTAATTTTCTGGATTAAAGAGCGCCACCTAGAGGCTAGTTGCACCAAATTTCGCACAGGCCCTCAGGGGGGCGTCCCACATAAGTCCTCCGAGTTTGGTGTCGATCGGCCATTGCAAAGCGAAGATATGACTTCAGTTAGCGTTACTACCGTTTTGCGTGAATATTCGTTAGCTTATAACGTTAAGAGTTTTTCGCGTATCGATCTGGGGAGCACAAGCCAGTATGATGTGTATCCAGAGATGGTCCATGCCAAATTTGGTGTCAATCGGACTTGCGGTTTCGGAGGAGTTAATTCTGAGTGGCTAGTCAGTTTTCGTGATTTTGCGCAAAAAATTGAAGGCGGAAATGGGCGTGGCCTATACCAGGAGATTCAGCTCGATCCCCTATATATTGACATGTCCCCAAAAAATGTTGTGCATGTAGGTGAAATGTGGGGCGGGGGCTGTTTCGTTAAAGGTGATTTCCTGTTGCCAGCAGGTGGCGCTATCACCGGTGGTGAATGTCGGCATGTAGATTTGTTCAGGACGGGACTCTTGTCAAATGTACAAAATTTGGTGCCGATCTGAGCATGTTCACTGAAGTTACAACAACTTCCTGTTTGATGGCGAATCATCGACGCCACGGACACGCCCATTGACGAAAACGCGCAGATAGCACAACTTTTCATCGTCAATGCCTTTAGACGGCACAGCAGAAATTTGAAGTCGATCCGACTAAATCCCTAGGAGGAGTTCCTTAAAGTACGGAGTGTGCAAATCGTCCGAAAATGTCCGCCAAACTCAAAATGGCGGACTTCCTGTTGAGTTTCGGGTATGGGTTCTTGAGGCTTTTTTGTGCGTCTTCATATGATACACGTCCCCACCGAGTTTCGTGCATGTAGGTCGAACCTGGACGAGGGGCTAATTTTTTCCAATTTTCTAGGTGGCGCTAGCGAGCCATTTTGCCCCGCCCGTCCGCGAAACCTACAAAATATGAAATTTTTCACCAGTCCTGACATGCGTGCCAAATTTGGTGAGTTTTCGAGCATGTTGCGACCGCGAAAAGTGAGCTTACTTTGCAGAAAAATAAAGAAAGAAAAAAAAATTAAAGCTGCAAGCAGCGATGGGCGGGCCCTCGCACATGTGTCGCGTCGGGGTGTGATGCGGCCGCGTTGCATATTCTGGAGCTCGGCCGGTGCATCTGTGCATGTGCTACGCGATTCGGACGTTGCATGACGGTTTTGCACCTCACTTCCTGTTGCCAGCAGGTGGCGCTATGACTGTGGGCGAATGTCGGCATGTACATGTGTTCAGGGCTAGACTCTCATACTACATATAAAGTTTGGTGCAGAAGTGAGCATGTATATTGAAGTTACAACCACTTCCTGTGTCATGGCGAAGACTCGATCTTTGACGCCACGCCACAGACACGCCCATTGACGAAAACTCATGGATAGCACAACTTTACATCGTCAAGGCCTTTAGAAGGCACAGCAGAAATCTGAAATCGATCAGACTAAATCCCTAGGAGGAGTTCGTTAAAATTCGGAGTGTGTAAATCACCAAGAAATTGCCGTAAAATTCAAAATGGCCGACTTCCTGTTGGGTTTACCGCATGGCTCCAAGAGGCTTTTTTGTGCGTCTGGACATGATACATGTACCACAGAAATTTCGTACATGTAGGTAAAACGTGCGGCGGGGGCTACTTCATTAAAGCTCACTTCCTGTTGCCAGCAGGTGGCGCTATGACTGTGGGTGAATGTCGGCATGTACATGTGTTCAGGGCGGGACTCTTGTGAAACGTGCAAAATTTCGTGTGGATCTGAGCACGTACACTGAAGTTAGAACAACTTCCTGTTTCATGGCGAATCGTCGACGCCACGGACACGCCCATCGACGAAAGCGCGCAGATAGCACAACTTTA
The DNA here is from genome assembly GCA_024633595.2 of Lepomis macrochirus. NCBI lineage: Eukaryota > Metazoa > Chordata > Actinopteri > Centrarchiformes > Centrarchidae > Lepomis > Lepomis macrochirus. The sequence continues at coordinate 36,755,047 of JALXJV020000009.1, read as the reverse complement.
CATCGTCAATGCCTTTAGAAGGCACAGCACAAATTTGAAGTCGATCCGACTAAATCCCTAGGAGGAGTTCGTTAAAGTCACGAGTGTGTAAATCATCGCCAAAATGGCCACCAAATTCAAAATGGCGGACTTCCTGTCGAGTTTATGGTATGGGTTCTTGAGGCTTTTTTTGTGCGTCTTGATATGATACTACGTCCCCACCAAATTTCGTGCATGTAGGTCAAACGTGGACGAGGGGCTAATTTTTCCTAATTTTGTAGGTGGCTAGCGAAGCCATTTTGCCACGCCCGTCCGTGAAAGCCACAAAATACGAAATTTTTCACCAGTCCTGACATGTGTGCCAAATTTGGTGAGTTTTTGAGCACGTTGAGGCCCCCAAAATCGAGGTTACTTTGCAGAAAAAAAAAGAAACAAAATTAAAGCTGCAAGCAGCGATGGGCGGGCCCTCGCACCTGTAGCGCGTCGGGGTGTGAGCCGGTCGCGTTGCCTATTGTGGACCCCTGCCTGTGCGGCTGTGAATTGTCTATGCGCTTCGGAGGCTGCATGAAGGTGGTGTAACTCACTTCCTGTTGGTGGCGCTATGACTGTTGGTGAATGTCGGCATGTACATGTGTTCAGGGCGGGACTATTATCCTACATGTGAAGTTTGGTGCAAATGTGAGCATGTACATTGAAGTTACAACCACTTCCTATGTCATGGCATAGACTTGATCTTTGACGCCACGCCACGGACACGTCTATCGACGAAAACGCGCGAGATAGCACAACTTTTCATCCTCAATGCCTTAAGAAGGCACAGCAGAAATTTGAAGTCAATCCGACTAAATCTCTAGGAGGAGTTCGTTAAAGTACAGAGTGTGTAAATCATCCAATAATGGCGGCAAAATTCAAAATGGCCGACTTCCTTTTGGGTTTAGGGCATCGCTCCAAGAGGCTTTTTTGTGCGTCTGGACATGATAGATGTGCCACAGAAATTTCGTACATGTAGGTCAAACGTGGGGCGGGGGCTGCTTGGTTAAAGGTCACTTCCTGTTACCAACAGGTGGCGCTATGACGGTGGGTGAATGTCAGCATGTAGATTTGTTCAGGGCGGGACTCTTGTCAATCGTGTAAAATTTCGTGCAGATCAAAGCATGTACAATGAAGTTACAACAACTTCCTGTTTCATGGCGAATCATCGACGCCACAGACACGTCATCGATCGAAAACGCGCAGATAGCACAACTTTACATCGTCAATGCCTTTAGAAGGCACAGCAGAAATTTGAAGTCGATCTGACTAAATCCCTAGGAGGAGTTCGTTAAAGTACGGAGTGTGTAAATCGTCCCAAAATGGCGGCTAAATTCAAAATGGCGGACTTCCTGTGGAGTTTAGGGTATGGGTTCTTGAGGCTTTTTTGTACCTCTGGACATGATACATGTGCCACAGACGTTTCGTTCATGTACGTCAAACGTGCGGCGGGGGCTGCTTCGTTCAAGGTCACTTCCTGTTGCCAGCAGGTGGCGCTATGACTGTGGGTGCATGTCGGCATGCAGATTTGTTCAGGGCGGGACTCTTGTCAAACGTGTAAAATTTTGTGCAGATCTGAGCATGTACAGCCAAGTTACTACAACTTCCTGTTTCATGGCGATTCATCGACGCCACGGACACGCCCATCGACGAAAACGCGCAGATAGCACAACTTTACATCTGCAATGCCTTTAGAAGGCACAGCAGAAATTTGAAGTCGATCTGACTCTATCTGTAGGAGGAGTTAGTTAAAATGCGGATGTGTAAATCACCAAAACATTGCCATAAAATTCAAAATGGCCGACTTCCTGTTAAGTTTAGGGCATCGCTCCAAGAGGCTTTTTTGTGCATCTCGAATTGATAGATGTACCACAGAAATTTCAGTACATGTCGGTCAAAGCGTGCGGCACGGGCTGCTTCGTTAAAGGTCACTTCCTGTTGCCAGCAGGTGGCGCTATGACTATGGTTGAATGTCTGCATGTACATGAGTTCAGGGCGGGACTCTTATCCTACATGGAAAGTTTGGTGCAGATGTGAGCATGTTCAGTGAAGTTACAACCACTTCCTGTGTCATGGCGAAGACTTGATCTTTGACGCCATCGCCATCGGACACGCCCATTGACTAAAACGCGCAGATAGCACAACTTTTCATCGTCAATGCCTTGAGAAGGAACAGCAGAAATGTGAAGTCGATCCGACTAAATCCCTAGGAGGAGTTCGTCGAAATACGGAGCGTGTAAATCATCCAAAAATTGCCATAAAATTCAAAATGGCCGACTTCCTTTTGGGTTTAGGGCATCGCTCCAAGAGGCTTTTTTGTGCGTCTGGACATGATAGATGTGCCACAGAAATTTCGTACATGTAGGTCAAACGTGGGGCGGGGGCTGCTTGGTTAAAGGTCACTTCCTGTTACCAACAGGTGGCGCTATGACGGTGGGTGAATGTCAGCATGTAGATTTGTTCAGGGCGGGACTCTTGTCAATCGTGTAAAATTTCGTGCAGATCAAAGCATGTACAATGAAGTTACAACAACTTCCTGTTTCATGGCGAATCATCGACGCCACAGACACGCCTATCGATCGACAAACGCGCAGATAGCACAACTTTACATCGTCAATGCCTTTAGAAGGCACAGCAGAAATTTGAAGTCGATCTGACTAAATCCCTAGGAGGAGTTCGTTAAAGTACGGAGTGTGTAAATCGTCCCAAAATGGCGGCTAAATTCAAAATGGCGGACTTCCTGTGGAGTTTAGGGTATGGGTTCTTGAGGCTTTTTGTACCTCTGGACATGATACATGTGCCACAGACGTTTCGTTCATGTACGTCAAGCGCTGCGGCGGGGCTGCTTCGTTCAAGGTCACTTCCTGTTGCCAGCAGGTGGCGCTATGACTGTGGGTGCATGTCGGCATGCAGATTTGTTCAGGGCGGGACTCTTGTCAAACGTGTAAAATTTTGTGCAGATCTGAGCATGTACAGCCAAGTTACTACAACTTCCTGTTTCATGGCGATTCATCGACGCCACGGACACGCCCATCGGCAAAACGCGCAGATAGCACAACTTTACATCTTCAATGCCTTTAGAAGGCACAGCAGAAATTTGAAGTCGATCTGACTCTATCTGTAGGAGGAGTTAGTTAAAATGCGGAGTGTGTAAATCACCAAAACATTGCCATAAAATTCAAAATGGCCGACTTCCTGTTAAGTTTAGGGCATCGCTCCAAGAGGCTTTTGTGCATCTCGAATTGATAGATGTACCACAGAAATTTCGTACATGTCGGTCAAACGTGCGGCACGGGCTGCTTCGTTAAAGGTCACTTCCTGTTGCCAGCAGGTGGCGCTATGACTATGGTTGAATGTCTGCATGTACATGAGTTCAGGGCGGGACTCTTATCCTACATGGAAAGTTTGGTGCAGATGTGAGCATGTTCAGTGAAGTTACAACCACTTCCTGTGTCATGGCGAAGACTTGATCTTTGACGCCACGCCACGGACACGCCCATTGACGAAAACGCGCAGATAGCACAACTTTTCATCGTCAATGCCTTGAGAAGGAACAGCAGAAATGTGAAGTCGATCCGACTAAATCCCTAGGAGGAGTTCGTCGAAATACGGAGCGTGTAAATCATCCAAAAATTGCCATAAAATTCAAAATGGCCGACTTCCTGTTGAGTTTAGGGCATCGCTCCAAGAGGCTTTTGTGCGTCTGTACATGATAGATGTACCACAGAAATTTCGTGCATGTCGGTCAAGCGTCGCGGGGGGCTGCTTCGTTAAAGGTCACTTCCTGTTGCCAGCAGGTGGCGCTATGACTGTGGTTGAATGTCGGCATGTATACATGTTCAGGGCGGGACTCTTGTCAAACGTGCAAAATTTCGTGCAGATCTGAGCATGTACAGCCAAGTTACTACAACTTCCTGTTTCATGGCGAATCGCCGATGCCACGGACACGCCCATTGACGATAACGCGCAGATAGCACAACTTTACATCGTCAATGCCTTTAGAAGGCACAGCAGACATTTGAAGTCGATCCGACTAAATCCCTAGGAGGAGTTCGTTAAAGTACGGAGTGAGTGAATCATCCCAAAATGGCCGCAGAATTCAAAATGGCCGACTTCCTGTCGAGTTTAGGGTATGGGTTCTTGAGGCTTTTTGTGCGTCTTGATATCATACACGTCCCCACCAAATTTCGTCCAAGTAGGTCGAGCGTGGACGAGGGCTAATTTTTCTAATTTTGTAGGTGGCTGGCGAGCCATTTTGCCACGCCCGATCCGCGAAACCCACAAAATACGAAATTTTTCACCAGTCCTGACATGCGTGCCAAATTTGGTGAGTTTTCGAGCATGTTAGCGCCGCAAAAATGAGCTTACTTTGCAGAAAAATAATAATAAAGAAAAAAAAAAAAAAAAATTAAAGCTGCAAGCAGCGATGGGCGGGCCCTCGCACCTGTAGCGCGTCGGGGTGTGATGCGGCCGCGTTGCATATTCTGGAGGTCTGCCGGTGCGGCTGAGCATTTTCTACGCTGATTCGGAAGTTGCATGAAGGTTTTGTACCTCACTTCCTGTTGCCAGCAGGTGGCGCTATGACTGTGGGTGAATGTTGGCATGTAAATGTGTTCAGGGCAGGGCTGTTATTAAACATGTAAAATTTCGTACAGATCTGAGCATGTACAGTGAAGTTACAGCCACTTCCTGTGTCATGGCGAAGACTTGATCTTTGACGCCACGCCATCGGACACGCCGATTGACGAACAGCGCAGATAGCACAACTTTTCATCGTCAATGCCTTTAGAAGGCACAGCAGAAGTCTGAAAGCGATCCGACTAAATCCCTAGGAGGAGTTCGTTAAAATACGAGTGTGTAAATCATCCCAAAATTGCCATAAAATTCAAAATGGCCGACTTCCTGTTGGGTTTACGGCATTGCTCCAAGAGGCTTTTGGTGCGTCTGGACATGATCAATGTGCCACAGAAATTAGCGTACATGCAGGTCAAACGTGCAGCGGGGCTGCTTCGTCAAAGGTCACTTCCTGTTACCAGCAGGTGGCGCTATGACTGGGGGTGAATGTCGGCATGTAGGTTTGTTCAGGGCGGGACTGTCATGCTACATGTAAAATTTCATACAGATCTAAGCATGTACAGCCAAGTTACTACAACTTCCTGTTTCATGGCGAATCATCGGCGCTACCGGACACGCCCATTGACGAAAACGCGCAGAGAGCACAACTTTACATCGTCAATGCCTTTAGAAGGCACAGCAGAAATTTGAAGTCGATCTGATTAAATCCCTAGGAGGAGTTCGTTAAAGTACGGAGTGTGCAAATCGTCCCAAAATGGTCGCACGCGATTCAAAATGGCCGACTTCCTGTTGGGTTTAGGGCATGGCTCCAAGAGGCTTTTGTACCTCTGGAGATGATACATGATGCCACAGAAATTTCGTACATGTAGGTAAAAGCGTCGCGGCGGGGCTGCTTCGTTAAAGGTCACTTCCTGTTGCCAGCAGGTGGCGCTATGACGGGGTGAATGTCGGCATGTACATTTGTTCAGGGCAGCGACTCTTGTCAAGCGTGCAAAATTTTGTGCAGATCTGAGCATGTACACTGAAGTTACTACAACTTCCTGTTTCATGGCTGAATCGTCGACGCCATACGGACACGCACTATCGGCAACAGCGCAGAGAGCACAACTTTTCATCATCAATGCCTTTAGAAGGCACAGCAGAAATTTGAAGTCGATCCGATTGAATCCCTAGGAGGAGTTCGTTAAAGTACGGAGTGTGTGAATCGTCCCAAAATGGCGGCCAAATTCAAAATGGCGGACTTCCTGTCGAATTTAGGGTATGGGTCCTTGAGGCTTTTTTGTGCGTCTTGATATGATACACGTCCCCACCGAGTTTCGTGCATGTAGGTCCAACAGGGACGAGGGGCTAATTTTTCTAATTTTCCAGGTGGCTAGCGAGCCATTTTGCCCTGCCCGATCCGCTGAAACCCGCAAAATACTGAAATTTTTCACCAGTCCTGACAAGTGTGCCAAATTTGGTGAGTTTTCGAGCATGTTAGCGACGCTGAAAAATGAGCTTACTTTGCAGAAAAAAGAAAGAAAGAAAGAAAAATAATCCTAACAGTTTCAATAGGGTCCTCGCACGGTTCGTGCTCGGGCCCTAATAATCCTTACAATTTCAATAGGGTCCTCGCACGGTTCGTTCTCGGGCCCTAAAAAAAAAAAAAAAAAATCCTTACAATTTCAATAGGGTCCTTCGCACGTTTCGTGCTCGGGCCCTAAATTAAAGCTGCAAGCAGCGATGGGCGGGCCCTCGCACATGTAGCGCGTCGGGGTGTGAGCCGGTCGCGTTGCCTATTGTGGACCCCTGCCTGTGCGGCTGTGAATTTTCTATGCGCTTCGGACGCTGCATGAAGGTTTTGTACCTCACTTCCTGTTGCCAGCAGGTGGCGCTATGACTGTGGGTGAATGTTGGCATGTACATGTGTTCAGGGCGGGACTCTTGTGAAGCGTGTAAAATTTCGTGCAGATCGGAGCATATACAGCCAGGATACTACAACTTCCTGTGTCATGGCGAAGAATCGACGCCACGGACACACCCATTGACGATAACGTGCAGATAGCACAACTTTTCATCGTCAATGCCTTTAGAAGGCACAGCAGAAATTTGAAGTCGATCCGACTAAATCCCTAGGAGGAGTTCGTTAAAGTATGGAGTGTGTAAATCATCCAAAATTGATGTAAAATTAAAAATGGCCGACTTCCTGTCAGGTTTAGCGCATCGCTCCAAGAGGCTTTTTTGTGCGACTGGACATGATATATGTACCACAGAATTTTCGTACATAAAAGTCAAACGTGCGGTGGGGGCTGCTTTGTTAAAGGTAACTTCCTGTTGCCAGCAGGTGGCGCTATGACTTTGGGTGAATATCGGCATGTACATGTGTTCAGGGCGGGACTGTCATGCTCCATGTAAAATGTTGTGCGGATCTGAGCTTGTACAGCCAAGTTATAACAACTTCCTGTTTCATGGCGAATCATCGACGCCACGGACACGCCCATTGACGAAAACGCGCAGATAGCACAACTTTTCATCGTCAATGCCTTTAAAAGGCACAGCAGAAATTTGAAACCGATCCGAGAAAATCCCTAGGAGGAGTTCGTTAAAGTAAAGAGTGTGTAAATCACTAAAAAAATGGCGGTAAAATTCAAAATGGCGGACTTCCTGTTGAGTTTAGGGTATGGGTTCTTGAGGCTTTTTTGTGCGTCTTGATATGATACACGTCCCCACCAAATTTCGTCCATGTAGGTCGAACGTGGACGAGGGGCTAATTTTTTCTAATTTCCTAGGTGGCGCTAGCGAGCCATTTTGCCCCGCCCATCCGCGAAACCCACAAAATACGAAATTTTTCACCAGTCCTGACATGTGTGCCAAATTTGGTGAGTTTTCGAGCATGTTGCGACCGCGAAAATTGAGCTTACTTTGCAGAAAAAAGAAAAAAAAAAAAATAATTAAAGCTGCAAGCAGCGATGGGCGGGCCCTCGCACCTGTAGCGCGTCGGGGTGTGATGCGGCCGCCTTGCATGTTCTGGAGCTCGGCCGGTGCATATGTGCATTTGCTACGCAATTTGGACGTTGCATGAAGGTTTTGTACCTCACTTCCTTTTGTCAGCAGGTGGCGCTATGACTGTCGGCAAATGTCGGCATGTACATGAATTTAGGGCGGGACTGTTATCCTACATGTAAAGTTTCGTGCAGATGTGAGCATCTACAGTGAAGTTACAACCACTTCCTGTGTCATGGCGATGAGTTGATCTTTGACGCCACACCACGGACACGCTACATTGACGAACAGCGCAAATAGCACAACTTTACATCATCAATGCTTTTAGAAGGCACAGCAGAAATTTGAAGTCTGTCGGACTAAATCCCTAGGAGGAGTTAGTTAAAGTACAGAGTGTGTAAATCATCCAAAATGGCCGCACAATTCAAAATGGCCGACTTCCTGTTGAGTTTAGGGCATGGCTCCAAGAGGCTTTTGTGCGTCTGGACATGATCTATGTGCCACAGAAATTTCGTACATGTAGGTCAAACGTGCAGCGGGAGCTTCTTCGTTAAAGGTCACTTCCTTTCGCCAGCAGGTGGCGCTATGGCTGGGGGTGAATGTCGGCATGTACATGTGTTCAGGGCGGGACTCTTGTCAATCGTGTAAAATTTCGTGAAGATCTGAGCATATACAGCTAAGTTACTACAACTTCCTGTTTTATGGCGAATCATCTACGCCATGGACACGCCCATTGACGAAAACGCGCAGATAGCACAACTTTACATCGTCAATGTCTTGAGAAGGCACAGCAGAAATTTGAAGTCGATCCAACTAAATCCCTAGGAGGAGTTCGTTAAAGTACGGAGTGTGCAAATCATCCCAAAATGGCCCCAAAATTCAAAATGGCCGACTTCCTGTCGAGTTTAGGCTATGGGTTCAAGAGGCTTTTTTGTGCGTCTGGACATGCCAGATTTACCACAGAAATTTCGTAGATGTCGGTCAAACGTGCGGCGGGGGCTGCTTCGTTAAATGTCACTTCTTGTTGCCAGCAGGTGGCGCTATGACTGTGGTTGAATGTTGGCATGTACATGTGTTCAGGGCGGGACTCTTGTCAAGCGTGCCTAATTTCATGCAGATCTGAGCATGTACAATGAAGTTACAACAACTTCCTGTTTCATGGCGAATCATCGACACCACGGACACGCCCATTGACGAAAATGCGCAGATAGCACAACTTTTCATCGTCAATGCCTTTAGAAGGCACAGCAGAAATTTGAAGTCGATCCGACTAAATCCCTAGGAGGAGTTCGTTAAAGTACGGAGTGTGTGAATTGTCCCAAAATGGCGGCCAAATTCAAAATGGCGGACTTCCTGTTGACTTTAGGGTATGGGTTCTTGAGGCTTTTTTGTGCGTCTTGATGTGACACACGTCCCCACCAAATTTCGTGCATGTAGGTCGAACGTGGACGAGGGGCTAATTTTTTCCAATTTTCTAGGTGGCGCTAGCGAGCCATTTTGCCCTGCCCATCCGCGAAACCTACAAAATACGAAATTTTTCACCAGTCCTGACACGCGTGCCAAATTTGGTGAGTTTTCGAGCATGTTGCGACCGCGAAAATGGGGCTTACTTTGCAGAAAAAAGAAAGAAAGAAAAATTAAAGCTGCAAGCAGCGATGGGCGGGCCCTCGCACATGCAGCGCGTCGGGGTGTGAGCCGGTCGCGTTGCCTATTCAGCACCTTTCCCGGTGCGGGTGTGAATTTTCTATGCGCTTCGGATGTTGCATGAAGGTGTTGTACCGCAATTCCTGTTACCAGCAGGTGGCGCTATGACTGTGGGTGAATGTTGGCATGTACATGTGTTCAGGGTGGGACTCTTATCGTCCCTGTAAAGTTTGGTGCCGATGTGAGCATGTACAGTTAAGTTAGAACCACTTCCTGTGTCATGGCGATGACTTGATCTTTGATGCCACGCCACGGACACGCCCATTGACGAAAACTCGCAGATAGCACAACTTTTCGTCGTCAATGCCCTTAGAAGGCACAGCAGAAATTTGAAATCAATCCGACTGAAACCCTAGGAGGAGTTAGTTAAAGTACGTAGTGTGTAAATCACCAAATACTTGACGTAATATTCAAAATGGCGGACTTCCTGTTGAGTTTAGGGCATCGCTCCAAGAGGCTTTTTTGTACCTCTTGACATGGTACATGTCCCCCAAAAATTTTGTGCGTGTAGATAAAACCTGCGGCGGGGGCTGCTTTGTTAAAAGTCACTTCCTGTCGCCAGAAGGTGGCGCTATGACTGCGGGTAAATGTCGGCATATAGATTTGTTCAGGGCGGGACTCTTGTCAATACTGTCAAATTTGGTGCAGATCTGAGCATGTACAGCCAAGTTACAACAACTTCCTGTTTCATGGCGTAATCATTGATGCCACGGATAAGCCATTGACTAAAACGCGCAGATAGCACAACTTTTCATCGTCAATGCCTTTAGAAGGCACAGCAGAAATTTGAAGTCGATCCGACTAAATCCCTAGGAGGAGTTCGTTAAAATATGGAGTGTGTAAATCGTTCCAAAATGGCGGCCATATTCAAAATGGCGGACTTCCTGTCGAGTTTAGGGTATGGGTTCTTGAGGCTTTCTTGTACGTCTGGACATGATAGATGTGCCACAGAAATTTCGTACATGTAAGTCAAACGTGCGGCGGGGGCTGCTTCATTAAAGTTCACTTCCTGTTTCCAGCAGGTGGCGCTATGACTGTGGGTAAATGTCGGCATGTAGATTCGTTCAGGGCGGGACTCTTGTCAAACGTGTAAAATTTCGTGCTGATCTGAGCATGTACAGCCAAGTTACTACAACTTCCTGTTTCATGGCGAGTCATCGACGCCACGGACACGCCCATTGACGAAAACGCGCAGATAGCACAACTTTTCATCGTCAATGCCTTGAGAAGGCACAGCAGAAATTTGAAGTCGATCCGACTAAATTCCTAGGAGGAGTTCGTCAAAGTACGGAGTGTGCAAATCGTCTCAAAATGGCCACCAAATTCAAAATGGCGGACTTCCTGTTGAGTTTAGGGTATGGGTTCTTGAGGCTTTTTTGTGCGTCCTGATATGATACACGTCCCCACCAAATTTCGTCCATGTAGGTCGAACGTGGACGAGGGGCTAATTTTTTCTAATTTTCTAGGTGGCGCTAGCGAGCCATTTTACCCCGCCCATCCGCGAAACCAACAAAATACGAAATTTTTCACCAGTCCTGACATGCGTGCCAAATTTGGTGAGTTTTCGAGCATGTTGCGACCGCGAAAATGGGGCTTACTTTGCAGAAAAAAGAAAAAAAAAGAAATATAATCCTAACAGTTTCAATAGGGTCCTTCGCACGTTTCGTGCTCGGGCCCTAAAATTAAAGCTGCAAGCAGCGATGGACGGGCCCTCGCACCTGTAGCGCGTCGGGGTGTGAGCTGGTCGCGTTGCCTATTGTGGACCCCTGCCTGCGCGGCTGTGAATTTTCTATGCGCTTCGGACGCTGCATGAAGGTTTTGTACCTCACTTCCTGTTGCCAGCAGGTGGAGCTATGACTGGGGGTGAATCTCGGCATGTACATGCGTTAAGGGCGGGACTGTTATTAAATGTGTAAAATTTCGTACAGATCTGAGCATGTACACTGAAGTTACAACAACTTCCTGTGTCATGGCGAAGAGTTGATCTTTGACGCCACGCCACGGACACGCCCATCGATCGAATACGTGCAGATAGCACAACTTTTAATCGTCAATGCGTTTAGGAGGCACAGCAGAAATTTGAAGTCGATCCGACTAAATCCCTAGGAGGAGTTAGTTAAAGTACGGAGTGTGTAAATCAACCAATAATGGCGGCACAATTCAAAATGGCCGACTTCCTGTTGGGTTTAGGGCATCGCTCCATGAGGCTTTTTTGTACCTCTGGACATGATACATGTGCCACAGAAATTTAGTACATGTAGGTCAAACGTGCGCCGGGGGCTGCTTTGTTAAAGGTCACAAAAAGGTCACTTCCTGTTGCCAGCAGGTGGCGCTATGACTGTGGGTGAATGTCGGCATGGAGATATTTTCAGGGCGGGACTCTTGTCAAGCGTGTAAAATTTCGTGCAGATCTGAGCATGTACAGTGAAGTTACAACCACTTCCTGTGTTATGGCGAAGAGTTGATTTTGACGCCACGCCACAGACACGCCCATTGACATATATGCACAGATAGCACAACTTTACATCGTCAATGCCTTTAGAAGGCACAGCAGAAATTTGAAGTCGATCTGACTCTATCTCTAGGAGGAGTTAGTAAAAATACGGAGTGTGTACATCACCAAAACTTTGCCATAAAATTCAAAATGGCTGACTTCCTTTTGAGTTTAGGGCATCGCTCCAAGAGGCTTTTTTGTGCGTCTGGACATGGTACATGTGCCACAGAAATTTCGTACATGTAGGTCAAACGTGCGCCAGGGGCTGCTTCGTTAAAGGTCACTTCCTGTCACCAGCAGGTGGCGCTATGACTGCGGGTGAATGTCGGCATGTACATGTGTTCAGGGTGGGACTCTTGTCAAACGTGCAAAATTTCATGCAGATCTGAGCATGTATAGCGAAGTTACTCCAACTTCCTGATTCATGGCGAATCCTCGACGCCACGGACACGCCCATTGATGAAAACGCGCAGATAGCACAACTTTGCATCCTCAATGCCTTGAGAAGGCACAGCAGAAATTTGAAGTCAATCCGACTAAATCCCTAGGAGGAGTTCGTTAAAGTATGGAGTGTGTGAATTGTCCCAAAATGGTGGCCAAATTCAAAATGTCGGACTTCCTGTCGAGTTTAGGGTATGGGTTCTTGAGGCTTTTTTGTGCGTCTTGATATGATACACGTCCCCACCAAATTTCGTCCATGTAGGTCGAACGTGGACGAGGGGCTAATTTTTTCTAATTTCCTAGGTGGCGTTAGCGAGCCATTTTGCCCCGCCCATCCGCGAAACCCACAAAATACGAAATTTTTCACCAGTCCTGACATGTGTGCCAAATTTGGTGAGTTTTCGAGCATGTTGCGACCGCGAAAATTGAGCTTACTTTGCAGAAAAAAGAAAAAAAAAAATAATTAAAGCTGCAAGCAGCGATGGGCGGGCCCTCGCACCTGTAGCGCGTTGGGGTGTGAGCCGGTCGCGTTGCCTATTGTGGACCCCTGCCTGTGCGGCAGTGAATTTTCTATGGGCTTCGGACGCTGCATGAAGGTTTTGTAACTCACTTCCTGTTGCCAGTGGGCTGCGCTATGACTGTGGGTGGATGTCTGCATGTACATGAGTTGAGGGCGGGACTCTTATCCTACATGGAAATTTTGGTGCCGATGTGAGCATGTACAGTGAAGTTACAACCACTTCCTGGGTCATGGCAAAGACTTGATCTTTGACGCCACGCCATCGGACACGCCATTGACGTAAAACGCACAGATAGCACAACTTTTCATCATCAATGCCTTTAGAAGGTACAGCAGAAATTTGAAGTCGATCCGACTAAATTCCTAGGAGGAGTTCGTTAAAATACAGTGTGTGTAAATCATCCAAAAATTGCCATAAAATTCAAAATGGCCGACTTCCTGTTGAGTTTAGGGCATCGCTCCAAGAGGCTTTTTTTTGCGTCTGGACATTATACATGACTCCAAAAAATTTCCTGCATGTAGATGACACGTGCGGCGGGGGCTGCTTCGTTAAATGTCACTTCCTGTTGCCAGCAGGTGGCGCTATGACTGTGGTTGAATTTTTGCATGTAGTTTTGTTCAGGGCGGACTCTTGTCAAACGTATAAAATTTCGTGCAGATCTGAGCATGTATAGCGAAGTTACTACAACTTCCTGTTTCATGGCTGAATCATCGACGCCATCGGACACTTCCATTGACTGAAAAAGCGCAGATAGCACAACTTTTCATCGTCAATGCCTTTAGAAGGCACAGCAGAAATTTGAAGTCGATCTGATTACATCCCTAGGAGGAGTTAGTTAAAGTACGGAGTGTGTAAATCATCCAAAATGGACACACAATTCAAAATGGCTGACTTCCTGTTGAGATTAGAGGAGTGGTCCAAGAGGCTTTTGTGACGTCTGGACATGATAGATATACCACAGAATTTGCGTAACTGTAGGTTAAACTTGGGCGGGGCTGCTTCGTTAAAGATCACTTCCTGTTGCCAGCAGGTGGCGCTATGGCTGGGGAGAATGTTGGCATGTAGATTTGTTCAGGGTGGGACTCTTGTCAAGCGTGTAAAATTAAGAGCAGATCTGAGCATGTGCAGCCAAGTTACTACAACTTCCTGTTTCATGGCGAATCATCGACGCTACGGACACGCCCATCGACGAAAACGTGCAGATAGCACAACTTTACATCGTCAATGCCTTGAGAAGGCACAGCAGAAATTTGAAGTCGATCCGACTAAATCGCTAGGAGGAGTTCGTTAAAGTACGAAGTGTGCAAATCGTCCCAAAATGGCGTCCAAATTCAAAATGGCGGACTTCCTGTCGACTTTAGGGTATGGGTCCTTGAGGCTTTTTTGTGCGTCTTCATATGATACACGTCCCCACCAAATTTCGTGCATGTAGGTCGAACGTGGACGAGGGGCTAATTTTTTCTAATTTTCTAGGTGGCGCTAGTGAGCCATTTTGCCCCACCCGTCCGCGAAACCCCCAAAATACGAAATTTTTCACCAGTCCTGACATGCTTGCCAAATTTGGTGAGTTTTCGAGCATGTTGCGGCCGCGAAAATGGGGCTTACTTTGCAGAAAAAAGAAAAAAAAAGAAAAAATAATCCTAACAGTTTCAATAGGGTCCTCGCACGTTTCGTGCTCGGGCCCTAATTAAAGCTGCAAGCAGCGATGGGCGGGCCCTCGCACATGTAGCGCGTCGGGGTGTGAGCCGGTCTCGTAGCCTACTGTGGACCCCTGCCTGTGCGGCTGTAAATTTTTTATGCGATTCGGACGCTGCATGAAGGTGTTGTAACTCGCTACCTGTTGCCAGCAGGTGGCGCTATGACTGTGGGTGAATGTCAGCATGTATATCTGTTCAGGGCGGGACTCTTGTCAAGCGTGTAAAATTTCGTTCAGATCTGAGCATCTACAGTGAAGTTACAACCACTTCCTGTGTCATGGCGAAGAGTTGATATTTGACGCCACGCCGCAGACACGCCCATTGACATATATGCGCAGATAGCACAACTTTACATCGTCAATGCCTTTAGAAGGCACAGCAGAAATTTGAAGTCGATCCAACTCTATCTCTAGGAGGAGTTAGTTAAAATACGGAGTGTGTAAATCACCAAAACTTTGCCATAAAATTCAAAATGGCGGACTTCCTGTTGAGTTTAGGGCATCGCTCCAAGAGGCTTTTTTGTGCGTCTGGACATGATAGAGGTACCGCAGAATTTTCGTACATGTAAGTCAAACGTGTGGCGGGGGCTGCTTTGTTTAAGGTCACTTCCTGTTGCCAGCAGGTGGCGCTATGACTATGGTTGAATGTCGGCATGTACATTTGTTCAGGGCAGGACTCTTGTCAAATGTACAAAATGTGGTGCAGATCTGAGCATGTATAGCGAAGTTACTCCAACTTCCTGTTTCATGGCGAATCATCGACGCCACGGACACACCCATCGACGAAAACGCGCAGATAGCACAACTTTACATCGTCAATGCCTTTAGAAGGCACAGCAGAAATTTGATGTCGATCCGCGTAACTCCCTAGGAGGAGTTAGTTAAAGTACGGAGTGTGTAAATCGTCCCAAAATGGTTGCACAATTCAAAATGGCCGACTTCCTGTTGGGTTTAGGGCATGGCTCCAAGAGGCTTTTTTGTGCGTCTGGACATGATAGATATACCACAGAAATTCTGTAACTGTAGGTCAAACGTGGGGCAGGGGTTGCTTCGTTAAAGGTCACTTCCTGTCGCCAGCAGGTGGCGCTATGACTGTGGGTGAATGTTGGCATGTACATGTGTTGAGGGCGGGACTCTTGTCAAACGTGTAAAATTTCGTGCAGATCTGAGCATGTACAGCCAAGTTACTACAACTTCCTGTTTCATGGCGTAATCATCGACGCCACGGACACGCCATTGACGAAAACGCGCAGATAGCACAACTTTACATCATCAATGCCTTTAGAAGGCACAGCAGAAATTTGAAGTCGATCCGACTAAATCCCTAGGAGGAGTTCGTCAAAGTACGGAGTGTGCGAATCGTCCCAAAATGGCGGCCAAATTCAAAATGGCGGCCAAATTCAAAATGGCGGACTTCCTGTCGAGTTTAGGGTAAGGGTTCTTGAGGCTTTTTTGTGCGTCTTGATATGATACACGTCCCCACCAAATTTCGGTCCCATGTAGGTCGAACGTGGACGAGGGCTAATTTTTCTAATTTTCTAGGTGGCGCTTAGCGAAGCCATTTTGCCACGGCCCTCCGCGAAACCCACAAAATACAAAATTTTTCACCAGTCCTGACACGCGTGCCAAATTTGGTGAGTTTTCGAGCATGTTAGCGCCGCGAAAAATGAGCTTACTTTGCAGAAAAATAATAATAAAGAAAAAAAAATAAAAAAAAAATAATCCTAACAGTTTCAATAGGGTCCTCGCACCGTTAGTGCTCGGGCCCTAAATAATCCTTACAATTTCAATACGGTCCTCGCACCGTTAGTGCTCGGGCCCTAATTAAAGCTGCAAGCAGCGATGGGCGGGCCCTCGCACTACGTAGCGCCGGGATGTAGCGCAGCCGCGTTGCATATTCTGGAGCTCGGCCGTGCATTTGCTACGCGATTTGGACGTTTCATGAAGGTTTTGTACCTCACATCCTGTTGCCAGCAGGTGGCGCTATGACTGTTGGAGAGTGTCGGCGTGTACATGTGTTCAGGACTGGACTCTTATCCTACCTGTAAAGTTTGGTGCAGATGTGAGCATGTCCACTGAAGTTACAACCACTTCCTGTGTCATGGCGATGACTTGATCTTTGACGCCACGGACACGCCCATTGACGAAAACGCGCAGATAGCACAACTTTTCATCGTCAATGCCTTTAGAAGGCACAGCAGATATTTGAAGTCCATCCGACTAAGTCCCTAGGAGGAGTTAGTTAAAGTACGGAGTGTATGAATCGTCCCAAAATGGTGGCACAATTCAAAATGGCCGACTTCCTGTTGAGTTGAGGGAAGTAGTCCAAGAGGCTTTTTTGTGCGTCTGGACATGATAGATGTACCACAGAATTTTCATACATGTAGGTCAAACGTGTGGCGGGGGCTGCTTCGTTTAAGGTCACTTCCTGTTGCCAGCAGGTGGCGCTATGACTATGGTTGAATGTTGGCATGTACATTTGTTCAGGGCGGGACTCTTGTCAAATGTACAAAATTTGGTGCAGATCTGAGCATTTATAGCGAAGTTACCACAACTTCCTGTTTCATGGCTGAATTGTCGACGGCACGGACACGCCCATTGATCGAAAACGCGCAGATAGCAACAACTTTACATCGCCAATGCCTTGAGAAGGCACAGCAGAAATTTGAAGTCGATCCGACTAAATCCCTAGGAGGAGTTCGTTAAAGTAACGAAGTGTGCAAATCGTCCCAAAATGGCCACCAAATTCAAAATGGCGGACTTCCTGTCGAGTTTAGGGTATGGGTTCTTGAGGCTTTTTTTGTGCGTCTTGATATGATACACGTGCCCACCAAATTTCGTGCATGTAGGTCGAACGGGGACGAGGGGCTAGTTTTTTCTAATTTTCTAGGTGGCGCTAGCGAGCCATTTCGCCCCGCCCATCCGCGAAACCTACAAAATACGAAATTTTTCACCAGTCCTGACATGCGTGCCAAATTTGGTGAGTTTTCGAGCATGTTGCGGCCGCGAAAATTGAGCTTACTTTGCAGAAAAAAGAAAAAAAAAGAAATATTAAAGCTGCAAGCAGCGATGGGCGGGCCCTCGCACATGTAGCGTATATATGTAGCATATTCTGGAGGTCTGTCGGTGCGGCTGAGCATTTTCTACGCGATCCGGAAGTTGCATGAAGGTTTTGTACCTCACTTCCTGTTGCCAGCAGGTGGTGCTATCACTGTGGGTGAATGTTGGCATGTAAATGTGTTCAGGGCGGGGCTGTTATTAAACATGTAAAATTTCGTACAGATCTGAGCATGGACACTGAAGTTACAGCCACTTCCTGTGTCATGGCGAAGACTTGATCTTTGACGCCACGCCACGGACACGCCGATTGACGAAAACGCGCAGATAGCACAACTTTTCATCGCCAATGTCTGTAGAAGGCACAGCAGAAGTCTGAAAGTCGATCCGACTAAATCCCTAGGAGGAGTTCGTTAAAATACGGAGGTGTAAAACATCCAAAATTGCCATAAAATTCAAAATGGCCGACTTCCTGTTGGGTTTACGGCATTGCTCCAAGAGGCTTTTTGGTACGCCTGGACATGATACATGTGCCACAGAAATTTTGTACATGTAGGTCAAACGCGCGGTGGGGCTGCTCCGCTAGAGGTCACTTCCTGTTGCCAGCAGGTGGCGCTATGACTGGGGTGAATGTCGGCATTTAGGTTTGTTCAGGGCAGGACTGTTGTGCTACATGTAAAATTTCGTGCAGATCTGAGCATGTACAGCCAAGTTACTACAACTTCCTGTTTCATGGCGTAATCATCGACGCCACGGACACGCCGATTGATCTAAAACGCCGCAGATAGCAACAACTTTACATCATCAATGCCTTTAGAAGGCACAGCAGAAATTTGAAGTCGATCCGATTGAATCCCTAGGAGGAGTTCGCTAAAGTACGGAGGTGTGAATCGTCCCAAAATGGCGGCCAAATTCAAAATGGCGGACTTCCTGTCGAATTTAGGGTATGGGTCCTTGAGGCTTTTTTGTGCGTCTTGATATGATACACGTCCCCACCGAAGTTTCGTGCATGTAGGTCGAACGTGGACGAGGGGCTAATTTTTCTAATTTTCCAGGTGGCGCTTAGCGAGCCATTTTGCCTAGCCTGTCCGCTGAAACCCGCAAAATACTGAAATTTTTCACCAGTCCTGACAAGTGTGCCAAATTTGGTGAGTTTTCGGTAGCATGTTGCGGCCGCTGAAAAATGAGCTTACTTTGCAGAAAAAAAGAAAGAAAGAAAGAAAGAAGAATTAAAGCTGCAAGCAGCGATATGGGCCCTCGCACCTGTAGCGCGTCGGGTGTGAGCTGGTCGCTTGCATATTGTGGAGCCCTGCCTGCGCTGGCTGTGAATTTTCTATGCGCTCGGAGGTCGCGATGAAGGTTTTGTACCTGACTTCCTGTTGCCAGCAGGTGGCGCTATGACTGGGGGTGAATGTCAGCATGTACATGTGTTAAGGGCGGACTGTTATTAAATGTGTAAAATTTCGTACAGATCTGAGCATCTACAGTGAAGTTACAACCACTTCCTGTGTCATGGCGATCGACTTGATCTTTGACGCTAACGCCACGGACACGTTCATTGACCGAAAACGCCGCAAATAGCACAACTTTACATCAGCAATGCCTTTAGAAGGCACAGCAGAAAATTGAAGTCTGCCGGACTAAATCCCTAGGAGGAGTTAGTTAAAGTACAGAGTGTGTAAATCATCCAAAAATGGCCGCACAATTCAAAATGGCCGACTTCCTGTCGGGTTTAGGGCATCGCTCCAAGAGGCTTTTTTGTGCGCCTGGACATGATCCATGTGCCACAGAAATTTCGTGACATGTAGGTAAAACGCAGCGCGGGGCTGCTTCGCTAAAGGTCACTTCCTGTTGCCAGCAGGTGGCGCTATGACTGTGGGTGAATGTCGGCATGTACACATGTTCAGGGCTGGGCTCTTGAATAACGTGCAAAATTTCGTGCAGATCTGAGCATATACAGCCAAGTTGCAACAACTTCCTGTTTCGTGGCTTAATCATCGACGCCACGGACACGCCCATTGACGAAAACGCGCAGATAGCACAACTTTACATCGTCAATGCCTTTAGAAGGCACAGCAGAAATTTGAAGTCGATCCGACTAAATCCCTAGGAGGAGTTCGCTAAAGCACGCAGTGTGTAAATCGTGCCGAAATGGCGGCCAAATTCAAAATGGCGGACTTCCTGTCGAGTTTAGGGCATCGCCCAAGAGGCTTTTTTGTGCGCCTGGACATGATACATGTGACACAGAAATTTCATACATGTAGGTCAAACGTGCGGCTGGGGCTGCTTCGCTAAAGGTCACTTCCTGTTGCCAGCAGGTGGCGCTATGACTGGGGGTGAATGCCGGCATGTACATGTGTTCAGGGTGGGACTCTTATTAAACGTGTAAAATTTTGTGCAGATCTGAGCATATACACTGAAGTTACAACAACTTCCTGTTTCATGGCGTAATCATCGACGCCACGGACACGCCTAATGACGAAAACACGCAGATAGCACAACTTTACATCGTCAATGCCTTCAGAAGGCACAGCAGAAATTCTAAGTCGATCCGACTAAATCCCTAGGAGGAGTTCGTTAAAGTACGGAGTGTGTAAATCACCAAAACTTTGCCCTAAAATTCAAAATGGCCGACTTCCTGTTGAGTTTAGGGCATCGCTCCAAGAGGCTTTTTTGTGCGCCTGGACATGGTAGATGTACCACAGAATTTTCATACATGTAGGTCAAACGTGTGGCGGGGCTGCTTCGCTTAAGGTCACTTCCTGTTGCCAGCAGGTGGCGCTATGACTATGGTTGAATGTTGGCATGTACATTTGTTCAGGGCGGGACTCTTGTCAAATGTACAAAATTTGGTGCAGATCTGAGCATTTATAGCGAAGTTACCACAACTTCCTGTTTCATGGCTGAATTGTCGACGGCACGGACACGCCCATTGACGAAAACGCGCAGATAGCAACAACTTTACATCGTCAATGCCTTGAGAAGGCACAGCAGAAATTTGAAGTCGATCCGACTAAATCCCTAGGAGGAGTTCGCTAAAGTAACGGCGTGCAAATCGTCCCAAAATGGCCACCAAATTCAAAATGGCGGACTTCCTGTCGAGTTTAGGGTATGGGTTCTTGAGGCTTTTTTGTGCGTCTTGATATGATACACGCCCCCACCAAATTTCGTGCATGTAGGTCGAACGGGGACGAGGGCTAATTTTTTCTAATTTTCTAGGTGGCGCTTAGCGAGCCATTTCGCCCCGCCCATCCGCGAAACCCACAAAATA
>JALXJV020000009.1:36703937-36733797 GCA_024633595.2 Lepomis macrochirus | reverse complement strand
ATAATAATTAAAGCTGCAAGCAGCGATGATGGACCCTCGCACCCGTGCAGCGTCGGGTGTGATGTCGACGCGTTGCATATTCTGGAGCTCTGCCAGTGCGGCTGTGCATTTGCTACGCGCTTCGGACGTTGCATGAAGGTTTTGTACCTCACTTCCTGTTGCCAGCAGGTGGCGCTATGACTGTGGGTGAATGTTGGCATGTACATGTGTTCAGGGCAGGGCTGTTACTAAACATGTAAAATTTCGGACAGATCTGAGCATGTACAGTGAAGTTACAGCCACTTCCTGTGTCATGGCGAAGACTTGATCTTTGACGCCACGCCATGGACACGCCGATTGACGAAAACGCGCAGATAGCACAACTTTTCATCGTCAATGCCTTAAGAAGGCACAGCAGAAATTTGAAGTCGATCCGATTAAATCCCTAGGAGGAGTTAGTTAAAGTACGGAGTGTGTGAATCACCAAAACGTTGCCATAAAATTCAAAATGGCCGACTTCCTGTTTGGTTTAGGGCATCGCTCCAAGAGGCTTTTGTACCTCTGGACATGATCCATGTGCCACAGAAATTTCATTTATGTAGGTCAAGCGTGCGGCGGGGCTGCTTCGTTAAAGATCACTTCCTGTTGCCAGCAGGTGGCGCTATGACTGTGGTTGAATGTTGGCATGTACATGTGTTCAGGGCGGGACTCTTATTGAACATGTTAAATTTCGTGCAGATCTGAGCAGGTACAGCCAAGTTATTACAACTTCCTGTTTCATGGCGAATCATCGACGCCTACGGACACGTCCATTGGCGAAAACGCGCAGATAGCACAACTTTGCATCGTCAATGCCTTGAGAAGGCACAGCAGAAATTTGAAGTCGATCCGACTCTATCTCTAGGAGGAGTTAGTTAAAATACGGAGTGTGTAAATCACCAAAACTTTGCCATAAAATTCAAAATGGCCGACTTCCTGTTGAGTTTAGGGCATCACTCCAAGAGGCTTTTGTGCGTCTGGACATGATAGATGTACCACAGAATTTTCGTACATGTAGGTCAAACGTGCGGCGGGGGCTGCTTCGTTCAAGGTCACTTCCTGTTGCCAGCAGGTGGCGCTATGACTATGGTTGAATGTTGGCATGTACATTTGTTCAGGGCCGGACTCTTGTCAAATGTACAAAATTTGGTGCAGATCTGAGCATGTATAGCGAAGTTAGTACAACTTCCTGTTTCATGGCGAATTGTCGACGCCACGGACCCGGCCATTGACGAAAACGCGCAGATAGCACAACTTTACATGTTCAATGCCTTTAGAAGGCACAGCAGAAATTTGAAGTCGATCCGACTAAATCCCTAGGAGGAGTTCGTTAAAGTCACGAAGTCTGCAAATCGTTCTAAAATGTCCGCCAAATTCAAAATGGCGGACTTCCTGTCGAGTTTAGGGTATGGGTTCTTGAGGCTTTTTGTGCGTCTTGATGTGATACACATACCCACCAAATTTCGTGCATGTAGGTCGAACGGGGACGAGGGGCTAATTTTTTCAAATTTTCTAGGTGGGCTAGCGAGCCATTTTGCCCTGCCCGCCCGCGAAACCCACAAATTACGAAATTTTCACCAGTCCTGACCCGTGTGCCAAATTTGGTGAGTTTTCGAGCATGTTGCGACCGCGAAAATGGGGCTTACTTTGCAGAAAAATAATAATAATACTAGAACTGCAAGCAGTTGTAAGCGGGGTCCAAGCCCCTGGCGAAACTCGCCCTCGCCGCTGGAAGGGCGCTGAAGTCGTCCCGGCATCACGCACCGCATGCGCGCAAAGGTCCCCGAAGTTAGGTCTCGACGGGCCGCTCCAAACAGAGGCTAAACGTCCGTGTTTGAAAATGCCATTGGAATGAATGGGATTTAGCGATATATTTCAGCATCGATTACAGCGCCATCTTTAGGCCGATTTGCACCAAATTTGTCAGGTGTCATCGGGAACCCAGTGGGAACATTTGACCCAAATTTGGTATGAATGGGACTTGTGGTTACGGAGATATAAATTGCATGTAAGTGAATGGGAGTTTTTTTTCATAAATTATTAATACAGTCTGCTTTTAGCCCATTGACACCAAATTTCACACAGGTCTTGGGGAAGTCATGCCGCAAGAGATCCTCAAGTTTGGTGTTGATCAGCCATTCCTATCCTAGGCAAATTGTGGCATGGTTTGAAATCCCATTCATTTCAATGGGCTTTCTGACGGCATTTGAGCTTCAATTATAGCGCCACCGTTTGGCCGAATTGTACCACATTTGTCAGGTGTCATCAGGGACTCAGGGGGAAGATTTGACCCAAGTTTGGTGTTAATTGGACCTGCGGTTCCGGAGATATAAAATGAATGGGAGTGAATGGGAGTGTTTTTCAAAAATGATTAAAAGGCACCTTTAGCCGATTGACACCAAATTTCACACAGCACTTCCAGAAGTCATGCCGCATAACATCCTCAAGTTTGGTGTTGATCGGCCATTCCTAACCTAGGCAAATTGTGGCGTGGTTTGAAGTCCCATTCATTTCAATGGGGCTTTCCACAGCACTCCAGCTTCAATTACAGCGCCACCTTTAGGCCGAATTTCACCAAATTTGTCAGGTGTCATCAGGGCCTCAGGGGGAAGATATGACCCAAATTTGGTGTCAATCGGACCTGCGGTTCCGGAGATATAAAATGA
This sequence comes from Lepomis macrochirus, assembly GCA_024633595.2. Classification (NCBI taxonomy): domain Eukaryota; kingdom Metazoa; phylum Chordata; class Actinopteri; order Centrarchiformes; family Centrarchidae; genus Lepomis; species Lepomis macrochirus. The sequence continues at coordinate 36,731,113 of JALXJV020000009.1, read as the reverse complement.
ATGTAAGTCAATGGAACTTTTTTGGCATTCCAGCTTCCATTATAGCGCCACCTTTAGGCCGAATTTCACCAAATTTGTCAGGTATCATCAGGGGCCCATGGGGAAGATATGACCCAAATTTGGTGTCAATCGGACCTGCGGTTCCGGAGATATAAAATGAATGTAAGTCAATGGGACTTTTTTTTTCGCCAATAACAGCGCCACCTATGGGCACATTAGGATGCCCTTTGGTGTATGAGGTCAGGGGACCATGCTTAACAATTTGGCACAAAGTTCACGTCAATGCGACTTGCGGTTATACCAGAACAAATTTTTTGCGTTAAACAGCGCCACCTAGAGGCTAGTTGCACCAAATTTTGCAGAGGCCTTCAGGGGGCCTTCCCAGATAAGTCCTCCGAGTTTGGTGTCGATCGGCCATTGCAAAGCGAAGATATGACATCAGATGCTGTTACTAGCGTTTTGCGTGATTATTCGTTAGCTTATAGCCGGAAGAGGTTTTTGCGTATCAATCTGGGGAGCACAAGCCAGTATCATGTGTGTCCACAGATGGTCCATGCCAAATTTGGTGTGAATCGGACTTGCGGTTTCGGAGGAGTTAATTAAAAAGAGTTTTTCAGTTTTCGCGATTTTGCGCGAAAAAAGTCTAGGCGGAAATGGGCGTGGCCTATACCATGAGATGCAGCATGATCCCCCGAACGCGTGCATATAAGGTTTTTGAATATGCGCTTTCGTATGTGGGAGTTACGGGGACTTGAATGCGCAAATTTTTGGACCTTGCTTGTAGCGCCCCCTAGCAGTAGAAGTGTGCGTGTTTTTGTGCCTGCGGTCGGTGCGGTGAACTTGACCAACCCTGTGAGTTTCGCGTCCCTGGCATTTACAGGGTATGCTGCAGTAGTGGAACTAGCGGCGGAAGAATAAAAGAATAATAATAATAATAATAAAAATCCTAATCGAAAACAATAGGGTTCCCTGCCACTCGTGGTATGGGAACCGCTGTTACTACAACGCGGGTTCCCAGCCCACTCGGGCTTGGACCCCTAATTAAAGCTGCAAGCAGCGATGGGCGGGCCCTCGCACCTGTAGCGCGTTGGGGGGTGAGGCGGCCGCGTTGCATATTCTGGAGCTCTGCCGGTGTGGCTGTTCAGTTGCTACGCGATTCGGACGTTGCATGAAGTTGTTGTACCTAACGTCCTGTTGCCAGCAGGTGGCGCTATGACTGTGGGTGAATGTCGGCATGTACATGTGTTCAGGGCGGGACTCTTGTCAAACATGTAAAATTTCGTGCAGGTCTGAGCATGTACAGTGGCGTTACAACCACTTCCTGTGTCATGGCGAAGACTTGATCTTTGACGCTGACGCCATGGACACGCCATTGACAAAACCCGCAGATATCACAACTTTTCATCGTCAATGCCTTTTGAAGGCACAGCAGAATTTTGAAGTCGATCCGACTAAATCCCTAGGAGGAGTTCGTTAAAGAATGCGAGTGTGTAAATCGTCCCAAAATGGTCGCACAACTCAAAATGGCCGACTTCCTGTCGGGTTTAGGGCATTGCTCCAAGAGGCTTTTTTGTGCGTCTGGACATGATAGATGTACCACAGAAATTTCGTACATGTAGGTCAAATGTGCATCGGGGCTGCTTCGTTAAAGGTCACTTCCTGTTGCCAGCAGGTGGCGCTATGACTGTGGTTGAATGTCGGCATGTAGATTTGTTCAGGGCGGGACTCTTGTCAAAGTGCCAAATTTCGTCAAGATCTGAGCATGTACACTGAAGTTACAACAACTTCCTGTTTCATGGCGAGTCATCGACGCCACGGACACACCCATTGACGAAAACGCGCAGAGAGCACAACTTTTCATCGTCAATGCCTTTTGAAGGCACAGCAGAATTTTGAAGTCGATCCGACTAAATCCCTAGGAGGAGTTCGTTAAAGTACGGAGTGTGTAAATCGTCCCAAAATGGTCGCACAACTCAAAATGGCCGACTTCCTGTCGGGTTTAGGGCATTGCTCCAAGAGGCTTTTTTGTGCGTCTGGACATGATAGATGTACCACAGAAATTTCGTACATGTAGGTCAAATGTGCATCGGGGCTGCTTCGTTAAAGGTCACTTCCTGTTGCCAGCAGGTGGCGCTATGACTGTGGTTGAATGTCGGCATGTAGATTTGTTCAGGGCGGGACTCTTGTCAAAAGTGCCAAATTTCGACAAGATCTGAGCATGTACACTGAAGTTACAACAACTTCCTGTTTCATGGCGAGTCATCGACGCCATCGGACACACCCATTGACGAAAACGCGCAGAGAGCACAACTTTTCATCGTCAATGCCTTTAGAAGGCACATCAGAAATTTGAAGGCGATCCGACTAAACCCCTAGGAGGAGTTAGTTAAAGTAACGGAGAGTCGCGAATCGTCCCAAAATGGACACCAAATTCAAAATGGCGGACTTCCTGTCGAGTTTAGGGTATGGGTTCTTGAGGCTTTTTTGTGCGTCTTGATATGATACACGTCCCTACCAAATTTCGTGCATGTAGGTCGAACGTGGACGAGGGGCTAATTTTTTCCAATTTTCTAGGTGGCGCTAGCGAGCCATTTTGCCACGCCCGTCCGCGAAACCCACAAAATACGAAATTTTTCACCAGTCCTGACACGCGAACCAAATTTGGTGAGTTTTCGAGCATGTTGCGACCGCGAAAATGGGGCTTACTTTGCAGAAAAAAGAAAAAGAAAAGAAAAAAAAATTAAAGCTGCAAGCAGCGATGGATGGACCCTCGCATCTGTTGCAGCGTCGAGTGTGATGCGACGGCGTTGCATATTCTAGAGCTCTGCGGTCGCGGCTGTGCCTTTTCCACGCGATTCGGAAGTTGCATGAAGGTTTTGTACCTCACTTCCTGTTGCCAGCAGGTGGCGCTATGACTGTGGGTGATTGTCGGCATTGTACATGAGTTCAGGGCGGGACTCCTATCCTACTTGTAAAGTTTGGTGCAGATGTGAGCATCTACAGTGAAGTTAAAACCACTTCCTGTGTCATTGCGACGGATTGATCTTTGACGCCACACCACGGACACGCCCATCGACGAAAACGCACAGATAGCACAAGTTTTCATCGTCAATGCCTTTAGAAGGCACAGCAGAAATTTGAAGTCGATCCTACTGAATCCTTAGGAGGAGTTCGTTAAAGTACGTAGTGAGTAAATCATCCAAAAATGGTGGTAAAATTCAAAATGGCGGACTTCCTGTCGAGTTTAGGGCATCACTCCAATAGGCTTTTTCTGCGTATGGACATGGCAGATGTACCACAGAAATTTCGGTGCATGTCGGTTGAAACGTCGTGGCGGTGGCTGCTTTGTTAAAGGTGACTTCCTGTAGCCAGCAGGTGGCGCTATGACTAGGGGTGAATGTCGAGATGTAGATTTGTTCAGGGCGGGGGTCTTGTCAAACATGTAAAATTTTGTGCAGATCTGAGGATGTACAGTGAAGTTACAACCACTTCCTGTGTCATGGCGAAGACTTGATCTTTGACGCCACGCCAGGGACACGCCCATTGACATATATGCGCAGATAGCACAACTTTAGATCGTCAATGCCTTTAGAAGGCACAGCAGAAATTTGAAGTCGATCCGACTCTATCTCTAGGAGGAGTTAGTTAAAATACGGAGTGTGTAAATCACCAAAACTTTGCCATAAAATTCAAAATGGCCGACTTCCTGTTGAGTTTAGGGCATCACTCCAGGAGGCTTTTTTGTGCGTCTGGACATGGATATACCACAGAAGTGTCGTGCATGTCGGTCAAACGTGCGGAGGGGGCTGCTTCGTTGAAGGACACTTCCTGTTGCCAGCAGGTGGCGCTATGACTGTGGGTGAATGTCGGCATGTACATTTGTTTAGGGCGGGACTGTTGTGTAGCGTGTAAAATTTCGTGCAGGTCTGAGGATGTACACTGAAGTTACAACCACTTCCTGTTTCATGGCGAATCATCGACGCCACGGACACGCCCATCGACGAAAACGCGCAGATAGCACAACTTTACATCATCAATGCCTTTAGAAGGCACAGCAGAAATGTGAAGTCGATCCGACTAAATCCCTAGGAGGAGTTCGTTAAAGTATGGAGTTTGTAAATCATCCAAAAATAGGCGTAAAATTCAAAATGGCCGACTTCCTGTTGGGTTTAGGGAGTGGTCCAAGAGGCTTTTTGTGTGACTGGACTTGATACATGAGCCACAGAAATTTTGAACATGTAGGTCAAATGTGCGGCGGGGCTGCTTCGCTAAAGGTCACACAAAGGTCACTTCCTTTTGCCAGCAGGTGGCGCTATGATTGTGGGTGAATGTCGGCATGTACATGTGTTCAGGGCGGGACTCTTGTCAAGCATGTAAAATTTCATGCAGATCTGAGCATGTACAGTGAAGTTACAACCACTTCCTGTGTCACGCCAATGAGTTGATCTTTGTCGCCATCGCCTACGGACACGCCCATTGGCGAAAACGCGCAGATAGCACAACTTTTCATCGTCAATGCCTTTAGAAGGCACAGCAGAAATTAGAAGTCGATCCGACTGAATCCCTAGGAGGAGTTAGTTAAACTACGGAGTGTGTAAATCATCAAAACTTGGCCATAAAATTCAAAATGTCCGACTTCCTGTTGAGTTTAGCGCATCGCTCCAAGAGGCTTTTTTGTGCGTCTGGACATGATAGATGTACCACAGAATTTTCGTACATGTAGGTCAAACGTGGGTCGGGGGCTGCTTCGTTTAAGGTCACTTCCTGTTGCCAGCAGGTGGCGCTATGACTATGGTTGAATGTTGGCATGTACATTTGTTCAGGGCGGGAGTCTTGTGAAATGTACAAAATTTGGTGCAGATCCGAGCATGTATAGCGAAGTTACTACAACTTCCTGTTTCATGGCGAATCGTCGACGCCACGGACACGCCCATTGACGAAAATGCACAGATAGCACAACTTTTCATCGTCAATGCCTTGAGAAGGCACAGCAGAAATTTGAAGTCGATCCGACTAAATCCCTAGGAGGAGTTTGTTAAAAGTACAAAGTGTGCAAATCGTCTCAAAATGGCCACCAAATTCAAAATGGCCGACTTCCTGTTGAGTTTAGGGCATCGCTCCAAGAGGCTTTTTTGTGCGTCTGGACATGATAGATGTACCACAGAATTTTCGTACATGTAGGTCAAACGTGTGGCGGGGGCTGCTTCGTTTAAGGTCACTTCCTGTTGCCAGCAGGTGGCGCTACGACTATGGTTGAATGTTGGCATGTACATTTGTTCAGGGCGGGACTCTTGTCAAATGTACAAAATTTGGTGCAGATCTGAGCATTTATAGCGAAGTTACCACAACTTCCTGTTTCATGGCGAACCGTCGACGGAACGGACACGCCCATTGACGAAAACGCGCAGATAGCACAACTTTACATCGTCAATGCCTTTAAAAGGCACAGCAGAAATTTGAAGGCGATCCGGCGGAACCCTTAGGAGGAGTTAGTTAAAGTACGGAGTGTGCGAATCGTCCCAAAATGGCAGCCAAATTCAAAATGGCGGACTTCCTGTCGAGTTTAGGGTATGGGTTCTTGAGGCTTTTTTGTGTGTCTTGATATGATACACGTCCCCACCAAATGTCGTGCATGTAGGTCGAGCGTGGGACGAGGGGCTAATTTTTCCAATTTTCTAGGTGGCTAGCGAGCCATTTTGCCACACCCGTACGCGAAACCCACAAAATACGAAATTTTTCACCAGTCCTGACACGCGTGCCAAATTTGGTGAGTTTTCGAGCATGTTGCGACCGCGAAAATGGGGCTTACTTTGCAGAAAAAAGAAAAAAAAAAAATAATCCTTACAATTTCAATAGGGTCCTCGCACCGTTAGTGCTCGGGCCCTAAAAATAATCCTTACAATTTCAATAGGGTCCTCGCACGGTTCGTGCTCGGGCCCTAATAATAAAGAAAAAATTAAAGCTGCAAGCAGCGATGGGCGGGCCCTCGCACCTGTAGCGCGTCGGGGTGTGATGCGGCCGCGTTGCATGTTCTGGAGGTCTGCTGGTGCGGCTGTGCATTTTCTACGCGATTCGGACGTTGCATGAAGGTTTTGTACCTCACTTCCTGTTGCCAGCAGGTGGCGCTATGACTGTGGGTGAATGTCGGCATGTACATGTGTTCAGGGCGGGACTCTTGTCAAGCGTCTAATATTTCGTGCAGATCTGAGCATCTACAGTGAAGTTACAACCACTTCCTGTGTCATGGCGAAGAGTTGATCTTTGACGCCATGCCACAGACACGCCCATTGACATATACGCGCAGATAGCACAACTTTACATCGTCAATGCCTTTAGAAGGCACAGCAGAAATTTGAAGTCGATCCGACTCTATCTCTAGGAGGAGTTAGTTAAAATATGGAGTGTGTAAATCACCAAAACTTTGCAATAAAATTCAAAATGGCCGACTTCCTGTTGTGTTTAGGGCATCGCTCCAGGAGGCTTTTTTTTGCGTCTGGACATGATACATGTGCCACAGAAATTTCGTAGATGTAGGTCGAACGTGCGGCTGGGGCTGCTTCGTTAAAGGTCACTTCCTGTTGCCAGCAGGTGGCGCTATGAGTGGGGGTGAATGTCGGCATGTAGATTTGTTCAGGGCGTGACTCTTGTCAAACGTGTGAAATTTCGTGCGGATCTGAGCATGTATAGCCAAGTTACTACAACTTCCTGTTTCATGGCGAATCGTCGACGCCACGGACACGCCCATTGACGAAAACGCGCAGATAGCACAACTTTACATCGTCAATGCCTTGAGAAGGCACAGCAGAAATTTGAAGTCGATCTGATTAAAGCCCTAGGAGGAGTTAATTAAAGTACGGAGTGTGTAAATCACCAAAAAATTGACATAGAATTCAAAATGGCCGAGTTCCTGTCGGGTTTAGGGCATCGCTCCAAGAGGCTTTTTGGTGCGTCTGGACATGATCCATGTGCCACAGAAATTTCGTACATGTAGGTCAAACGTGCGGCGGGGGCTGCTTCGTTAAAGATCACTTCCTGTTGCCAGCAGGTGGCGCTATTAGTGGGGGGTGAGTGTCGGCATGCAGATTTGTTCAGGGCGGGACTGTTGTCAAGCGTGTAAAATTTCGTGCCGATCTGAGCGTTTACACATAAGTTACATCAACTTCCTGTGTCATGGCGAAGACTTGATCTTTGACGCCACGCCACGGACACGCCCATCGATGAAAACGCGCAGATAGCACAACTTTTCATCGTCAATGCCTTGAGAAGGCACAAAAGAAATTTGAAGTTGATCCGACTAAATCCCTAGGAGTTCGTTAAAGTATGGAGTGTGTAAATTGTCCAAAAATGGCAGCAAAATCCAAAATGGCTGACTTCCTGTCGGGTTTAGGTCATTGCTCCAAGAGGCTTTTTTGTACGTTTGGACATGATCCATGTGCCACAGAAATTTCGTAGATGTTGGTCAAACGTGTGGCGGGGGCTGCTTCGTTAAAGGTCACTTCCTGTTGCCAGCAGGTGGCGCTATGACTGTGGGTGAATGTCGGCATGTAGATCTGTTCAAGGCGGGACTCTTGTCAAGCGTGTAAAATTTCGTGCAGATCTGAGCATCTACAGTGAAGTTACAACCACATCCTGTGTCATGGCGAAGAGTTGATCTTTAACGCCACGCCACAGACACCGTCCATTGACGAAAACTTCGCAGATAGCACAACTTTTCGTTGTCAATGCCCTTAGAAGGCACAGCAGAAATTTGAAATCAATCCGACTGAAACCCTAGGAGGAGTTAGTTAAAGTACGTAGTGTGTAAATCACCAAATACTTGACGTAATATTCAAAATGGCCGACTTCCTGTTGGGTTTGGGGCATTGCTCCAAGAGGCTTTTTTGTGCGTCTTGACATGATAGATGTGCCACAGAAATTTCGTACATGTAGGTAAAACGTGCAGCGGGGGCTGCTTCGTTAAAGGTGACTTCCTTTTGCCAGCAGGTGGCGCTATGACTGGGGGTGAATGTCAGCATGTAGATTTGTTCAGGGCGGGAGTCTTGTCACACGTGTAAAATTTCGTGCAGATCTGAGCATGGACAGGCAAGTTACAGCAACTTCCTGTTTCATGGCGAATCATCGACGCCACGGACACACCCATTGACGAAAATGCACAGATAGCACAACTTTTCAGCGTCAATGCCTTTAGAAGGTACAGCAGAAATTTGAAGTCGATCCGCCTAACTCCCTAGGAGGAGTTTGTTAAAGTAGGGAGTGTGCAAATCGTCCCAAAAATAGCCATAAAATTCAAAATGGCCGACTTCCTGTTGCGTTTAGGACATCGCTCCAAGAGGCTTTTTGGTGCGTCTGGACATAATACACGTGCCACAGAAATTTCGTACATGTAGGTAAAACGTGCGGCGGGGACTGCTTTGTTAAATGTCACTTCCTGTTGCCAGCAGGTGGCGCTATGACTGCGGGTAAATGTCGTCATGTACATGTGTTCAGGGCGGGACTCTTGTCAAACGTGCAAAATTTCGTGCAGATCTGAGCATGTAAAGCCACGTTACTACAACTTCCTGTTTCATGGCGAATCATCGATGCCACGGACACGTCCATTGATCGAAACCGCGCGAGATAGCACAACTTTTCATCGTCAATGCCTTTAGAAGGCACAGCAGAAATTTGAAGTCGATCCGACTAAATCCCTAGGAGGAGTTAGTTAAAGTACGGAGTGTGTATATCACCAAGAAATTGACATTAAATTCAAAATGGCGGACTTCCTGTTGGGTTTAGGGCATGGCTCCAAGAGGCTTTTTTTGTGCGTCTGGACATGATACATGTGGCACAGAAATTTCGTACATGTAGGTAAAACGTGCGGCGGGGCTACTTCATTAAAGTTCACTTCCTGTTGCCAGAAGGTGGCGCTATGACTGGGGGTGAATGTCGGCATGTAGATTTGTTCAGGGTGGGACTCTTGTCAAACGTGCAAAATTTCGTGGAGATCTGAGCATGTACAGCCAAGTTACTACAACTTCCTGTTTCATGGCTGAATCATCGACGCCACGGACACGCCTCATCGGCGAAAACGTGCAGATAGCACAACTTTTCATCGTCAATGCCTTGAGAAGGCACAGCAGAAATTTGAGGTCGATCCGACTAAATCCCTAGGAGGAGTTCGTTAAAGTACGGACTGTGCGAATCGTCCCAAAATGGCGGCCAAATTCAAAATGGCGGACTTCCTGTGGAGTTTAGGGTATGGGTTCTTGAGGCTTTTTTGTGCGTCTTGATATGATACATGTCCCCACCAAATTTCGATCCATGTAGGTCGAACGGGGACGAGGGCTAATTTTTCTAATTTTCTAGGTGGCTTAGCGAAGCCATTTTGCCCCGCCCATCCGCGTAAACCCACAAAATACGAAATTTTTCACCAGTCCTGACATGCGTGCCAAATTTGGTGAGTTTTCGAAGCATGTTGCGGCCGCTAAAATGGGGCTTACTTTGCAGAAAAATAATAATAATAAAGAAAATTAAAGCTGCAAGCAGCGATAGGTGGACCCTCGCACATGTGGCGCGTCGGGCATGTGGCATGTGGTGTTTCATATTCTGGAGCTCTGCCAGTGTGGCTGTGCATTTGCTACAGCCGATTCGGACGCTGCATGAAGGTTTTGTAACTCACTTCCTGTTGCCAGCAGGTGGCGCAATGACTGGGGGTGAATGTCGACATGTAGATTTGTTCAGTCGCGGGACTCTTATCAAGCATGTAAAATTTCATGCAGATCTGAGCATGTACACTGGAGTTACAAGCACTTCCTGTGTCATGGCTAAGAATTGATGTTTGACGCCACGCCACGGACACGCCGATTGACGAAAAGCACGCAGATAGCACAACTTTTCATCGCCAATGCCTTTAGAAGGCACAGCAGAAATTTGAAGTCGGTCCGACTAAATCCCTAGGACGAAGTTCGCCAAAGTATGGAGTGTGTAACTCGTCCCAAAATGGCCGCCTAAATCAAAATGGCCGACTTCCTGTTAAGATTAGGGAGTGGTCCAAGAGGCTTTTTGTAGCGTCTGGAAATGATACATGTGCCACAGAAATTACGTACATGTAGGTCAAACGCGCGGTGGGTGCTGCTTCGCTAAAGGTCACTTCCTGTTGCCAGCAGGTGGCGCTATGACTGTGAGCGAATGTCGGCATGTAGATTTGTTGAGGGCGGGACTCTTGTCAAACGTGCAAAATTTCGCGGCGGATCTGAGCTTGTGCAGCCAAGTTACTACAACTTCGTGTTTCATGGCTGAATCGTCGACGCCATCGGACACGCCTCTGACGAAAATGCGCAGATAGCACAACTTTACATCGTCAATGCCTTTAGAAGGCACAGCAGAAATCTGAAATCGATCGGACTAAATCCCTAGGAGGAGTTAGTTAAAATACAGAGTGTGTAAATCATCTAAAAATGGGCTGCCAATTCAAAATGGCGGACTTCCTGTTGAGATTAGAGGAGTGATCCAAGAGGCTTTTTTGTGCGCCTGGACATGATAGATATACCACAGAAATTCTATAACTGTAGGTTAAACGTGGCGCAGGGCTGCTAAGTTAAACGTCACTTCCTGTTGCCAGCAGGTGGCGCTATGACTGGGGTGAATGTCGGCATGTACATGTGTTCAGGGCGGGACTCTTGTCAAGCGTGCAAAATTTCGTGCGGATCTGAGCTTGTGCAGCCAAGTTACTACAACTTCCTGTTTCATGGCGAATCATCAACGCCATGGACACGCCTATTGATCGAAAATACGCAGATAGCACAACTTTTCATCATCAATGCCTTTAGAAGGCACAGCAGAAATTTGATGTCGATCCGCGTAACTCCCTAGGAGGAGTTAGTTAAAGTAAGGAGTGTGTAAATCATGCAAAATGGCGGCAAAATTCAAAATGGGCGACTTCCTGTTGGGTTTAGGGCATTGCTCCAAGAGGCATTTTGTACCTGTTGACATGATACATGTCCCCCAAAAATTTCGTGCGTGTAGATAAAACGTGCGGCGGGGGGCTGCTTCGTTAAAGGTCACTTCCTGTCGCCAGCAGGTGGCGCTATGACTGCGGGTAAATGTCCGCATGTAGATTGGTTCAGGGCGGGACTCTTGTCAATAGTGTCAAATTTCGTGCAGATCTGAGCATGTACAGCCAAGTTACAACAACTTCCTGTTTCATGGCGAATCATCGACGCCACGGACACGCCCATTGACGAAAACGCGCAGAGAGCACAACTTTTCATCGTCAATGCCTTTAGAAGGCACAGCAGAAATTTGAAGTCGATCCGACTAAATCCCTAGGAGGAGTTCGTTAAAGTACAAAGTGTGCAAATTGTCCCAAAATGGCCACCAAATTCAAAATGGCGGACTTCCTGTGGAGTTTAGGGTATGGGTTCTTGAGGCTTTTTTGTGCGTCTTGATATGATACACGTCCCCACCAAATTTCGTGCATGTAGGTCGAACGTGGACGAGGGGCTAATTTTTTCTAATTTTGTAGGTGGCGCTAGCGAGCCATTTTTCGACGCCCGTCCGCGAAACCCACAAAATACGAAATTTTTCACCAGTCCTGACACGCGTGCCAAATTTGGTGAGTTTTCGAGCATGTTGCGGCCGCGAAAAATGAGCTTACTTTGCAGAAAAAAGAAAGAAAAAAAAAATTAAAGCTGCAAGCAGCGATGGATGGCCCTCGCACCTGTAGCGTGTCGGGTGTGATGCGCGCTGCTGCATATTCTGGAGCTCTGCCAGTGCAGCTGTGCATTTGCTAGCGCGATTCGGACGCTGCATGAAGGTTTTGTAACTCACGCCCTGTTGCCAGCAGGTGGCGCTATGACTGTGGGTGAATGTCGGCATGTACATGTGTTCAGGGCTCGACTCTCAGCCTACATATAAAGTTTGGTGCAGAAGTGAGCATGTATATTGAAGTTACAACCACTTCCTGTGTCATGGCTGAAGACTCGATGTTTGACGCCATCGCCATCGGACACGCCCATTGACGAAAACTCACAGATAGCACAACTTTTCATCGCCAATGCCTTTAGAAGGCACAGCAGAAATCTGAAATCGATCGGATTAAATCCCTAGGAGGAGTTAGTTAAAATAACGGAGTGTGTAAATCACCAAAACTTGATGTAAAATTCAAAATGGCGGACTTCCTGTCGGGTTTAGGGCATCGCTCCAAGAGGCTTTTTTTGTACGCGTGGACAAGGTAAATGTGCCACAAAAACTTCATACATGTATGGTCAAGCGCATGGGCGGGGCTGCTTCGCTAAAGGTCACTTCCTGTTGCCAGCAGGTGGCGCTATGACTGTGGTTGAATGTCGGCATGAAGATTTGTTCAGGGCGGGACTCTTGTCAAACGTGCAAAATTTCGCGGCAGATATGAGCATGTACAGTGAAGTTACTACAACTTCCTGTTTCATGGCTTAATCATCGACGCCACGGACACGCTCCATTGACGTAAAACGCGCAGATAGCAATAACTTTTCATTGTCAATGCCTTTAGAAGGCACAGCAGGAATTTGAAATCAATCCGACAAAACCCCTAGGAGGAGTTCGTCAAAAGTACGGAGTGTGTAAATCATCCAAAAATGGACGCACAATTCAAAATGGCCGACTTCCTGTTGAGATTAGAGGAGTGGTCCAAGAGGCGCTTTTGTACGCCTGGACATGATCCATTTGCCACAGAAATTGCGCATATGTAGGTCAAACGCGGCGGCGGGGCTGCTCCGCTAAAGGTCACTTCCTGTTGCCAGCAGGTGGCGCTATGGCTGGGGGTGAATGTCGGCATGTAGGTTTGTTCAGGGCGGGACTGTCATGCTACATGTAAAATTTCGTGCAGATCTGAGCATGGACAGGCAAGTTACAGCAACTTCCTGTTTCATGGCTAATCATCGACGCCACGGACACGCCTATCGACGAAAATGCGCAGATAGCAACAACTTTACATCGTCAATGCCTTTAGAAGGCACAGCAGAAATGTGAAGTCGATCCGACTAAATCCCTAGGAGGAGTTCGCTAAAGTACGGAGGTGTAAATCGTCCCAAAATAGCCTCCAAATTCAAAATGGCCGACTTCCTGTTGAGATTAGAGGAGTGGTCCAAGAGGCTTTTTTGTACGCCTGGACATGATAGATATACCACAGAAATTCCGCGAACTGTAGGTTAAACGTAGGCGGGGCTGCTTCGCTAAAGGTCACTTCCTGTCGCCAGCAGGTGGCGCTATGACTGTGGGTAAATGTCGGCATGTACTTGTGTTCAGGGCGGACTCTTGTCAAACGTGTAAAATTTCGAGCAGATTGAGCATGTACACTGAAGTTACTCCAACTTCCTGTTTCATGGCTAATCATCGACGCCACGGACACGCCCATCGACGAAAACGCGCAGATAGCACAACTTTACATCTTCAATGCCTTGAGAAGGCACAGCAGAAATTTGAAGTCGATCGGACTAAATCCCTAGGAGGAGTTCGCTAAAGTACGGCGTGCAATCGTCCCAAAATGGCCACCAAATTCAAAATGGCGGACTTCCTGTCGACTTGAGGGTATGGGTTCTTGAGGCTTTTTGTGCTGCCTTGATATGATACACGCCCCCACCAAATTTCGTGCATGTAGGTCGAACGGGACGAGGGCTAACTTTTTCTAATTTTCTAGGTGGCGCTTAGCGAGCCATTTTGCCACACCCGTCCGCTAAAACCAACAAAATACGAAATTTTTCACCAGTCCTGACATCGCTGCCAAATTTGGTGAGTTTTCGAGCATGTTGAGGCCTCGAAAAATGAGCTTACTTTGCAGAAAAATAAAGAAAAAAAAAAAAAAATAATCCTTACAATTTCAATAGGGTCCTCAAGACGGTTCGTGCTCGGGCCCTAATTAAAGCTGCAAGCAGCGATATGGGCCCTCGCACCTGTAGCGCCGTCGGTGTGATACTGGCCGCTGCATATTCTGGAGCTCGGCCGGTGCATCTATGCATTTGCTACGCTAATTTGTGCGCTGCATGAAGGTTTTGTACCACACTTCCTGTTGCCAGCAGGTGGCGCTATGACTGTGGGTGAATGTCGGCATGTAGATCTGTTCAGGGCGGACTCTTGTCAAGCGGTAAAATTTCGGCAGATCTGGAGCATCTACAGTGAAGTTACTAACCACATCCTGTGTCATGGCTGAAGAGTTGATCTTTAACGCCATCGCCACAGACACTTCCATTGATCGAAAACTCGCAGATAGCACAACTTTTCGTCGTCAATGCCCTTAGAAGGCACAGCAGAAATTTGAAATCAATCCGACTGAAACCCTAGGAGGAGTTAGTTAAAGCACGTAGTGTGTAAATCACCAAATACTTGACGTAATATTCAAAATGGCCGACTTCCTGTTGGGTTTGGGGCATTGCTCCAAGAGGCTTTTTTGTGCGCCTTGACATGATAGATGTGCCACAGAAATTTCGTACATGTAGGTAAACGCGCAGCCGGGGCTGCTTCGCTAAAGGTGACTTCCTTTGCCAGCAGGTGGCGCTATGACTGGGGTGAATGTCAGCATGTAGATTTGTTCAGGGCGGAGTCTTGTCACACGGTAAAATTTCGCGGCAGATCTGAGCATGGACAGGCAAGTTACAGCAACTTCCTGTTTCATGGCTTAATCATCGACTCCACGGACACGCCCATCGACGAAAATGCGCAGATAGCACAACTTTACATCGTCAATGCCTTTGGAAGGCACAGCAGAAATGTGAAGTCGATCCGACTAAATCCCTAGGAGGAGTTCGCTAAAGCACGGAGTGTAAATCGTCCCAAAATAGCCTCCAAATTCAAAATGGCCGACTTCCTGTTGAGATTAGAGGAGTGGTCCAAGAGGCTTTTTTGTACGCCTGGACATGATAGATATACCACAGAAATTCCGTGAACTGTAGGTTAAACGTAGCGGCGGGGCTGCTTCGCTAAAGGTCACTTCCTGTCGCCAGCAGGTGGCGCTATGACTGTGGGTAAATGTCGGCATGTACTTGTGTTCAGGGCGGGACTCTTGTCAAACGGTAAAATTTCGAAGCAGATTGGAGCATGTACACTGAAGTTACTCCAACTTCCTGTTTCATGGCGTAATCATCGACGCCACGGACACGCCCATCGATCGAAAACGCCGCAGATAGCACAACTTTACATCTTCAATGCCTTGAGAAGGCACAGCAGAAATTTGAAGTCGATCGGACTAAATCCCTAGGAGGAGTTCGCTAAAGCATCGGCGTGCAAATCGTCCCAAAATGGCCACCAAATTCAAAATGGCGGACTTCCTGTCGACTTGAGGGTATGGGTTCTTGAGGCTTTTTTGTGCTGCCTTGATATGATACACGTCCCCACCAAATTTCGTGCATGTAGGTCGAACGGGACGAGGGGCTAACTTTTTCTAATTTTCTAGGTGGCGCTTAGCGAGCCATTTTGCCACACCCGTCCGCTGAAACCAACAAAATACGAAATTTTTCACCAGTCCTGACACGCCGTGCAAATTTGGTGAGTTTTCGAGCATGTTGAGGCCTCAAAAATGAGCTTACTTTGCAGAAAAATAAAGAAAAAAAAAATTAAAGCTGCAAGCAGCGATAGCGGCCCTCGCACCTGTAGCGCTGCCGGGTGTGATAACGGCCGCTGCATATTCTGGAGCTCGGCCGGTGCATCTATGCATTTGCTTACGCAATTTGTGCGTTGCATGAAGGTTTTGTACCACACTTCCTGTTGCCAGCAGGTGGCTTATGACTGTGGGTGAATGTCGGCATGTAGATCTGTTCAAGGCGGACTCTTGTCAAGCGTGTAAAATTTCGCGGCAGATCTGAGCATCTACAGTGAAGTTACAACCACATCCTGTGTCATGGCTAAGAGTTGATCTTTAACGCCACGCCACAGACACGTCCATTGATCGAAAACTCGCAGATAGCACAACTTTTCGTCGCCAATGCCCTTAGAAGGCACAGCAGAAATTTGAAATCAATCCGACTGAAACCCTAGGAGGAGTTAGTTAAAGTACGTAGTGTGTAAATCACCAAATACTTGACGTAATATTCAAAATGGCCGACTTCCTGTTGGGTTTGGGGCATTGCTCCAAGAGGCTTTTTTGTGCGCCTTGACATGATAGATGTGCCACGAAATTTCGTACATGTAGGTAAAACGGCAGCGGGGCTGCTTCGCTAAAGGTGACTTCCTGTTGCCAGCAGGTGGCGCTATGACTGGGGTGAATGTCAGCATGTAGATTTGTTCAGGGCGGAGTCTTGTCACATGCGGTAAAATTTCGCGGCAGATCTGAGCATGGACAGGCAAGTTACAGCAACTTCCTGTTTCATGGCTGAATCATCGACGCCACGGACACGCCTATCGACGTAAAACGCTCAGAGAGCACAACTTTACATCGTCAATGCCTTTAGAAGGCACAGCAGAAATGTGAAGTCGATCCGACTAAATCCCTAGGAGGAGTTCGTTAAAGTACGGAGGTGTAAATCGTCCCAAAATAGCCTCCAAATTCAAAATGGCCGACTTCCTGTTGAGATTAGAGGAGTGGTCCAAGAGGCTTTTTTGTACCGCCTGGACATGATAGATATACCACAGAAATTCCGTAACTGTAGGTTAAACGTGGGTGGGGCTGCTTCGCTAAAGGTCACTTCCTGTCGCCAGCAGGTGGCGCTATGACTGTGGGTAAATGTCGGCATGTACTTGTGTTCAGGGCGGGACTCTTGTCAAACGTGTAAAATTTCGAGCAGATTGGAGCATGTACACTGAAGTTACTCCAACTTCCTGTTTCATGGCGTAATCATCGACGCCACGGACACGTTCCATCGCACGAAAACGCCGCAGATAGCACACAACTTTACATCTTCAATGCCTTGAGAAGGCACAGCAGAAATTTGAAGTCGATCGGACTGAATCCCTAGGAGGAGTTCGCTAAAGCACGGCGTGCAAATCGTCCCAAAATGGCCACCAAATTCAAAATGGCGGACTTCCTGTCGACTTGAGGGTATGGGTTCTTGAGGCTTTTTTGTGCTGCCTTGATATGATACACGTCCCCACCAAATTTCGTGCATGTAGGTCGAACGGGGACGAGGGCTAACTTTTTCTAATTTTCTAGGTGGCGCTTAGCGAGCCATTTTGCCACACCCGTCCGCTGAAACCAACAAAATACGAAATTTTTCACCAGTCCTGACATCGCGTGCTAATTTGGTGAGTTTTCGAGCATGTTGAGGCCTCGAAAAATGAGCTTACTTTGCAGAAAAATAAAGAAAAAAAAAAAAATAATCCTTACAATTTCAATAGGGTCCTCGCACGGTTCGCGTGCTCGGCCCTAATTAAAGCTGCAAGCAGCGATATGGCCCTCGCATTACGTGGCGCTGGCCGGGCATGTGGCATGTGGTGTTTCATATTCTGGAGCTCTGCCAGTGTGGCTGTGCATTTGCTACGCGATTCGGACGCTGCATGAAGGTTTTGTAACTCACTTCCTGTTGCCAGCAGGTGGCGCAATGACTGGGGTGAATGTCGACATGTAGATTTGTTCAGTGCGGACTCTTATCAAGCATGTAAAATTTCATGCAGATCTGAGCATGTACACTGGAGTTACAAGCACTTCCTGTGTCATGGCTTAAGAATTGATGTTTGACGCCACGCCACGGACACGCCGATTGACGAAAAGCACGCAGATAGCACAACTTTTCATCGCCAATGCCTTTAGAAGGCACAGCAGAAATTTGAAGTCGGTCCGACTAAATCCCTAGGACGAAGTTCGCCAAAGTATGGAGGTGTAACTCGGTCCCAAAATGGTCGCCTAAATCAAAATGGCCGACTTCCTGTTAAGATTAGGGAGTGGTCCAAGAGGCTTTTGTGCGCCTGGAAATGATACATGTGCCACAGAAATTACGCATATGTAGGTCAAACGCGGCGGTGGTGCTGCTTCGCTAAAGGTCACTTCCTGTTGCCAGCAGGTGGCGCTATGACTGTGAGCCGAATGTCGGCATGTAGATTTGTTGAGGGCGGACTCTTGTCAAACGTGTAAAATTAAGAGCAGATCTGAGCATGTACAGCAAAGTTACTACAACTTCGGTTTCATGGCTTAATCGTCGACGCCATCGGACACGCTTCTTGACGTAAAATGCGCAGATAGCACAACTTTACATCGCCAATGCCTTTAGAAGGCACAGCAGAAATCTGAAATCGATCGGACTAAATCCCTAGGAGGAGTTAGTTAAAATACAGAGTGTGTAAATCATCTAAAATGGGCTGCAATTCAAAATGGCGGACTTCCTGTTGAGATTAGAGGAGTGATCCAAGAGGCTTTTTTGTGCGCCTGGACATGATAGATATACCACAGAAATTCTATAACTGTAGGTTAAACGTGGCGCAGGGCTGCTAAGTTAAACGTCACTTCCTGTTGCCAGCAGGTGGCGCTATGACTGGGGTGAATGTCGGCATGTACATGTGTTCAGGGCGGACTCTTGTCAAGCGTGCAAAATTTCGCGGCGGATCTGAGCTTGTGCAGCCAAGTTACTACAACTTCCTGTTTCATGGCTTAATCATCAACGCCAATGGACACGTTTATTGATCGTAAAATACGCAGATAGCAACAACTTTTCATCATCAATGCCTTTAGAAGGCACAGCAGAAATTTGATGTCGATCCGCGTAACTCCCTAGGAGGAGTTAGTTAAAGTAAGGAGTGTGTAAATCATGCAAAAATGGCCGCAAAATTCAAAATGGGCGACTTCCTGTTGGGTTTAGGGCATTGCTCCAAGAGGCATTTTTGTACCTGTTGACATGATACATGTCCCCCAAAAATTTCGTGCGTGTAGATAAAACGTGCGGCGGGGGCTGCTTCGTTAAAGGTCACTTCCTGTCGCCAGCAGGTGGCGCTATGACTGCGGGTAAATGTCCGCATGTAGATTGGTTCAGGGCGGGACTCTTGTCAATAGTGTCAAATTTCGTGCAGATCTGAGCATGTACAGCCAAGTTACAACAACTTCCTGTTTCATGGCTTAATCATCGACGCCACGGACACGTCCATTGACGTAAAACGCCGCAGAGAGCACTAACTTTTCATCGTCAATGCCTTGAGAAGGCACAGCAGAAATTTGAAGTCGATCCGACTAAATCCCTAGGAGGAGTTCGCTAAAGTACAAAGTGTGCAAATTGTCCCAAAATGGCCACCAAATTCAAAATGGCGGACTTCCTGTGGAGTTTAGGGTATGGGTTCTTGAGGCTTTTTTGTGCGTCTTGATATGATACACGCCCCCACCAAATTTCGTGCATGTAGGTCGAACGTGGACGAGGGGCTAATTTTTTCTAATTTTGTAGGTGGCGCTTAGCGAGCCATTTTTCGACGCCCGTCCGCTAAACCCACAAAATACTGAAATTTTTCACCAGTCCTGACACGCTGCGCCAAATTTGGTGAGTTTTCGAGCATGTTGCGCCGCTGAAAAATGAGCTTACTTTGCAGAAAAAAGAAAGAAAAAAAAAAAATAATCCTAACAGTTTCAATAGGGTCCTCGCGACGGTTCGTGCTCGGGCCCTAAAAAATAATCCTTACAATTTCAATAGGGTCCTCGCGACGGTTCGTGCTCGGGCCCTAATAATCCTAACAGTTTCAATAGGGTCCTTCGCGACGCTTCGTGCTCGGGCTCCTAATTAAAGCTGCAAGCAGCGATGAGCGGCCCTCGCACTACGTAGCGTGCCGGGTGTGAGCTGGTCGCTGCTGCTATTGTGGACCCCTGCCTGTGCAGCTCTGAATTTGCTACTGCCGCTTCAGACATTGCATGAAGGTTTTGTACCTCACTTCCTGTTGCCAGCAGGTGGCGCTATGACTGTGGGTGAATGTGGGCATGTACATGTGTTCAGGGCGGACTCTTATGTAACATGTAAAATTTCGTAGGATCTGAGCATGTACACTGAAGGTACAACCACTTCCTGTTTCATGGCTGATGAGTTGATCTTTGACGCCATGCCACGGACACACCCATTGACGAAGATGCACAGATAGCACAACTTTTCATCGTCAATGCCTTTAGACGTCACAGCAGAAATTAGAAGTCGATCCGACCAAATTTGTAGGAGGAGTTCGTCAAAATACCGAGTGTGTAAATCGTCCAAAAATTGCCATAAAATTCAAAATGGCCGACTTCCTGTTGGGTTTAGGGCATCGCTCCAAGAGGCTTTTTTGTGCGCCTTGACATGTTACATGTGACACAGAAATTTCATACATGTAGGTTAAACGCGCGGCGGGGCTGCTTTGTTAAAGGTGACTTCCTGTTGCCAGCAGGTGGCGCTATGACTGTGGGTGAATGTCGGCATGTACATGTGTTCAGGGCGGGACTCTTGTGAAACGTGCAAAATTTCGCGGCAGATGTGAGCATGTACAATGAATTTACAACAACTTCCTGTTTCATGGCTTAATCATCGACGCCACGGACACGCTTCATTGACGAAAATGCGCAGATAGCACAACTTTACATTGTCAATGCCTTTAGAAGGCACAGCAGAAATTTGAAGTCGATCCGACTAAATCCCTAGGAGGAGTTCGCCAAAGCATGGAGGTGTAAATTGTCCCAAAATGGCCGCCAAATGCAAAATGGCGGACTTCCTGTCGAGTTTAGGGTATGGGTTCTTGAGGCTTTTTTGTGCTGCCTTTATATGATACACGCCCCCACCAAATTTCGTGCATGTAGGTCGAACGTGGATGAGGGGCTAATTTTTTCTAATTTTCTAGCTAAGGTTTTGTACCTCACTTCCTGTTGCCAGCAGATGGCGCTATGACTGGGGTGAATGTCGGCATGTACATGTGTTCAGGGCGGACTCTTATTAAACATGTCAAATTTCATGCAGATCTGAGCATGTACACTGAAGTTAAAATCACTTCCTGTGTAATGGCGTAAGACTTGATCTTTGACGCCACGCCACGGACACGCCGATTGACGAAAACTCACAGATAGCAATAACTTTTGCTCGCCAATGCCTTTAGAAGGCACAGGAGAAATTTGAAATCAATCCGACTGTATCTGTAGGAGGAGATAGTTAAAATACAGAGTGTGTAACCAGCAAAACCTTGCCATAAAATTCAAAATGGCCGACTTCCTGTTGAGTTTAGGGCATCGCTCCAAGAGGTTTTTTGTGCGCCTGACATGATACATGACCCCCAAAATTTCCTGCACGTAGATCAAACGCAGCGGCGGGGCTGCTTCGCTAAAGGTGACTTCCTCTCGCCAGCAGGTGGCGCTATGACTGTGGGTAAATGTCAGCATGTACATTTGTTCAGGGAGGGACTCTTGTCAAACGTGCAAAATTTTGTGCAGATCTGAGCATGTACAGTGAAGTTATAACAACTTCCTGTTTCATGGCTTAATCATCGACGCCACAGACACCTTCATCGATCGAAAACACGCAGATAGCAACAACTTTGCATCGTCAATGCCTTGAGAAGGCACAGCAGAAATTTAAAGTCGATCCGATGAAATCCCTAGGAGGAGTTCGTTAAAATATCGGAGTATGTAACTCATCCCAAAATGGCAGCCAAATTCAAAATGGCGGACTTCCTGTCGAATTTAGGGTATGGGTCCTTGAGGCTTTTTTGTGCGCCTTGATATGATACACGTCCCCACCGAAGTTTCGCTGCATGTAGGTCGAACGTGGACGAGGGCTAGTTTTTTCTAATTTTCCAGGTGGCTTAGCGAGCCATTTTGCCACGCCCGTCCGCTGAAACCCACAAAATACGAAATTTTTCACCAGTCCTGACATGCGTGCCAAATTTGGTGAGTTTTCGAGCATGTTGCGCCGCTGAAAATGAGCTTACTTTGCAGAAAAATAAAGAAAGAAAGAAAGAAAGAAAAAAAAAAATTAAAGCTGCAAGCAGCGATATGCGGCCCTCGCACCTGTAGCGCGCCGGGTGTGAGCTGGTCGCTGCATATTGTGGAGCCCTGCCTGCGCTGGTGTGAATTTTCTATGCGTCGGAGGCCACATGAAGGTTTTGTACCTGACTTCCTGTTGCCAGCAGGTGGCTTATGACTGGGGGTGAATGTCAGCATGTACATGTGTTAAGGGCGGACTGTTATTAAATGTGTAAAATTTCGTGACAGATCTGAGCATCTACAGTGAAGTTACAACCACTTCCTGTGTCATGGCTGATCTGACTTGATCTTTGACGCAACGCCACGGACACGCCCATTGACGAAAACGCGCGAAATAGCACAACTTTACATCATCAATGCCTTTAGAAGGCACAGCAGAAAATTGAAGTCTGCCGGACTAAATCTCTAGGAGGAGTTAGTTAAAGTACAGAGGTGTAAATCATCCAAAAATGGCCGCACAATTCAAAATGGCCGACTTCCTGTCGGGTTTAGGGCATCGCCCAAGAGGCTTTTTTGTGCGCCTGGATATGATCCATGTGCCACAGAAATTTCAGTACATATAGGTAAAACGTAGCGGCGGGGCTGCTTCGTTAAAGGTCACTTCCTGTTGCCAGCAGGTGGCGCTATGACTGTGGGTGAATGTCGGCATGTACACGTGTTCAGGGCTGGGCTCTTGAATAACGTGCAAAATTTCGTGCAGATCTGAGCATATACAGCCAAGTTGCAACAACTTCCTGTTTCGCGGGCTTAATCATCGACGCCACGGACACGCCCATTGACGAAAACGCCGCAGATAGCAACAACTTTACATCGTCAATGCCTTTAGAAGGCACAGCAGAAATTTGAAGTCGATCCGACTAAATCCCTAGGAGGAGTTCGCTAAAGCACGCAGTGTGTAAATCGTGCCGAAATGGCGGCCAAATTCAAAATGGCGGACTTCCTGTCGAGTTTAGGGCATCGCCCAAGAGGCTTTTTTGTGCGCCTGGACATGATACATGTGACACAGAAATTTCATACATGTAGGTCAAACGTGCGGCTGGGGCTGCTTCGCTAAAGGTCACTTCCTGTTGCCAGCAGGTGGCGCTATGACTGGGGTGAATGCCGGCATGTACATGTGTTCAGGGTGGGACTCTTATTAAACGCGTAAAATTTCGTGCAGATCTGAGCATGTACACTGAAGTTACAACAACTTCCTGTTTCATGGCTGAATCATCGACGCCACGGACACGCCCATTGACCTAAAAACGCGCAGATAGCACAACTTTACATCGTCAATGCCTTTAGAAGGCACAGCAGAAATTCTAAGTCGATCCGACTAAATCCCTAGGAGGAGTTCGTTAAAGTACGGAGTGTGTAAATCACCAAAACTTTGCCCTAAAATTCAAAATAGCCGACTTCCTGTTGAGTTTAGGGCATCGCTCCAAGAGGCTTTTTTGTGCGTCTGGACATGATAGATGTACTACAGAATTTTCATACATGTAGGTCAAACGTGTGATGGGGCTGCTTCGCTTAAGGTCACTTCCTGTTGCCAGCAGGTGGCGCTATGACTATGGTTGAATGTTGGCATGTACATTTGTTCAGGGCGGGACTCTTGTCAAATGTACAAAATTTGGTGCAGATCTGAGCATTTATAGCGAGTTACCACAACTTCCTGTTTCATGGCGTAATTGTCGACGGCACGGACACGTCCATTGACGAAAACGCCGCAGATAGCACAACTTTACATCGTCAATGCCTTGAGAAGGCACAGCAGAAATTTGAAGTCGATCCGACTAAATCCCTAGGAGGAGTTCGCTAAAGCACGGCGTGCAAATCGTCCCAAAATGGCCACCAAATTCAAAATGGCGGACTTCCTGTCGAGTTTAGGGTATGGGTTCTTGAGGCTTTTTTGTGCTGCCTTGATATGATACACGTCCCCACCAAATTTCGTGCATGTAGGTCGAACGGGGACGAGGGGCTAATTTTTTCTAATTTTCTAGGTGGCGCTAGCGAGCCATTTCGCCCCGCCCATCCGCAAAACCCCACAAAATACGAAATTTTTCACCAGTCCTGACATGCCTGCCAAATTTGGTGAGTTTTCGAGCATGTTGCGGCCGCGAAAATTGAGCTTACTTTGCAGAAAAAAGAAAAAAAAAGAAATATTAAAGCTGCAAGCAGCGATGGTCGGGCCCTCGCACCTGTAGCGCGTCGGGGTGTGATGCGGCCGCGTTGCATGTTCTGGAGGTCTGCTGGTGCGGCTGTGCATTTTCTACGCGATTCGGACGTTGCATGAAGGTTTTGTACCTCACTTCCTGTTGCCAGCAGGTGGCGCTATGACTGTGGGTGAATGTCGGCATGTACATGTGTTCAGGGCGGGACTCTTGTCAAGCGTCTAATATTTCGTGCAGATCTGAGCATCTACAGTGAAGTTACAACCACTTCCTGTGTCATGGCTGAAGAGTTGATCTTTGACGCCATGCCACAGACACGCCCATTGACATATACGCGCAGATAGCACAACTTTACATCGTCAATGCCTTTAGAAGGCACAGCAGAAATTTGAAGTCGATCCGACTCTATCTCTAGGAGGAGTTAGTTAAAATATGGAGTGTGTAAATCACCAAAACTTTGCAATAAAATTCAAAATGGCCGACTTCCTGTTGTGTTTAGGGCATCGCTCCAGGAGGCTTTTTTTTGCGTCTGGACATGATACATGTGCCACAGAAATTTCGTAGATGTAGGTCGAACGTGCGGCTGGGGCTGCTTCGTTAAAGGTCACTTCCTGTTGCCAGCAGGTGGCGCTATGAGTGGGGGTGAATGTCGGCATGTAGATTTGTTCAGGGCGTGACTCTTGTCAAACGTGGTGAAATTTCGTCGTGCGGATCTGAGCATGTATAGCCAAGTTACTACAACTTCCTGTTTCATGGCTGAATCGTCGACGCCATCGGACACGCCCATTGACGAAAACGCGCAGATAGCACAACTTTACATCGTCAATGCCTTGAGAAGGCACAGCAGAAATTTGAAGTCGATCTGATTAAAGCCCTAGGAGGAGTTAATTAAAGTACGGAGTGTGTAAATCACCAAAAAATTGACATAGAATTCAAAATGGCCGAGTTCCTGTCGGGTTTAGGGCATCGCTCCAAGAGGCTTTTTGGTGCGTCTGGACATGATCCATGTGCCACAGAAATTTCGTACATGTAGGTCAAACGTGCGGCGGGGGCTGCTTCGTTAAAGATCACTTCCTGTTGCCAGCAGGTGGCGCTATTAGTGGGGGTGAGTGTCGGCATGCAGATTTGTTCAGGGCGGGACTGTTGTCAAGCGTGTAAAATTTCGTGCCGATCTGAGCGTTTACACATAAGTTACATCAACTTCCTGTGTCATGGCGAAGACTTGATCTTTGACGCCACGCCACGGACACGCCCATCGATGAAAACGCGCAGATAGCACAACTTTTCATCGTCAATGCCTTGAGAAGGCACAAAAGAAATTTGAAGTTGATCCGACTAAATCCCTAGGAGTTCGTTAAAGTATGGAGTGTGTAAATTGTCCAAAAATGGCAGCAAAATCCAAAATGGCTGACTTCCTGTCGGGTTTAGGTCATTGCTCCAAGAGGCTTTTTTGTACGTTTGGACATGATCCATGTGCCACAGAAATTTCGTAGATGTTGGTCAAACGTGTGGCGGGGGCTGCTTCGTTAAAGGTCACTTCCTGTTGCCAGCAGGTGGCGCTATGACTGTGGGTGAATGTCGGCATGTAGATCTGTTCAAGGCGGGACTCTTGTCAAGCGTGTAAAATTTCGTGCAGATCTGAGCATCTACAGTGAAGTTACAACCACATCCTGTGTCATGGCTGAAGAGTTGATCTTTAACGCCATCGCCACAGACACGTCCATTGACTAAAAACTCGCAGATAGCACAACTTTTCGTTGTCAATGCCCTTAGAAGGCACAGCAGAAATTTGAAATCAATCCGACTGAAACCCTAGGAGGAGTTAGTTAAAGTACGTAGTGTGTAAATCACCAAATACTTGACGTAATATTCAAAATGGCCGACTTCCTGTTGGGTTTGGGGCATTGCTCCAAGAGGCTTTTTTGTGCGCCTTGACATGATAGATGTGCCACAGAAATTTCGTACATGTAGGTAAACGCGCAGCGGGGCTGCTTCGTTAAAGGTGACTTCCTTTGCCAGCAGGTGGCGCTATGACTGGGGGTGAATGTCAGCATGTAGATTTGTTCAGGGCGGAGTCTTGTCACACGCGTAAAATTTCGTGCAGATCTGAGCATGGACAGGCAAGTTACAGCAACTTCCTGTTTCATGGCGAATCATCGACGCCACGGACACGCTCATCGACGAAAACGCCGCAGATAGCACAACTTTACATCGTCAATGCCTTTAGAAGGCACAGCAGAAATGTGAAGTCGATCCGACTAAATCCCTAGGAGGAGTTCGTTAAAGCACGGAGGTGTAAATCGTCCCAAAATAGCCTCCAAATTCAAAATGGCCGACTTCCTGTTGAGATTAGAGGAGTGGTCCAAGAGGCTTTTTGTACGTCTGGACATGATAGATATACCACAGAAATTCCGTAACTGTAGGTTAAACGTGTGGCGGGGGCTGCTTCGTTAAAGGTCACTTCCTGTCGCCAGCAGGTGGCGCTATGACTGTGGGTAAATGTCGGCATGTACTTGTGTTCAGGGCGGGACTCTTGTCAAAGCGTGTAAAATTTCGAGCAGATTGGAGCATGTACACTGAAGTTACTCCAACTTCCTGTTTCATGGCGAATCATCGACGCCACGGACACGTCCATCGACGAAAACGCGCAGATAGCAACAACTTTACATCTTCAATGCCTTTAGAAGGCACAGCAGAAATTTGAAGTCGATCGGACTAAATCCCTAGGAGGAGTTCGTTAAAGTACGAAGTGTGCAAATCGTCCCAAAATGGCCACCAAATTCAAAATGGCGGACTTCCTGTCGACTTTAGGGTATGGGTTCTTGAGGCTTTTTGTGCGTCTTGATATGATACACGTCCCCACCAAATTTCGTGCATGTAGGTCGAACGGGGACGAGGGGCTAACTTTTTCTATTTTCTAGGTGGCGCTTAGCGAGCCATTTTGCCACACCCGTCCGCGAAACCAACAAAATACGAAATTTTTCACCAGTCCTGACACGCGTGCCAAATTTGGTGAGTTTTCGAGCATGTTGAGGCCTCGAAAAATGAGCTTACTTTGCAGAAAAATAAAGAAAAAAAAAAAAATAATCCTTACAATTTCAATAGGGTCCTCGCACGGTTCGTGCTCGGGCCCTAAAAAAAATAATAATAATCCTAACAGTTTCAATAGGGTCCTT
>JALXJV020000009.1:36686180-36703437 GCA_024633595.2 Lepomis macrochirus | reverse complement strand
TTCAATTCAATTCAATTCAATTTTATTTATATAGCCAAATCACAACAACAGTTATCTCACAGCTTTCATAAAGAGCAGGTCTAGACCGTACTCTGAAGTTATTTACAGAAGCCCAACAATTCCCACCAAGAGCAAGCACTAGGCTTGACAGAGGCAAGGAAAAACTTCCTTTAAGAGGCAGAAACCCTCGAAAGCAGAACCATGGCTCAGGGTGGGCGGCCATCTGCCTCGACCGGGTTGGGGTGAGGGGAGAGAGAGAGGAGAGAGCAAGAGAGAGAGAGAGCAGGAGAGAGAGAGCAGAGGGAGGCAACCTACACAGTATACACATAGAGGTACAGACAATAAAGGTAATGGTGCTATAGACTGAATGAAAATGGTACAGATATTTGTAGTAATGTTTAGTGATATTAATTATAACAGTAATAATAGCAATAGGACTAGTAATAGCAGTTGCAACTGCAGCAGAGGGCGCCGAAAGCAGGAACATCGGGGCAGCAGGAGACTCCCAACAACAGGTCCAGACTCCACAGCTCCAGAGCCAGCAACACCCGCAGGGAAGTGAGGGGAGGGGGGGAGGACAGGAGGGGGAAGCACACGACCACGGGAGAGGGAGAAAAATCGAAGTTAGTAACATGCATTAATGGGATGAGGTTGCACTCAGAGAGAAAGAGAGAAGAGGAGAGAGGAGCTCAGTGCATCATGGGAAATCCCCCGCAGTCTAGCCTATAGCAGCATAACTAAGGGATGGTTCAGGACTCACCCGAGCCAGCCCTAACTATAAGCTTTATCAAAAGGAAAGTCTTAAGCCTACTCTTAAATGTAGAGACGGTGTCTGCCTCCTAACCCAAACTGGAACCTGGTTCCACAGGAGAGGAGCTCTGATAACTGAACGCTCTGGCTCCCATTCTACTTTTGGAGACTCTAGGAACCACAAGTAATCCTGCATTCTGGGGAGCCGCAGTGCTCTGGTGGGGTAGTAAGGTACTATGAGCTCTTTAAGATAAGATGGTGCCTGACCATTAAGAGCTTTGTATGTGAGAAGAAGGATTTTAAAATCTATTCTGGATTTTACAGGAAGCCAATGCAGAGAAGCTAAGACAGGAGAGATATGATCTCTTTTACTGGTTCCTGTCAGAACACGTGCTGCAGCATTCTGGATCAGCTGAAGAGTCTTAATGGACTTTTTCAAGAGCCTGATAATAGGGAATTGCAGTAATCCAGTCTAGAAGTAACAAATGCATGGACTAGTTTTTCTGCATCATTTTTAGACAGGATGTTCCTGATTTTTGCAATATTAATGTAGGTGGAAAAAAGCGGTCCTTGAAATTTGCTTAATGTGAGAATTAAACGCATATGTCCTGATCAAAGATAACTCCAAGATTCTCACAGTGGTGTTGGAGGCCAGGCGATGCCATCCAGGGAAACTATATCTTTAGATAATGCGTCACGAAGGTGCCTAGGGCCTAGAACAACAACTTCCGCTTTTATCTGAGTTTAACATTAGAAAATTGCAGGTCATCCAGGTTTTAACATCCTGAAGACACATTTGAAGCTTAGCTAACTGATGGGTTTCATCTGGCTTGATCGATAGATATAACTGAGTATCATCTGCATAACAATGAAAGTTTATGGAGTGTTTCCTGATAATATTGCCTAAGGGAAGCATATATAAAGTGAAGAGGATTGGTCCGAGCACAGATCCTTGTGGAACTCCATGACTAACTTTGGTATGCATGGAGGACTCATGATGAACAGACACAAGCGCTCCGCAGAGTAAGCGGAAGGCGGTCAATAGATAGTAACCACAGCAACGGCTTTTGTGTGCCAGGCCTTCATAGCCTAGCTCAAAGTAAAACTATTAAAGTAACGTTATATTATATATATTATTCATATTCATATAGCTGATAAATCTAGTCATGCAAGCGCCCTCCGGTTAATGTTCGGTTACTGTTCAGTGAACACTTAGCCTATATATCACCCATCTTCTTTTTTGTGCTGCTTGGCGTCACATAGGCTACAAAAGTTCAAGTCAATTAAACTTTGGCGAGGGGCAGGCGTGTGCATGAGGCGAACTACGACAGCGACAGTTTCATGGGAACACACCCGCTTGTTGCTATGCCTGTCGAAATGCCCGCACCTCCCTTCCCACACGCTCGCCTCTCATTGAAAATGAATTGCAAGGCGCATAAATTGCTGTGAAAAGGCCTTTACTCCCTTCCAGAATCCTACTACACCTGCACAAAGAAACTACAAAGCAGCACACAGTTCAACACGTAACACTGTAGAAGCGGGCAAGTGGCGTTTCCATTGTCTACATGGGGAATTGCGAATGGCACCTGACAAGAGTATGTAACATCAACTGTCGCGACTGTTGTGCTGTATAACATAGCGAGGTAGGCCTACCTGAAAACAAGACAACAAACCATTTAAATTACTTGCCATTTTCAAATATTATATAGGCCTAATTTGATTACTATTTACCACATGCTACAACGATAATAAAATTGTTTACTTCATTAATCATTAGGGATCTCCGATTACCTGACCCTGAAGGACAGATATGACAATCGACCCTAACGACCTGGAGGACAGAGAAGATTTAGAGGAGCAGAATGGAGCTGGTCCATATGTTGCATCAGATGAATGTTGACAGATGTCCATGTCTGAAACAACAACAAAAAAAATCACGTTAAAATGAGCCACCATGTTGCCTGTTTTTACCATTTAGTCTTAAATAAGTAGCTTAAATAAGTTTTTAAGTTTTCTACTGTTCACTCAATAAATTACTCCAAGTTTTACAGCACTTAAGTCTCATTTCATTCATCTAAAATCCTCAACAAAATATATATTCACTATTCAAACTCTAAACCAACGTAAAACTTGGCTCTGAGGTATTTTAGGCATATTTTAAGTACTCAACATATTCACTTTTGAAACTGCTTAAAAGAACACAGAAAATTAAAGCTGCAAGCAGCGTTAGTGGCCCTCGCACCTGTAGCACGTCGGGGTGTGACGCTGCCGCTTGCATGTTCTCGCTCTGCCGGTCGCGGCTGTGCATTTGCTTACGCTGATTCGGACGCTGCATGAAGGTTTTGTTCCTCACTTCCTGTCGCCAGCAGGTGGCGCTATCACTGTTGGTGAATGTTGGCATGTACATGTTTTCAGGGCGGGACTGTTATCCCACATGTAAATTTTGGTGCAGATGTGAGCATGTACAGTGAAGTTACAACCACTTCCTGTGTCATGGCTGAAGAGTTGATCTTTGACGCCACGCCACGGATACGCCTATTGACAAAACTCACAGATAGCAACAACTTTTCATCGCCAATGCCTTTAGAAGGCACAGCAGAAATTTGAAGTCGATCCAACTAAATCCCTAGGAGGAGTTTGTTAAAGCACGGAGTGTGTAAATCGTCCCAAAATGGCCGCGAAAATTCAAAATGGCCGACTTCCTGTTGGGTTTAGGGCATGGCTCCAAGAGGCTTTTTATACTTCTGGACATGATACATGTGCCACAGAAATTTCATACATGTAGGTCAAATGTGCGGCGGGGCTGCTTCGCGAAAGGTCACTTCCTGTCGCCAGCAGGTGGCGCTATGACTGTGGGTGAATGTTGGCATGTAGATTTGTTCAGGGCGGGACCCTTGTCAAACGTGGCAAAACTTCGTGCAGATCTGAGAATGTACACAGAAGTTAGAACAACTTTCTGTTTCATGGCTTAATCGTCGACGCCATCGGACACGCTATCGCATCGACAAAACGCCGCAGATAGCACAACTTTTCATCGTCAATGCCTTTAGAAGGTACAGCAGAAATTTGAAGTCGATCCAACTCTATCTCTAGGAGGAGTTAATTAAAATACAGAGTGTGTAAATCACCAAAACTTTGCCATAAAATTCAAAATGGCCGACTTCCTGTTGAGTTTAGGGCATCGCTCCAAGAGGCTTTTTTGTGCGTCTGGACATGATAGATGTACCACAGAAATTTCGTACATGTAGGTCAAACGTGCGGCGGGGGGCTGCTTCGTTAAAGGTCACTTCCTGTCGCCAGCAGGTGGCGCTATGACTGCGGGTGAATGTCGGCATGTAGATTTGTTCAGGGCGGGACTCTTGTCAATAGTGTCAAATTTCGTGCAGATCTGAGCATGTACAGCCAAGTTACAACAACTTCCTGTTTCATGGCGAATCATCGACGCCACGGACACGCCCATTGACGAAAACGCGCAGATAGCACAACTTTACATCGTCAATGCCTTTAGAAGGCACAGCAGAAATTCTAAGTCGATCCGACTAAATCCCTAGGAGGAGTTCGTTAAAGTACGGAGTGTGCGAATCGTCCAAAAATGGCGGCCAAATTCAAAATGGCGGACTTCCTGTTGAGTTTAGGGTATGGGTTCTTGAGGCTTTTTGTGCGTCTTGATATGATACACGTCCCCACCAAATTTAGTGCATGTAGGTCGAACGGGGACGAGGGGCTAATTTTTTCCAATTTTCTAGGTGGCGCTTAGCGAGCCATTTTGCCCCGCCGCATCGCTGAAACCCACAAAATACGAAATTTTTCACCAGTCCTGACACGCGTGCCAAATTTGGTGAGTTTTCGAGCATGTTGCGACCGCGAAAATGGGGCTTACTTTGCAGAAAAAAGAAAAAAGAAAAAAAAAAAAAAAATAATCCTTACAATTTCAATAGGGTCCTCGCACCGTTAGTGCTCGGGCCCTAAAAATAATCCTAACAGTTT
The DNA here is from genome assembly GCA_024633595.2 of Lepomis macrochirus. Taxonomy (NCBI): domain Eukaryota; kingdom Metazoa; phylum Chordata; class Actinopteri; order Centrarchiformes; family Centrarchidae; genus Lepomis; species Lepomis macrochirus. Next base: position 36,698,700 of record JALXJV020000009.1, on the reverse strand, counting down.
CAATAGGGTCCTCGCACGGTTCGTGCTCGGGCCCTAATTAAAGCTGCAAGCAGCGATGGGCTGGCCCTCGCACCTGTAGCGCGTCGGGGTGTGAGCTGGTCGCGTTGCATATTATGGAGCCCTGCCGTGCTGGCTGTGAATTTTCTATGCACTCGGAGGCCGCATGAAGGTTTTGTACCTGACTTCCTGTTGCCAGCAGGTGGCGCTATGACTGGGGGTGAATGTCAGCATGTACATGTGTTAAGGGCGGGACTATTATTAAATGTGTAAAATTTCGTACAGATCTGAGCATCTACAGTGAAGTTACAACCACTTCCTGTGTCATGGCGACGACTTGATCTTTGACGCAACGCCACGGACACGCCCATTGACGAAAACAGCGCGAAATAGCACAACTTTACATCATCAATGCCTTTAGAAGGCACAGCAGAAAATTGAAGTCTGCCGGACTAAATCCCTAGGAGGAGTTAGTTAAAGTACAGAGTGTGTAAATCATCCAAAAATGGCCGCACAATTCAAAATGGCCGACTTCCTGTCGGGTTTAGGGCATCGCTCCAAGAGGCTTTTTGTGCGCCTGGACATGATCCATGTGCCACAGAAATTTCGTGACATATAGGTAAAACGTCGGCGTGGGGCTGCTTCGTTAAAGGTCACTTCCTGTTGCCAGCAGGTGGCGCTATGACTGTGGGTGAATGTCGGCATGTACACATGTTCAGGGCTGGGCTCTTGAATAACGTGCAAAATTTCGTGCAGATCTGAGCATATACAGCCAAGTTGCAACAACTTCCTGTTTCAGTGGCGTAATCATCGACGCCACGGACACGCCCATTGACCGAAAACGCCGCAGATAGCACAACTTTACATCTTCAATGCCTTGAGAAGGCACAGCAGAAATTTGAAGTCGATCCGACTAAATCCCTAGGAGGAGTTCGTTAAAGTACGCGAGTGTGTAAATCGTGCCGAAATGGCGGCCAAATTCAAAATGGCGGACTTCCTGTCGAGTTTAGGGCATCGCTCCAAGAGGCTTTTTTTGTGCGTCTGGACATGATACATGTGACACAGAAATTTCATACATGTAGGTCAAACGTGCGGCTGGGGCTGCTTCGTTAAAGGTCACTTCCTGTTGCCAGCAGGTGGCGCTATGACTGGGGGTGAATGCCGGCATGTACATGTGTTCAGGGTGGGACTCTTATTAAACGTGTAAAATTTTGTGCAGATCTGAGCATGTACACTGAAGTTACAACAACTTCCTGTTTCATGGCTGAATCATCGACGCTACGGACACGCTTCAATGACGAAAACACGCAGATAGCACAACTTTACATCGTCAATGCCTTCAGAAGGCACAGCAGAAATTCTAAGTCGATCCGACTAAATCCCTAGGAGGAGTTCGTTAAAGTACGGAGTGTGTAAATCACCAAAACTTTGCCCTAAAATTCAAAATGGCCGACTTCCTGTTGAGTTTAGGGCATCGCTCCAAGAGGCTTTTGTGCGTCTGGACATGGTAGATGTACCACAGAATTTTCATACATGTAGGTCAAACGTGTGGCGGGGCTGCTTCGTTTAAGGTCACTTCCTGTTGCCAGCAGGTGGCGCTATGACTATGGTTGAATGTTGGCATGTACATTTGTTCAGGGCGGGACTCTTGTCAAATGTACAAAATTTGGTGCAGATCTGAGCATTTATAGCGAAGTTACCACAACTTCCTGTTTCATGGCGAATTGTCGACGGCACGGACACGCCCATTGACGAAAACGCCGCAGATAGCACAACTTTACATCGTCAATGCCTTGAGAAGGCACAGCAGAAATTTGAAGTCGATCCGACTAAATCCCTAGGAGGAGTTCGTTAAAGTACGAGCGTGCAAATCGTCCCAAAATGGCCACCAAATTCAAAATGGCGGACTTCCTGTCGAGTTTAGGGTATGGGTTCTTGAGGCTTTTTTGTGCGTCTTGATATGATACACGTCCCCACCAAATTTCGTGCATGTAGGTCGAACGGGGACGAGGGCTAATTTTTCTAATTTTCTAGGTGGCGCTAGCGAGCCATTTCGCCCCGCCCATCCGCGAAACCCACAAAATACGAAATTTTTCACCAGTCCTGACATGCGTGCCAAATTTGGTGAGTTTTCGAGCATGTTGCGGCCGCGAAAATTGAGCTTACTTTGCAGAAAAATAATAATAATAATTAAAGCTGCAAGCAGCGATGGACGGCCCTCGCGACCTGTAGCGCCGTCGGGTGTGATCCGCCGCGTTGCATATTCTAGAGCTCTGCCGGTCGCGGCTGTGCATTTTCCACGCGATTCGGACGTTACATGAAGGTTTTGTACCTCACTTCCTGTTGCCAGCAGGTGGCGCTATGACTGTGGGTGATTGTCGGCATGTACATGAGTTCAGGGCGGGACTCCTATCCTACTTGTAAAGTTTGGTGCAGATGTGACCATCTACAGTGAAGTTACAACCACTTCCTGTATCATGGCGATGGATTGATCTTTGACGCCACGCCACGGACACGCCCATCGATGAAAACGCCGCAGATAGCACAACTTTTCATCGCCAATGCCATTAGAAGGCACAGCAGAAATTTGAAGTCGATCCGACAAAAATCCCTAGGAGGAGTTAGTTAAAGTACAGAGTGTGTAAATCGTCCAAAAATGGACGCAAAATAGAAAATGGCCGACTTCCTGTTGGGTTTAGGGCATCGCCCAAGAGGCTTTTTTGCACGTATGGACATATTACACGTGCCACAGAAATTTTGTACATGTAGGTAAAACATGCGTGAGGGCTGCTTCGTTAAAGGTCACTTCCTGTTGCCAGCAGGTGGCGCTATGACTGTGGGTGAATGTCGGCATGTAGATTTGTTCAGGGTGGGACTCTTGTCAAGCGTGTAAAATTTCGTGCGGCTCTGAGCAGGTATGGTGAAGTTACAACAACTTCCTGTTTCATGGCTGAATCATCGACGCCACGCGACACGCCTATCGACGAAAATGCGCATAAAGCACAACTTTTCATCGTCAATGCCTTTAGAAGGCACAGCAGAAATTTGAAGTCGATCCGACTGAATCCCTAGGAGGAGTTCGTTAAAGTACGGAGTGTGTAAATCGTCCCAAAATGGCCGCTAAAATTCAAAATGGCGGACTTCCTGTTGAGATTAGAGGAGTGGTCCAGGAGGCTTTTTTGTACGCCTGGACATGATAGATGTACCACAGAAATTCCGTGAACTGTAGGTTAAACGTGGGGCTGGAGCTGCTTCGTTAAAGGTCACTTCCTGTCGCCAGCAGGTGGCGCTATGACTGTGGGTAAATGTCGGCATGTACTTGTGTTCAGGGCGGGACTCTTGTCAAACGTGCAAAATTTCATGCAGATGTGAGCATGTACACTGAAGTTATAACAACTTCCTGTTTCATGGCGTAATAATCGACGCCATCGGACACGCCCATCGATCGAAAAGCGCCGAGATAGCACAACTTTTCATCGTCAATCCCTTTAGAAGGCACAGCAGAAATTTGACGTCGATTAGACTAAATCCCTAGGAGGAGTTAGTTAAAGTACGGAGTGTGTAAATCGTCCCAAAATGGCGGCACAATTCAAAATGGCGGACTTCCTGTTTGGTTTAGGGCATCGCTCCAAGAGGCTTTTTTGTGCGTCTGGACATGATACATGTGCCACAGAAATTTCGTACATGTAGGTCAAACGTAGAGTGGGGGCTGTTTCGTTAAATGTCACTTCCTGTTGCCAGCAGGTGGCGCTATGACTGTGGGCGAATGTTGGCATGTAGATGTGTTCAGGGCGGGACTCTTGTCAAACGTGCAAAATTTCGTGCAGATCTGAGCATGTACACCAAAGTTACAACAACTTCCTGTTTCATGGCGAATCGTCGACGCCACGGACACGCCCATTGACGAAAACGCGCAGAGAGCACAACTTTACACCCTCAATGCCTTTAGAAGGCACAGCAGAAATTTGATGTCGATCCGACAAAATCCCTAGGAGGAGTTAGTTAAAGTACGAAGTGTGCAAATCGTCCCAAAATGGTCACCAAATTCAAAATGGCGGACTTCCTGTCGAGTTTAGGGTATGGGTTCTTGAGGCTTTTTTGTGCGTCTTGATATGATACATGTCCCCACCAAATTTCGTGCATGTAGGTCGAACGGGGACGAGGGGCTAATTTTTTCAAATTTTGCAGGTGGCGCTAGCGAGCCATTTTGCCACGCCCATCTGCGAAACCCACAAAATACGAAATTTTTCACCAGTCCTGACATGTGTGCCAAATTTGGTGAGTTTTCGAGCATGTTGCGGCCGCGAAAAATGAGCTTACTTTGCAGAAAAATAAAGAAAGAAAGAAAGAAAGAAAAAAAAAAAAAAATAATCCTAACAGTTTCAATAGGGTCCTCGCACGGTTCGTGCTCGGGCCCTAATAATAAAGAAAAAAAAAAATAATCCTAACAGTTTCAATAGGGTCCTTAGACGCTTCGTGCTCGGCCCTAAAATTAAAGCTGCAAGCAGCGATGGCGGCCCTCGCATTACGTGGCGTCGAGGATGGCGCTGCCGCAAATTCGGACCTCTGCCTTTGTGGCTGTGAATTTGCTATGCGTTTGGATGCTGCGTGGACGGTGTTATACGCCACTTCCTGTGTCCCAATCAGCGGCGTAATTGGCGTCAAAAGTCACACAGCCTATCAGGAAGTCGTGGCACATAAGGCACCCAAGTTTGGTGTCAATCAGCCATTCCAAAGATAAGATATGACATCAGTTCCTGTTTTGCAATTTGGCAAAAGGAAATCGTCATCGCACAGAGGCGTGTCCTATTCCATATGAATCAGCAGTATCCCCAAACACACTGACATAAAGTTTATAAATGTGTGATGTAGATATGCGTAGTTAGAAGGCAAAATGTTTGTTGGTTGTAATGCCATTGAAATGAATGGGATTTCTCCACAGTATTTGAGCTGCGATTGTAGCGCACCTATAAGGCTTAATTGCACCAAATTTGTCAGGTGTAATCAGGGGCCCACGGGGAACAATTGACCCAAATTTGGTGTCAATCTGACCTCGCGGTTCCGGAGATATAAAATTAATGTAAGTCAATGGGATTCTTTTCCGTGTTTAATCCCCAATAACAGCGCCACCTATGGGCACATTAGGATGCACTTTGGTACCTGAGGTCAGGGGACCATGCTGAACAATTTGGCATGAAGTTCACGTCAATGCGACTTGCGGTTATACCAGAACATATTTTTCGCGTTAAACAGCGCCACCTAGGGGCTAGTTGCACCAAATTGTGCACAGGCCCTCAGGGGGGCGTCCCACATAAGTCCTCCGAGTTTGGTGTTGATTGGCCATTCCACAGCAAAGATATGACATCAGTTAGTGTTGCTAGCGCTTTTGCGTGAGTAATTGTTAGCTTATAGCGGGAACAGTTTTTTGCATGTATCAATCTGGGGAGCACAAGCCAGTATGATGTGTGTCCGGAGATGGTCCATGCCAAATTTGGTGTCGATCGGACTTGCGGTTTCGGAGGAGTTAATTCTGAGTGGCTAGTCAGTTTTCGTGATTTTGCGCAAAAAATTGAAGGCGGAAATGGGCGTGGCCTATACCAGGAGATTCAGCTCGATCCCCTATATATTGACATGTCCCCAAAAAATGTTGTGCATGTAGGTGAAATGTGGGCGGGGCTGTTTCGTTAAAGGTGAATTCCTGTTGCCAGCAGGTGGCGCTATCACCGGTGGTGAATGTCGGCATGTAGATTTGTTCAGGACGGGACTCTTGTCAAATGTACAAAATTTGGTGCCGATCTGAACATGTTCACTGAAGTTACAACAACTTCCTGTTTCATGGCTGAATCATCGACGCCCACGGACACGCCCATTGACGAAAACGCGCAGATAGCACAACTTTTCATCGTCAATGCCTTTAGAAGGCACAGCAGAAATTTGAAGTCGATCCGACTAAATCCCTAGGAGGAGTTCCTTAAAAGTACGGAGTGTGCAAATCGTCCGAAAATGTCCGCCAAACTCAAAATGGCGGACTTCCTGTTGAGTTTCGGGTATGGGTTCTTGAGGCTTTTTTGTGCGTCTTCATATGATACACGTCCCCACCGAAGTTTCGTGCATGTAGCTCGAACCTGGACGAGGGCTAATTTTTCCAATTTTCTAGGTGGCTTAGCGAGCCATTTTGCCCCGCCCAACCGCGAAACCTACAAAATATGAAATTTTTCACCAGTCCTGACATGCGTGCCAAATTTGGTGAGTTTTCGAGCATGTTGCGACCGCGAAAAGTGAGCTTACTTTGCAGAAAAATAAAGAAAGAAAAAAAAAATTAAAGCTGCAAGCAGCGATGGGCGGGCCCTCGCACCTGTTGCGCGTCGGGGTGTGATGCGGCCGCGTTGCATATTCTGGAGGTCTGCCGGTGCGGCTGAGCATTTTCTACGCGATTCGGAAGTTGCATGAAGGTTTTGTACCTCACTTCCTGTTGCCAGCAGGTGGCTTATCACTGTGGGTGAATGTTAGCATGTAAATGTGTTCAGGGCAGGGCTGTTATTAAACATGTAAAATTTCGTACAGATCTGAGCATGTACAGTGAAGTTACAGCCACTTCCTGTGTCATGGCGAAGACTTGATCTTTGACGCCATCGCCACGGACACGCCAATTGATGAAAACGCGCAGATAGCACAACTTTTCATCGCCAATGCCTTGAGAAGGCACAGCAGAAATTTGAAGTTGATCCGACTAAATCCCTAGGAGGAGTTTGTTAAAATACGGAGTGTGTAAATCATCCAAAAATGGCCGCGTACAAATTCAAAATGGCCGACTTCCTGTTGGGTTTAGGGTATCGCTCCAAGAGGCTTTTGTACGCTCTGGACATGATACACGTGCCACAGAAATTTTGTAGCATGTAGGTGAAACGTGCAGCGGGGCTGCTTCGTTAAAGGTGACTTCCTGTTGCCAGCAGGTGGCGCTATGACTGCGGGTGAATGTTGGCATGTAGATTTGTTCAGGGCGGGACTCTTGTCAAGCGTGTAAAATTTCGTGCAGATCTGAGCATGTACAGCCAAGTTACTACAACTTCCTGTTTCATGGCGAATCGATCGACGCCATCGGACACGCCCATGTGACGATAACGCACAGATAGCACAACTTTACATCGTCAATGCCTTTAGAAGGCACAGCAGAAATTTGAAGTCGATCTGACTACATCCCTAGGAGGAGTTAGTTAAAGTACAGAGTGTGTAAATCATCCAAAAATGGCGGTAAAATTCAAAATGGCCGACTTCCTGTTGGAGTTTAGGGCATCGCTCCAAGAGGCTTTTTGTACCTCTGGACATGATACATGTCCCCACAAAATTTCGTGCATGTAGGTCAAACGCGGGGCGGGGGCTGCTTCGTTAAAGGTCACTTCCTGTCGCCAGCAGGTGGCGCTATGGCTATGGTTGAATGTCGGCATGTACATGTGTTCAGGGCGGGACTCTTGTCAAACGTGTAAAATTTCGTGCAGATCTGAGCACGTACAGTGAAGTTACAACAACTTCCTGTTTCATGGCGAATCGTCAACGCCATACGGACACGCCCAGTCGATCGAAAACAGCGCAGATAGCACAACTTTACATCGTCAATGCCTTTAGAAGGCACAGCAGAAATTTGAAGTCGATCCGACTAAATCCCTAGGAGGAGTTCGTTAAAGTACGGAGTGTGCGAATCGTCCCAAAATGTCCGCCAAATTCAAAATGGCGGACTTCCTGTCGAGTTTAGGGTATGGGTTCTTGAGGCTTTTTTGTGCGTCTTGATATGATACACGTCCCCACCAAATTTCGTGCCATGTAGGTCGAACGTGGACGAGGGGCTAATTTTTCTAATTTTCTAGGTGGCTTAGCAAGCCATTTTGCCCCGCCCATCCGCTGAAACCCACAAAATATGAAATTTTTCACCAGTCCTGACATGCGTGCCAAATTTGGTGAGTTTTCGAGCATGTTAGCGACCGCTGAAAAATGAGCTTACTTTGCAGAAAAATAATAAAGAAAGAAAAAAATAATCTAACAGTTTCAATAGGGTCCTCAGACGGTTTCGTGCTCGGGCCCAAAATATCGCTTACAATTTCAATAGGGTCCTCGCGACCGCTAGTGCTCGGGCCTAATTAAAGCTGCAAGCAGCGATAGGCGGACCCTCGCACCTGTAGCGTCGGGGTGTGAGCTGGTCGCGTTGCATATTGTGGAGCCCTGCCTCGTGCTGACTGTGAATTTTCTATATGTGCCGGAGGCCACATGAAGGTTTTGTACCTGACTTCCTGTTGCCAGCAGGTGGCGCTATGACTGGGGGTGAATGTCAGCATGTACATGTGTTAAGGACGGGACTGTTATTAAATGTGTAAAATTTCGTACAGATCTGAGCATCTACAGTGAAGTTACAACCACTTCCTGTGTCATGGCGACGACTTGATCTTTGACGCTAGCGCCACGGACACGCCCATTGACGAAAACAGCGCAAATAGCACAACTTTACATCATCAATGCCTTTAGAAGGCACAGCAGAAAATTGAAGTCTGCCGGACTAAATCCCTAGGAGGAGTTAGTTAAAGTACGGAGTGTGTAAATCATCCAAAAATGGCCGCTACAATTCAAAATGGCCGACTTCCTGTCGGGTTTAGGGCATCGCTCCAAGAGGCTTTTGTGCGTCTGGACATGATCCATGTGCCACAGAAATTTCGTACATATAGGTAAAGCGTCGCGGCGGGGCTGCTTCGTTAAAGGTCACTTCCTGTTGCCAGCAGGTGGCGCTATGACTGTGGGTGAATGTCGGCATGTACACGTGTTCAGGGCTGGGCTCTTGAATAGCGTGCAAAATTTCGTGCAGATCTGAGCATATACAGCCAAGTTGCAACAACTTCCTGTTTCATGGCTGAATCATCGACGCCACGGACACGCCCATTGACGAAAACGCGCAGATAGCACAACTTTACATCGTCAATGCCTTTAGAAGGCACAGCAGAAATTTGAAGTCGATCCGACTAAATCCCTAGGAGGAGTTCGTTAAAATGCGCGAGTGTGTAAATCGTGCGAAATGGCGGCCAAATTCAAAATGGCGGACTTCCTGTCGAGTTTAGGGCATCGCTCCAAGAGGCTTTTGTGCGTCTGGACATGATACATGTGACACAGAAATTTCATACATGAAGGTCAAACGTGCGGCTGGGGCTGCTTCGTTAAAGGTCACTTCCTGTTGCCAGCAGGTGGCGCTATGACTGGGGGGTGAATGCCGGCATGTACATGTGTTCAGGGTGGGACTCTTATTAAGCGTGTAAAATTTCGTGCAGATCTGAGCATGTACACTGAAGTTACAACAACTTCCTGTTTCATGGCGAATCATCGACGCCACGGACACGCCCATTGACGAAAACGCGCAGATAGCACAACTTTACATCGTCAATGCCTTTAGAAGGCACAGCAGAAATTCTAAGTCGATCCGACTAAATCCCTAGGAGGAGTTCGTTAAAGTACGGAGTGTGTAAATCACCAAAACTTTGCCCTAAAATTCAAAATGGCCGACTTCCTGTTGAGTTTAGGGCATCGGCTCCAAGAGGCTTTTGTGCGTCTGGACATGATAGATGTACTACAGAATTTTCATACATGTAGGTCAAACGTGTGGCGGGGGCTGCTTCGTTTAAGGTCACTTCCTGTTGCCAGCAGGTGGCGCTATGACTATGGTTGAATGTTGGCATGTACATTTGTTCAGGGCGGGACTCTTGTCAAATGTACAAAATTTGGTGCAGATCTGAGCATTTATAGCGAAGTTACCACAACTTCCTGTTTCATGGCGAATTGTCGGCTGACCGGACACGCCATTGACTAAAACGCGCAGATAGCACAACTTTACATCGTCAATGCCTTGAGAAGGCACAGCAGAAATTTGAAGTCGATCCGACTAAATCCCTAGGAGGAGTTACGTTAAAGTACGAAGTGTTGCAAATCGTCCCAAAATGGCCACCAAATTCAAAATGGCGGACTTCCTGTCGAGTTTAGGGTATGGGTTCTTGAGGCTTTTGTGCGTCTTGATATGATACCGCGTCCCCACCAAATTTACGTGCATGTAGGTCGAGCGAGGGGACGAGGGGCTAATTTTTCTAATTTTCTAGGTGGCGCTAGCGAGACCATTTCGCCCCGCCATCCGCAAAACCCACAAAATACGAAATTTTCACCAGTCCTGACATGCGCTGCCAAATTTGGTGAGTTTTCGAGCATGTTGCGGCCGCGAAAATTGAGCTTACTTTGCAGAAAAAAATAAAGAAAAAAAAAGAAATATTAAAGTTCTGCAAGCAGCGATGGAGCAGGCCCTCGCACCTGTAGCAGCGTCGAGGGTGTGAGCTGTGCGCGCGTTGCATATTCTGGAGCTCTGCCGGTGCATCTGTGCATTTGCTACGCGATTCAGACGTTGCATGAAGGTTTTGTACCTCACTTCCTGTGGCCAGCAGGTGGCGCTATGACTGTTGGTGAATGTCGGCATGTACATGTGTTGAGGCGGGACTGTTATCCTACATGTAAAGTTTGGTGCAGATGTGAGCATTTACACTAAAGTTAAAACAACTTCCTGTTTCATGGCGAAGAGTTGATCTTTGACGCACGCCACGGACACACCCATTGTTGAAACGCGCAGATAGCACAACTTTTAATCATCAATGACTTTAGAAGGCACAGCAGAAATTTGAAGTCGATCTGATTAAATCCCTAGGAGGAGTTAGTTAAAGTACTGACTGTGTAAATCATTCAAAAATGGCCGCACAATTCAAAATGGCCGACTTCCTGTCGAGTTTAGGGCATCGCTCCAAGAGGCTTTTTGGTACGTCTGGACATGATACATGTGCCACATAAATTTCGTAAGTGTAGGTCAATTGTGCGGCGGGGGCTGCTTCGTTAAAGGTCACTTCCTGTTGCCAGTAGGTGGCGCTATGACTGGGGGTGAATGTCGGCATGTACATGTGTTCAGGGCGGGATTCTTATTAAACGTGTAAAATTTCAAGCAGATCTGAGCATGTTTCAGCCAAGTTACAACAACTTCCTGTTTCATGGCTGAATCATCGGCGCCACCGGACACGCCTATTGGCGAAAACGAGCAGATAGCACAACTTTACATCGTCAATGCCTTTAGAAGGCACAGCAGAAATTTGAAGTCGATCCGACTGAATCCCTAGGAGGAGTTCGTTAAAGTACGGAGTGTGTAAATCACCAAAAAATTGACGTAGAATTCAACATGGCCGACTTCCTGTCGGGTTTAGGGCATCGCTCCAAGAGGCTTTTTTGTGCGTCTGGACATGGTAGATGTGCCACAGAAATTTCGTACATGTAGGTCAAACGTGTGGCGGGGGCTGCTTCGTTAAAGGTCACTTCCTGTTGCCAGCAGGTGGCGCTATGACTGTGTGCAAATGTTGGCATGTAGATTTGTTCAGGGCGGGACTCTTGCCAAACGTGCAAAATTTTGTGCAGATCTGAGCATGTATAGCCAAGTTACTACAACTTCCTGTTTCATGGCGAATCGTCGACGCCACGGACACGCCCATTGACGAAAACGCGCGAGATAGCACAACTTTACATCGTCAATGCCTTTAGAAGGCACAGCAGACATTTGAAGTCGATCCGACTAAATCCCTAGGAGGAGTTCGTCAAACTATGGAGTGTGTAAATCGTCCTAAAATGGCAGCAAAATTCAAAATGGCTGACTTTCTGTTGGGTTTCGGGCATCGCTCCAAGAGGCTTTTTTGTGCATCTGGACATGGTAGATGTGCAACAGAAATTTCGTACATGTAGGTCAAACGTGAGGCGGGGGCTGCTTCGCTAAATGTCACTTCCTGTTGCCAGCAGGTGGCGCTATGACTGTGGGTGAATGTCGACATGTACACGCGTGTTCACGCAGGACTCTTGACAAACGTGCAAAATTCCTCGTGCAGATCTGAGCATATACAGCCAAGTTACAAGAACTTCCTGTTTCATGGCTGTAAACATCGACACTCAGGGACACTTCATCGCATCGAAAACGCCGCGAGATAGCACAATCCTTACATCGCCACAATGCCTTTAGAAGGCACAGCAGAAATTTGAAGTCGATCCTACTAACTCCTAGGAGGAGTTCGTTAAAGTATGGAGGTGTGAATCGTCCCAAAATGGCTGCACTATTCAAAATGGCGGACTTCCTGTCGAGTTTAGGGTATGCTCTTGAGGCTTTTGTGCGCTCTTGATATGATACACGCTCCCACCAAATTGCGGCATGTAGGTCGAACGTGATCGTAGGGGCTAATTTTTTTCTTAATTTTCTAGGTGGCGCTTAGCGCAGCCATTTTGCCTCCGCCTGGTCCACCTAAAACCCACAAAATACGAAATTTTTTCACCAGTCCGGACTACATCGCAGCCAAATTTGGTGAGTTTTCGAGCATGTTGAGGCCGCTAAAAGTGAGCTTTACTTTGCAGAAAAAAAGAAAAAAAAGAAAAAAAAATAATCCTTATCACTTTCAATAGGGTCCTCGCGACCGCTAGTGCTCGGCCC
>JALXJV020000009.1:36664664-36685680 GCA_024633595.2 Lepomis macrochirus | reverse complement strand
TGATTTACACACTCCGTATTTTAACGTAACTCCTCCTAGGGATTTAGTCGGATCGACTTTCAGACTTCTGCTGTGCCTTCTAAAGGCATTGACGATGAAAAGTTGATGCTATCTGCGGCGTTTTAGTCAATCGGCGTGTCCGTGTGCGATGCGTCAAAGATCAAGTCTTCGCCATGACACAGGAAGTGGCTAGTAACTTCACTGTACATGCTCAGATCTGTACCGAAATTTTACATGTTTAATAATAGTCCTGCCCTGAACACATTTACATGCCAACATTCACCCACAGTCATAGCGCCACCTGCTGGCAACAGGAAGTGAGGTACAAAACCTTCATGCAACTTCCGAATCGCGTAGAAAATGCTCAGCCGCACCGGCAGACCTCCAGAATATGCAACGCGGCCGCATCACACCCCGACGCGCTACAGGTGCGAGGGCCCGCCCATCGCTGCTTGCAGCTTTAATTTTTTCTTTATTTTTCTGCAAAGTAAGCCCCCTTTTCGCGGCCGCAACATGCTCGAAAACTCACCAAATTTGGCACACATGTCAGGACTGGTGAAAAATTTCGTATTTTGTGGGTTTCAGCGGACGGCGTGGAAAATGGCTCGCTAGCGCCACCTAGAAAATTGGAAAAATTAGCCCCTCAGTCCACGTTCGACCTACATGGACGAAATTTGGTGGGGACGTGTATCATATCAAGACGCACAAAAAGCCTCAAGAACCCATACCCAAAACTCGACAGGAAGTCCGCCATTTTGAATTTGAAGGCCATTTTGGGAAGATTCACACACTCCGTACTTTAACGAACTCCTCCTAGGGATTTAGTCGGATCGACTTCAAATTTCTGCTGTGCCTTCTAAAGGCATTGACGATGTAAAGTTGTGCTATCTGCGCATTTTCGTCAATGGGCGTGTCCGTGGCATCGATTATTCGCCATGAAACAGGAAGTTGTAGTAACTTCGCTATACATGCTCAGATCTGCACCAAATTTTGTACATTTGACAAGAGTCCCGCCCTGAACAAATGTACATGCCGACATTCACCCCCAGCCATAGCGCCACCTGCTGGCAAAAGGAAGTCACCTTTAACGAAACAGCCCCCGTCGCACGTTTGACCTACATGCACGACATTTTTTGGGGACATGTCTATATATAGGGGATCGAGCTGAATCTCCTGGTATAGGCCACGCCCATTTCTGCCTTCAATTTTTTGCGCAAAATCACGAAAACTGACCAGCCACTCAGAATTAACTCCTCCGAAACCGCAAGTCCGATCGACACCAAATTTGGCATGGACCATCTCTGGACACACATCATACTGGCTTGTGCTCCCCAGATTGATACATGCAAAAAACTGTTCCCGCTATAAGCTAACGATTACTCACGCAAAACGCTAGCAAGACTAACTGATGTCATATCTTTGCTTTGAATGGCCAATCGACACCAAACTCGGACGACCTATGTGGGACGTCGCCCTGAGGGCCTGTGCAAGATTTGGTGCAACTAGCCTCTAGGTGGCACTGTTTAACGCGAAAAATATGTTCTGGTATAACCGCGAAGTCGCATTGACGTGAACTTTGTTCCAAATTGTTCAGCATGGTCCCCTGACCTCAGGTACCAAAGTGCATCCTAATCTGCCCATAGGTGGCGCTGTTATTGGGGATTAAACACGAAAAAAGAATCCCCATGGCTTACATTCATTTTATATCTCCGAACTGCAGGTCCGATTGACATCAAATTTGGGTCAAATCTTCCCCATGGGTCCCTGATTACACCTGATAAATTTTGTGATATTTGGCCAAAAGGTGGCGCTATAATCGAAGCTGGAATGCCATAAAAAGTCCCATTGAAATGAATGGGATTTCAAACCATGCCACAATTTGCCTAGGTTAGGAATGGCCGATCAACACTTAACTTGGGGACCTTATGCGGCATGACTTCCATAAGGTCTGTGTGACTTTTGGCGCCAATTAGGCTCGCGGTGGGACACAGGAAGTGACGTATAACACCGTCACGCAGCATCCGAAACGCATAGCAAATTCACAGCCACAAAGGCAGAGGTCCGGAATTAGCAACGACCGCCTCCACACTCGACGCCACATGTGCGAGGCCATCATCGCTGCTTGCAGCTTTAATTAGGCCCGAGCACTAACGTGCAGGACCCTATTGAAATTGTAAGGATTATTTATTTATTTTTCTTTCTTTCTTTCTTTTTTCTGCAAAGTAAGCTCATTTTTCGCGGCCGCAACATGCTCGAAAACTCACCAAATTTGGCACGCATGTCAGGACTGGTGAAAAATTTCGTATTTTGTGGGTTTCGCGGATGCGCATGGCAAAATGGCTCGCTAGCGCCACCTAGAAAATTAGAAAAAATTAGCCCCTCGTCCACGTTCGACCTACATGCACGAAATTTGGTGGGGACGTGTATCATATCAAGACGCACAAAAAAGCCTCAAGAACCCATACCCTAAACTCGACAGGAAGTCCGCCATTTTGAATTTGGTGGCCATTTTGGGACGATTTGTACACTCCGTGACTTTAACGAACTCCTCCTAAGGATTAAGTCGGATCGACTTCAAATTTCTGCTGTGCCTTCTCAAGGCATTGACGATGTAAAGTTGTGCTACTCTGCGCTGTTTTCGTCAATGGACGTGTCCGTGGCGTCGATGATTCAGCCATGAAACAGGAAGTTGTTGTAACTTGGCTGTACATGCTCAGATCTGCAGGAAATTTTGCCACTATTGACAAGAGTCCCGCCCTGAACAAATGCTCCATGCCGACATTTACCCACAGTCATAGCGCCACCTGCTGGTGACAGGAAGTGACCTTTAAGCGAAGCAGACCCCGCCACACGTTTGATCTACAGGCACGAAATTTCTGTGGGACATGTATCATGTCAAGACGCACAAAAGCCTCTTGGAGCAATGCCCTAAACCCAACAGGAAGTCGGCCATTTTGAATTTTGCGGCCATTTTTGCATGATTTCACACACTCCGTACTTTAACTAACTCCTCCTAGGGATTTACGTCGGATCGACATCAAATTTCTGCTGTGCCTTCTAAAGGCATTGACGATGAAAAGTTGTGCTATCTGCTGCGTTTTCGTCGATGGGTGTGTCCGTGGCGTCGATGATTCACGCCATGAAACAGGAAGTTGGTAGTAACTTAGCTGTACATGCTCAGATCTCCACCAAATTTTGTACATTTGACAAGAGTCCTGCCCTGAACAAATGTACATGCCGACATTCAACCATAGTCATAGCGCCACCTGCTGGCAACAGGAAGTGACCTTGAAGCAAAGCAGCCCCGCCACGCGTTTGACCTACATGTACCAAAATTTCTGTGGTACCTCTATCATGTCCAGACGCACAAAAGCCTCTTGGAGCGATGCCCTAAACTCAACAGGAAGTC
Organism: Lepomis macrochirus; assembly: GCA_024633595.2. Taxonomy (NCBI): domain Eukaryota; kingdom Metazoa; phylum Chordata; class Actinopteri; order Centrarchiformes; family Centrarchidae; genus Lepomis; species Lepomis macrochirus. The sequence goes on along the minus strand of JALXJV020000009.1, from coordinate 36,682,271 downwards.
CGCCATTTTGAATTTTATGGCAAAGTTTTGGTGATTTACACACTCCGTATTTTAACTAACTCCTCCTAGAGATAGAGTTGGATCGACTTCAAATTTCTGCTGTGCCTTCTAAAGGCATTGACGATGTAAAAGTTGTGCTATCTGTGCGTTTTCGTCAATGAGCGTGTCCGTGGCGATGGCGTCAAAGATCAAGTCATCGCCATGACAGAGGAAGTGGTTGTAAATTTACTGTAGATGCTCAGATCCGTACGAAGTTTTACATGTTTAATAAGAGTCCCGCCCTCAAAACATGTACATGCCAACATTCACCAACAGTCATAGCGCCACCTGCTGGCAACAGGAAGTGAGGTACAAAACCTTCATGCAACGTCGGAATCGCGTAGAAAATGCACAGGCGCACCGGCAGAGCTCCAGAATATGCAGCGGCCGCATCACACACCGACGTGTGACAGGTGCGAGGGCCCGCCCATCGCTGCTTGCAGCTTTAATTTCTTTTTTTTTTTTCTTTTTTCTGCAAAGTAAGCCCCATTTTCGCGGTCGCAACATGCTCGAAAACTCACCAAATTTGGCACGCATGTCAGGACTGGTGAAAAATTTCGTATTTTGTGGGTTTCGCAGACGGGCGGGGCGAAATGGCTCGCTAGCGCCACCTAGAAAATTAGAAAAAATTAGCCCCTCGTCCACGTTCGACCTACATGCACGAAATTTGGTGGGGACCTGTATCATATCAAGGCGCACAAAAAAGCCTCAACAACCCATACCCTAAACTCGACAGGAAGTCCGCCATTTTGAATTTGGTGGCCATTTTGGGACGATTTGCACACTTTGTACTTTAACGAACTCCTCCTAGGGATTTAGTAGGATCAACTTCAAATTTCTGCTGTGCCTTCTCAAGGCATTGACGATTCAAAGTTGTGCTATCTGCGCGTTTTCGTCGATGGGCGTGTCCGTTGCGTCGATGATTCGCCATGAAACAGGAAGTTGTTGTAACTTGGCTGTACATGCTCAGATCTGCACGAAATTTGACACTATTGACAAGAGTCCCGCCCTGAACAAATCTACATGCCGACATTCACCCTCAGTCATAGCGCCACCTGCTGGCGACAGGAAGTGACCTTTAACGAAGCAGCCCCCGCCGCACGTTTGATCTACACGCATGAAATTTTGGGGGGACGTGTATCCTATCAAGACGCACAAAAAAGCCTCAATAACCCATACCCTAAAGTCAACAGGAAGTCAGCCATTTTGAATTTGGCTGCCATTTTTGGACGATTTACACACTCCGTACTTTAACGAACTCCTCCTAGGGAGTTAGGCAGATCGACTTCAAATTTCTGCTGTGCCTTCTAAAGACATTGACGATGTAAAGTTTTGCTATCTGCGCGTTTTCGTCAATGGGCGTGTCCGTGGCGTCGATGATTCGCCATGAAACAGGAAGTTGTTGTAACTTGGCTGTACATGCTCAGATCTGCACGAAATTTTACACGTTTAATAAGAATCCCGCCCTGAACACATGTACATGCCGACATTCACCCCCAGTCATAGCGCCACCTGCTGGCAAAAGGAAGTGACCTTTAACAAAGCAGCCCCAGCCGCATGTTTGACCTACACTTACGAAATTTCTGTGGCACATGTATCATGTCCAGACTTACCAAAAAGCCTCGTGGAGTGATGCCCTAAACTCGACAGGAAGTCGGCCATTTTGAATTGTGCGGCCATTTTTGGATGATTTGCACACTCCGTACTTTCACTAACTCCTCCTAGGGATTAAATCAGATCGACTTCAAATTTCTGCTGTGCCTCCTAAAGGCATTGACGATGAAAAGTTGTGCTATCTGTGAGTTTTTAGATCAATGGGCGTGTCCGTGGCGTGGCATCAAAGATCAACTCTTCGCCATGACACAGGAAGTGGTTGTAACGTCGGTGTACATTCTCACCTCTGCACCACACGTTACATGTAGGAGAACAGTCCCGCCCTGAACACATGTACATGCCGACATTCACCCACAGTCATAGCGCCACCTGCTGGCAACAGGAAGTGTGGTACAAAACCTTCATGAAGCGTCCGAGCAACATAGCAAAGCACTGCCGCTGCAGGCAGGGTCCATAATAGACAACGCGACCGGCTCACACCCGGCACGCCACATATGCGAGGGCCTACTAACGCTGCTTGCAGCTTTAATTAGGGCCCGAGCACTAACGGTCGCGAGGACCCTATTGAAATTGTAAGGATTATTTTTTTTTTTTTTTCTTTTTTCTTTTTTCTGCAAAGTAAGCTCAATTTTCGCGGTCGCAACATGCTTGAAAACTCACCAAATTTGGCACACATGTCAGGACTGGTGAAAAATTTCATATTTTGTGGGTTTCGCGGATGGGCGGGGCAAAATGGCTCGCTAGCGCCACCTAGAAAATTAGAAAAATTAGCCCTCGATCCACGTTCGATCTACATGCACGAAATTTGGTGGGGACGTGTATCATATCAAGACGCACAAAAAAGCCTCAAGGACCCATACCCTAAACTCGACAGGAAGTCCGCCATTTTGAATTTGGACGCCATTTTGGGACGATTTGCACACTTCGTACTTTAACGAACTCCTCCTAGGGATTTAGTCGGATCGACTTCAAATTTCTGCTGTGCCTTCTCAAGGCATTGACGATGTAAAGTTGTGCTATCTGCACGTTTTCGTCAATGGGCGTGTCCGTAGCGTCGATGATTCGCCATGAAACAGGAAGTTGTAGTAACTTGGCTGCACATGCTCAGATCTGCTCTTAATTTTACACGCTTGACAAGAGTCCCACCCTGAACAAATCTACATGCCAACATTCTCCCCCAGCCATAGCGCCACCTGCTGGCAACAGGAAGTGACCTTTAACGAAGCAGCCCCGGCCCCACGTTTGACCTATATGTTCAAAATTTCTGTGGCTCATGTATCAAGTCGAGTCGCACAAAAAAGCCTCTTGGACCACTCCCCTAAACCCAACAGGAAGTCGGCCATTTTGAATTTTACGTCAATTTTTGGACGATTTACACACTCCGTACTTTAACGAACTCCTCCTAGGGATTTAGTCAGATCGATTACAAATTTCTGCTGTTCCTTCTAAAGGCATTGACGATGCAAAGTTGTGCTATCTGCGCGTTTTCGTCGATGGGCGTGTCCGTGGCGTGGCGTCAAAGATCGACTCATCGCCATGAGACGGGATGTGGTTGTAACTTTACTGTACATGGTCAGATCTATATGAAATTTAGCACGTTTAATAAGAGTCCCGCCCTGAACACATGTACATGCCGACATTCACCCACAGTTATAGCGCCACCTGCTGGAAACAGGAAGTGAGTTACAAAACCTTCATGCAGCCTCCGGCGCATAGAAAATTCACAGCCGCATAGGCAGGGGTCCACAATAGGCAACGCGACCGGCTCACACCCCGCCACGCTACAGGTGCGAGGGCCCGTCATCGCTGCTTGCAGCTTTAATTAGGGCCCGAGCACGAACCGTGCGAGGACCCTATTGAAACTGTTAGGATTATTTTTTTTTTTTTCTTTCTTTTTCTTTTTTTTCTGCAAAGTAAGCTCAATTTTCGCGGCCGCAACATGCTCGAAAACTCACCAAATTTGGCACGCATGTCAGGACTGGTGAAAAATTTCGTGTTTTGTGGATTTCGCGGACGGGCGAGGCAAAATGGCTCGCTAGCGCCACCTGCAAAATTGGAAAAAATTAGCCCCTCGTCCCCGTTCGACCTACATGCACGAAATTTGGTGGAGACGTGTATCATATCAAGACGCACAAAAAAGCCTCAAGAACCCATACCCTAAACTCGACAGGAAGTCCGCCATTTCGAATTTGGTGGCCATTTTGGGACGATTTGCACACTTCGTACTTTAACGAACTCCTCCTAGGGATTTAGTCGGGCAGACTTCAAATTTCTGCTGTGCCTTCGAAAGGCATTGAAGATGTAAAGTTGTGCTATCTGCGCGTTTTCGTCGATGGGCGTGTCCATGGCGTCGACGATTCGCCATGAAACAGGAAGTTGAAGTAACTTCACTATAAATGCTCAGATCTGCACTAAATTTTGCACATTTGACAAGAGTCCCGCCCTGAACAAATCTACATGCCAACATTCTACCATAGTCATAGCGCCACCTGCTGGCAAAAGGAAGTGACCTTTAACGAAGCAGCCCCCGCTGCACGTTTGACCTACATGTACGAAAATTCTGTGGTACATCTATCATGTCCAGACACACAAAAAAGCCTCTTGGAGCGATGCCCTAAACTCAACAGGAAGTCGGCCATTTTGAATTTTATGGCAAAGTTTTGGTGATTTACACATCCGTATTTTAACTAACTCCTCCTAGAGATAGAGTCGGATCGACTTCAAATTTCTGCTGTGCCTTCTAAAGGCATTGACGATGTAAAGTTGTGCTATCTGCGTGTATATGTCAATGGACGTGTCTGTGGCGTGGCGTCAAAGATCAAGTCATTGCCATGTCACAGGAAGTGGTTGTAACTTCACTGTACATGCTCACATCTGCACCAAACTTCACATGTAGGATAAGAGTCCCGCCCTGAACTCATGTACATGCCGACATTTGCCCACAGTCATAGCGCCACCTGCTGGCAACAGGAAGTGAGGTACAAAACCTTCATGCAACGTCCGAAGCGCAAAGAAAATTCACAGCTGCATCGGCAGGGGTCCACAATAGGCAACGCGACCGCATCACACCCCGACGCGCTACAGGTGCGAGGGCCCGCCCATCGCTGCTTGCAGCTTTAATTTTTTTTTTTTTTTTCATATTTCTTTTTTCTGCAAAGTAAGCTCAATTTTCAGCGGCGCTAACATGCTCGAAAACTCACCAAATTTGGCACGCATGTCAGGACTGGTGAAAAATTTCGTATTTTGTGGGTTTCGCGGATGGGCGGGGCAAAATGGTTCGCTAGCGCCACCTAGAAAATTAGAAAAAATTTGCCCTCGTCCCACGTTCGACCTACATGGACCGAAATTTGGTGGGGACGTGTATCATATCAAGACACACAAAAAAGCCTCAAGAACCCATACCCTAAACTCGACAGGAAGTCCGCCATTTTGAATTTGGCTGCCATTTTGGGACGATTCACACACTCCGTACTTTAACGAACTCCTCCTAGGGATTTAGTTGGATCGACTTCAAATTTCTGCTGTGCCTTCTAAAGGCATTGACGATGTAAAGTTGTGCTATCTGCGCGTTTTCGTCGATGGCGTGTCCGTGGCGTCGATGATTCGCCATGAAACAGGAAGTTGTTGTAACTTGGCTGTACATGCTCAGATCTGCACGAAATTTTACACGTTTAATAAGAATCCCGCCCTGAACACATGTACATGCCGACATTCACCCCCAGTCATAGCGCCACCTGCTGGCAACAGGAAGTGACCTTTAACGAAGCAGCCCCCGCCGCATGTTTGACCTACACTTACGAAATTTCTGTGGCACATGTATCATGTCCAGACTTACCAAAAAGCCTCGTGGAGTGATGCCCTAAACTCGACAGGAAGTCGGCCATTTTGAATTGTGCGGCCATTTCTGGATGATTTGCACACTCCGTACTTTCACTAACTCCTCCTAGGGATTAAATCAGATCGACTTCAAATTTCTGCTGTGCCTCCTAAAGGCATTGACGATGAAAAGTTGTGCTATCTGTGAGTTTTCGTCAATGGGCGTGTCCGTGGCGTGGCATCAAAGATCAACTCTTCGCCATGACACAGGAAGTGGTTGTAACGTCGGTGTACATTCTCACCTCTGCACCACACGTTACATGTAGGAGAACAGTCCCGCCCTGAACACATGTACATGCCGACATTCACCCACAGTCATAGCGCCACCTGCTGGCAACAGGAAGTGTGGTACAAAACCTTCATGAAGCGTCCGAAGCACATAGCAAAGCACTGCCGCACAGGCAGGGGTCCACAATAGACAACGCGACCGGCTCACACCCGACGCGCCACATATCGCGAGGGCCGCCTAACGCTGCTTGCAGCTTTAATTAGGGCCCGAGCACTAACGGTCGCGAGGACCCTATTGAAACTGTTAGGATTATTTTTTTCTTTCTTTATTATTTTTCTGCAAAGTAAGCTCATTTTTCGCGGTCGCAACATGCTCGAAAACTCACCAAATTTGGCACGCATGTCAGGACTGGTGAAAAATTTCGTATTTTGTGGGTTTCGCGGACGGGCGGGGCAAAATGGCTCACTAGCGCCACCTAGAAAATTTGACAAAATTAGCCCCTCGTCCACGTTCGACCTACATGGACGAAATTTGGTGGGGACGTGTATCATATCAAGACGCACAAAAAAGCCTCAAGAACCCATACCCTAAACTCGACAGGAAGTCCGCCATTTTGAATTTGGCTGCCATTTTGGGACGATTCGCACACTCCGTTACTTTAACTAACTCCTCCTAGGGTTCCGTCCGGATCGCCTTCAAATTTCTGCTGTGCCTTCTAAAGGCATTGACGATGTAAAGTTGTGCTATCTGCGCGTTTTCAGTCAATGAAGTGTCCGTGGCGTTGATGATTCGCCACGAAACAGGAAGTTGTTGCAACTTGGCTGTATATGCTCAGATCTGCACGAAATTTTGCACGTTTGTCAAGAGCCCAGCCCTGAACACGTGTACATGCCGACATTCACCCACAGTCATAGCGCCACCTGCTGGCAACAGGAAGTGAACTTTAACGAAGCAGCCCCCGCCGCATGTTTTACCTACATATACGAAATTTCTGTGGCACATGGATCATGTCCAGACGCACAAAAAAGCCTCTTGGAGCGATGCCCTAAACCTGACAGGAAGTCGGCCATTTTGAATTGTGCGGCCATTTTTGGATGATTTACACACTCTGTACTTTAACTAACTCCTCCTAGGGGTTTTGTCCGATCGACTTCAAATTTCTGCTGTGCCTTCTAAAGGCATTGACGATTAAAAGTTGTGCTATCTGCGCGTTTTCGTCGATGGGCGTGTCCGTGGCGTCGACGATTCGCCATGAAACAGGAAGTTGTTCTAACTTCAGTGTACGTGCTCAGATCTGCACGAAATTTTGCACGTTTCATAAGAGTCCCGCCCTGAACACGTGTACATGCCGACATTCACCCGCACTCATAGCACCACCTGCTGGCGACAGGAAGTGACCTTTAACGAAGCAGCCCCCGCCCCACGTTTGACCTACATGCACGAAATTTGGTGGGGACATGTATCATGTCAAGACGCACAAAAAAGCCTCTTGAACCCATACCCTAAAATCGACAGGAAGTCCGCCATTTTGAATTTGGTCGCCATTTTGGGACGATTCACACACTCTGTACTTTAACGAACTCCTCCTAGGGATTTAGTCATGATCGACTTCAAATTTCTGCTGTGCCTTCTAAAGGCATTGACGATGTAAAGTTGTGCTATCTCGCGCCGCTTTTGCCAATGGGCGTGTCCGTGGCGTGGCGTCAAAGATCAACTCATCGGCGTGACACAGGAAGTGGTTGTAACTTCACTGTACATGCTCAGATCTGCATGAAATTTTACATGCTTGACAAGAGTCCCGCCCTGAACAGATCTACATGCCGACATTCACCCACAGTCATAGCGCCACCTACTGGCAAAAGGAAGTGACCTTTGTATGACCTTTAACGAAGCAGCCCCCGCCGCACATTTCACCTACATGTTCAAAATTTCTGTGGCTCATGTATCAAGTCCAGTTGCACAAAAAAGCCTCTTGGACCACTCCCCTAAACCCAACAGGAAGTCGGCCATTTTCAATTTTACGTCAATTTTTGGATGATTTAACTCCATACTTTAACAAACTCCTCCTAGGGATTTAATCGGATCGACTTTAAATTTCTGCTGTGCCTTCTAAAGGCATTGACGATGTAAAGTTGTGCTATCTGCGCGTTTTCGTCGATGGCGTGTCCGTGGCGTCGACAATTAGCCATGAAACAGGAAGTGGTAATAACTTGGCTTTCCATGCTCAGATCTGCACGAAATTTTACACGTTTGACAACAGTCCCGCCCTGAACTAATCTACATGCCGATATTCACCCACAGTTATAGCGCCACCTGCTGTCGACAGAAAGTTGGCTACAAAACCTTCATGCAACGTCCGAAGCGCGTAGCAAATGGACAGCCACACTGGCTGAGCTCCAGAATATGCAACGCGGCCGCATCACACCCCGACGCGCTATAGGTGCGAGGGCCCGCCCATCGCTGCTTGCAGCTTTAATTTTCTTTCTTTCTTTCTTTATTTTTCTGCAAAGTAAGCTCATTTTTCGCGGCCGCAACATGCTCGAAAACTCACCAAATTTGGCACGCGTGTCAGGACTGGTGAAAAATTTCAGTATTTTGTGGGTTTCGCGGATGGGCGGAGCAAAATGGCTCGCTAAGCCACCTAGAAAATTAGAAAAATTAGCCCCTCGTCCACGTTCGACCTACATGGACGAAATTTGGTGGGGACGTGTATCATATCAGGACGCACAAAAAAGCCTCAAGAACCCATACCCTAAACTCGACAGGAAGCCCGCCATTTTGAATTTGGCCACCATTTTGGGACGATTCACACACTTCGTACTTTAACGAACTCCTCCTAGGGATTCAGTCGGATCGACTTCAAATTTCTGCTGTGCCTTCTAAAGGCATTGACGATGTAAAGTTGTGCTATCTGCTCGTTTTCGTCAATAGGCGTGTCCGTGGCGTCGATGATTCGCCATGAAACAGGAAGTTGTTGTAACTTGGCTGAAACATGCTCAGATCTGCTTGAAATTTTACACGTTTAATAAGAATCCCGCCCTGAACACATGTACATGCCGACATTCACCCCCAGTCATAGCGCCACCTACTGGCAACAGGAAGTGACCTTTAACGAAGCAGCCCCCGCCGCACAATTGACCTACACTTCACGAAATTTATGTGGCACATGTATCATGTCCAGGCGTACCAAAAGCCTCTTGGGCGATGCCCTAAACTCGACAGGAAGTCGGCCATTTTGAATTGTGCGGCCATTTTTGAATGATTTACACCGTTCGTACTTTAACTAACTCCTCCTAGGGATTTAATCAGATCGACTTCAAATTTCTGCTGTGCCTTCTGAAGTCATTGATGATTAAAAGTTGTGCTATCTGCGCGTTTTCAACAATGGGTGTGTCCGTGGCGTGGCGTCAAAGATCAACTCTTCGCCATGAAACAGGAAGTTGTTTTAACTTTAGTGTAAATGCTCACATCTGCACCAAACTTTACATGTAGGATAACAGTCCTGGCCTCAACACATGTACATGCCGACATTCACCAACAGTCATAGCGCCACCTGCTGGCCACAGGAAGTGAGGTACAAAACCTTCATGCAACGTCTGAATCGCGTAGCAAATGCACAGATGCACCGACCGAGCTCCAGAATATGCAACGCGGCAGCGTCACACTCCGACGCGCTACATGTGCGAGGGCCCGCCCATCGCTGCTTGCAGCTTTAATTTTTTTTTTTTTCATTTTTTCTTTTTTCTGCAAAGTAAGCTCAATTTCACGGCCGCTAACATGCTCGAAAACTCACCAAATTTGGCACGCATGTCAGGACTGGTGAAAAATTTCAGTATTTTGTGGGTTTCGCGGATGGGCGGGGCAAAATGGCTCGCTAGCGCCACCTAGAAAATTAGAAAAAATTTGCCCCTCGTCCACGTTCGACCTACATGGACGAAATTTGGTGGGGACGTGTATCATATCAAGACACACAAAAAAGCCTCAAGAACCCATACCCTAAACTCGACAGGAAGTCCGCCATTTTGAATTTGGCTGCCATTTTGGGACGATTCACACACTCCGTACTTTAACGAACTCCTCCTAGGGATTTAGTCGGATCGACTTCAAATTTCTGCTGTGCCTTCTAAAGGCATTGACGATGTAAAGTTGTGCTATCTGCGCGTTTTCGTCGATGGGCGTGTCCGTGGCGTTGATTATTCGCCATGAAACAGGAAGTTGTTGTAACTTCACTGTAGATGCTCAGATCTGCACAAAATTTTATACGTTATACAACAGTCCCGCCCTGAACAAATCTACATGCCGATATTCACCCACAGTCATAGCGCCACCTGCTGGCAACAGGAAATGACCTTTAACGAAGCAGCCCCCGCCGCACGTTTAACCTACAGTTACGGAATTTCTGTTTTATATCTATCATGTCCAGACGCACAAAAAAGCCTCTTGGATCACTCCTCTAATCTCAACAGGAAGTCGGCCATTTTGAATTGTGCGTCCATTTTTAGATGATTTACACACTCCGTACTTTAACTAACTCCTCCTACAGATTCAGTCAGATCGACTTCAGATTTCTGCTGTGCCTTCTAAAGGCATTGACGATGAAAAGTTGTGCTATCTGCGAGTTTTCGTCGATGGGCGTGCCCGTGGCGTGGCGTCGGGCGTGCCCGTGGCGTGGCGTCAAAGATGAAGTCTTCGCCATGACACAGGAAGTAGTTGAAACTTTACTGTACATGCTCACATCTGCACCAAATTTTACATGTTTAATAAGAGTCCTGTCCTCAACACATGTACATGCCGACATTCACCCACAGTCATAGCGCCACCTGCTGGCAAAAGGAAGTGAGTGACAAAACCTTCATGCAACGTCTGAATCGCGTAGCAAATGCACAGCCGCACCAGCAGAGCTCCAGAATATGCAACGCGGCCGCATCACACCCCGACGCGCTACATGTGCGAGGGCCCGTCCATCGCTGCTTGCAGCTTTAATTAGGGCCCGAGCACGAAACGTGCGAAGGACCCTATTGAAACTGTTAGGATTATATTTAGGGCCCGAGCACGAACCGTGCGAGGACCCTATTGAAACTGTTAGGATTATTTTTTTTTTTCTTTCTTTTTTCTTTTTCTGCAAAGTAAGCTCACTTTTCGCGGCCTCAACATGCTCGAAAACTCACCAAATTTGGCACGCGTGTCAGGACTGGTGAAAAATTTCGTATTCTGTGGGTTTCGCGGATGGGCGTGGCAAAATGGCTCGCTAGCGCCACCTAGAAATTTAGAAAAAATTAGCCCCTCGTCCACGTTCGACCTACATGCGCGAAATTTGGTGGGGACGTGTATCATATCAAGACAAACAAAAAAGCCTCAAGAACCCATACCCTAAACTCGACAGGAAGTCCGCCATTTTGATTTTGGCGGCAATTTTGGGACGATTTACACACTCCGTACTTTAACGAACTCCTCCTAGGGATTTAGTCGGATCGACATCAAATTTCTGCTGTGCCTTCTAAAGGCAATGACGATGAAAAGTTGTGCTATCTGCGCGTTTTCGTCAATGGGCGTGTCCGTGGCGTGGCATCAAAGATCAACTCTTCGCCATGAAACAGGAAGTTGTTGTAACTTCAGTGTACATGCTCACATCTGCACGAATTTTTACACGTTTGACAAGAGTCCCGCCCTGAACAAATCTACATACCGACATTCACCCACAGTCATACCGCCACCTGCTGGAAACAGGAAATGACCTTTAACGAAGCAGCCCCCGCCCCACGTTTGACCTACATGTACGAAATTTTTGTGGCACATCTACCATGTCAAGACGCACAAAAAAGCCTCTTGGAGCGATGCCCTAAATCCAACAGGAAGTCAGCCATTTTGAATTTTGCTGCCATTTTTGGACGATTTACACACTCCATACTTTAACGAACTCCTCCTAGGGATTTAGTCGGATCGACTTCAAATTTCTGCTGTGCCTTCTAAAGGCATTGACGATGAAAAGTTGTGCTATCTGCGCGTTTTCGTCAATGGGCGTGTCCGTGGCGTCGATGAATCGCCATGAAACAGGAAGTTGTTGTAACTTGGCTGTATATGCTCAGATCTGCACGAAATTTGACACTATTGACAAGAGTCCCGCCCTGAACAAATCTACATGCCGACATTCAACCATAGTCATAGCGCCACCTGCTGGCAACAGGAAGTGACCTTAAATGAAGCAGCCCCCGCCACACGTTTGACCTACATGTACGAAAATTCTGTGGTACATCTATCATGTCCAGACGCACAAAAAACCCTCTTGGAGCGATGCCCTAAACTCAACAGGAAGTCGGCCATTTTGAATTTTATGGCAAAGTTTTGGTGATTTACACGATCTGTATTTTAACGAACTCCTCCTAGGGATTTAGTCTGATCGACTTCAAATTTCTGCTGTGCCTTCTAAAGGCATTGACGATGAAAAGTTGTGCTCTCTGCGCTGTTCGTCAATGGGCGTGTCCGCGTGGCGTCGATGACTCGCCATGAAACAGGAAGTTGTTGTAACTTGGCTGTACATGCTCAGATCTGCACGAAATTTTACACGCTTAATAAGAATCCCGCCCTGAACACATGTACATGCCGACATTCACCCACAGTCATAGCGCCACCTGCTGGCAACAGGAAGTGTGGTACAAAACCTTCATGAAGCGTCCGAGCAACATAGCAAAGCACTGCCGCGCAGGATGGGGTCCATAATAGGCAACGCGACCGCTCACACCCCGACGCTGATACATGTGCGAGGGCCCGCCCATCGCTGCTTGCAGCTTTAATTTTTCTTTTTTTTTCTTTTTTCTGCAAAGTAAGCCCCATTTTCGCGGCCGCAACATGCTCGAAAACTCACCAAATTTGGCACGCATGTTAGGACTGGTGAAAAATTTCGTATTTTGTAGGTTTCGCGGATGGGCGGGGCAAAATGGCTCGCTAGCGCCACCTACAAAATTGGAAAAAATTAGCCCCTCGTCCACGTTCGACCTACATGCACGAAACTTGGTGAGGACGTGTATCTTATCAAGACGCACAAAAAAGCCTCAAGAACCCATACCCTAAACTCGACAGGAAGTCCGCCATTTTGAATTTGGTGGCCATTTTGGGACGATTCACACACTCCGTACTTTAACGAACTCCTCCTAGGGATTCAGTCGGATCGACTTCAAATTTCTGCTGTGCCTTCTAAAGGCATTGACGATGTAAAGTTGTGCTATCTGCGCGTTTTCGCCAATGGGCGTGTCCGTGGCATCGACGATTCGCCATGAAACAGGAAGTTGTTCTAACTTCAGTGTATGCGTGCTCAGATCTGCATGACATTTTGCACGCTTTGACAAGAGTCCCGCCCTGAACAAGTCTACATGCCGCCATTCGCCCACAGTCATAGCGCCACCTGCTGGCAACAGGAAGTGACCTTTAACGAAGCAGCCCCGTCCACGTTTGACCTATATTTAAGAAATTTCTGTGGTAAATCTGGCATGTCCAGACGCACAAAAAAGCCTCTTGAACCCATACCCTCAACTTCGACAGGAAGTCCGCCATTTTCTATTTGGTGGCCATTTTGGGACGATTTGCACACTTCGTACTTTAACGAACTCCTCCTAGGGATTTAGTCCGATCGACCTCAAATTTCTGCTGTGCCTTCTCAAGGCATTGAAGATGTAAAGTTGTGCTATCTGCGCGTTTTCGTCGATGGGCGTGTCCGTGGCGTCGACCATTCGCCATGAAACAGGAAGTTGTAGTACCTTCGCTATAAATGCTCAGATCTGCACCAAATTTGGTACATTTGACAAAAGTCCCGCCCTCAACAAATGTACATGCCAACATTCAACCATAGTCATAGCGCCACCTGCTGGCGACAGGAAGTGACCTTAAACGAAGCAGCCCCCGCCACACGTTTGACCTACATGTACGAACATTCTGTGGTACATCTATCATGTCCAGACGCACAAAAAAGCCTCTTGGAGCGATGTCCTAAACTCAACAGGAAGTCGGCCATTTTGAACTTTATGACCATTTTTGGACGATTTACTCACTCCCTACTTTAACTAACTCCTCCTAGGGATTTAGTCGGATCGACTTCAAATTTCTGCTGTGCCTTCTAAAGGCATTGACGATGTAAAGTTGTGCTATCTGCGGCGTTTTGCCAGTGAGCGTGTCCGTGGAGTCAATGATTCAGCCATGAAACAGGAAGTTGTAGTAAATTGCCTGTACATGCTCAGATTGGTATGACATTTTACACACTTCACAAGACTCCGCCCTGAATAAATCTACATTCCCACATCCCCCCAGTCATAGCGCCACCTGCTGGGAACAGCAAGTGACATTTAAGGAAGCAGCCCCGAAGCATGTTTGACCTACTTGTAGCGAAAATTCTGTGGTACATCTACCATGTCAAGGCAGCACAAAAAGCCTCTTGGACCACTCCTCTAATCTCAACAGGAAGTCCACCATTTTGAATTGTGCGTCCATTTTGGATGATTTACACACTCCGTACTTTCACTAACTCCTCCTAGGGGTTTTGTCGGATCGATTTTAAATTTCTGCTGTGCCTTCTAAAGGCATTGACGATGAAAAGTTGTGCTATCTCGCGAGTTTTCGTCGATGGACGTGTCCGATGGCGTTGACGACTTCGCCATGAAACAGGAAGTTGTAGTAAATTCACGATACATGCTCAGATCTACACCAAATTTTGTACATTTGACAAGAGTCCCGCCCTGAACAAATCTCCATGCCAACATTCAACCACAGTCATAGCGCCACCTGCTGGAAACAGGAAGTGACCTTTAATGAAGCAGCCCCCGCCGCACTTTCAACCTACATGCATGAAATTTGGTGGGGACGTGTATCATGTCAAGACGCACAAAAAAGCCTCTTGGGGCGATACCCTAAACCCAACAGGAAGTCAGCCATTTTGAATTGTGTGTCCATTTTTCGATGATTTACACACTCCGTACTTTGACTAACTCCTCCTAGGGATTTAGTCGGATCGACTTCTAATTTCTGCTGTGCCCTCTAAAGGCATTGACGATGTAAAGTTGTGCTATCTGCGCGTATATGTCAATGGGCGTGTCTGTGGCGTGGCGTCAAAGATCAACTCTTCGCCATGACACGGGAAGTGGTTGTAACTTCACTGTAGATGCTCAGATCTGCACGAAATGTTACACACTTGACAAGAGTCCCGCCCTGAACAGATCTACATGTCGACATTCACCCCCCAGTCATTGCGCCACCTGCTAGCAACAGGAAGTGAGATACAAAACCTTCATGCAACGTCCGAATCGCGTAGCAAATGCACAGCCACACTGGCAGAGCTCCAGAATATGAAACGCGGCCGCCTCACGCCCCGACGTGCTACATGTGCGAGGGCCCGCCCATCGCTGCTTGCAGCTTTAATTATTTTTTTTTTTTTTCTTTCTTTCTTTCTTTATTTTTCTGCAAAGTAAGCTCATTTTTCGCGGCCGCAACATGCTCGAAAACTCACCAAATTTGGCACGCGTGTCAGGACTGGTGAAAAATTTCGTATTCTGTGGGTTTCGCGGATGGGCGTGGCAAAATGGCTCGCTAGCGCCACCTAGAAATTTAGAAAAAATTAGCCCCTCGTCCACGTTCGACCTACATGCGCGAAATTTGGTGGGGACGTGTATCATATCAAGACAAACAAAAAAGCCTCAAGAACCCATACCCTAAACTCGACAGGAAGTCCGCCATTTTGAATTTGGCTGCCATTTTGGGACGATTCACACACTCCGTACTTTAACGAACTCCTCCTAGGGATTCAGTCGGATCGACTTCAAATTTCTGCTGTGCCTTCTAAAGGCATTGACGATGAAAAGTTGTGCTATCTGCGAGTTTTCGTCGATGGGCGTGCCCGTGGCGTGGCGTCGGGCGTGCCCGTGGCGTGGCGTCAAAGATGAAGTCTTCGCCATGACACAGGAAGTAGTTGAAACTTTACTGTACATGCTCACATCTGCACCAAATTTTACATGTTTAATAAGAGTCCTGTCCTCAACACATGTACATGCCGACATTCACCCACAGTCATAGCGCCACCTGCTGGCAACAGGAAGTGTGGTACAAAACCTTCATGAAGCGTCCGAAGCACATAGCAAAGCACTGCCGCACAGGATGGGGTCCACAATAGGCAACGCGACCGGCTCACACCCCGACGCGATACATGTGCGAGGGCCCGCCCATCGCTGCTTGCAGCTTTAATTTTTCTTTTTTTTTCTTTTTTCTGCAAAGTAAGCCCCATTTTCGCGGCCGCAACATGCTCGAAAACTCACCAAATTTGGCACGCATGTCAGGACTGGTGAAAAATTTCGTATTTTGTGGGTTTCGCGGACGGGCGGGGCAAAATGGCTCGCTAGCGCCACCTAAAAAATTGGAAAAAATTAGCCCCCCGTCCACGTTCGACCTACATGCACGAAATTTGGTGGGGATGTGTATCATATCTGGACGCACAAAAAAGCCTCAAGAACCCATACCCTAAACTCAACAGGAAGTCCGCCATTTTGAATTTGGTGGCCATTTTGAGACGATTTGCACACTCCGACTTTGACGAACTCCTCCTAGGGATTTAGTCGGATTGACTTCAAATTTCTGCTGTGCCTTCTCAAGGCATTGACGATGCAAAGTTGTGCTATCTGCGCGTTTTCGTCAATGGGCGTGCCCGTGGCGTCGATGAATCGCCATGAAACAGGAAGTTGTAGTAACTTGGCTGTACATGCTCAGATCTGCACGAAATTTTACACGTTTGACAAGAGTCCCGCCCTGAACGAATCTACATGCCTACATTCACCCACAGTCATAGCGCCACCTGCTGGCAACAGGAAGTGAATTTTAACGAAGCAGCCCCCGCCGCACGTTTGACTTACATGTACGAAATTTCTGTGGCACATCTATCATGTCCAGACGTACAAAAAAGCCTCAAGAACCCATACCCTAAACTCGACAGGAAGTCCGCCATTTTGAATATGGCCGCCATTTTGGAACGATTTACACACTCCATATTTTAACGAACTCCTCCTAGGGATTTAGTCGGATCGACTTCAAATTTCTGCTGTGCCTTCTAAAGGCATTGACGATGAAAAGTTGTGCTATCTCCGCGTTTTTGTCAATGGGCGTGTCCGTGGCATCAATGATTCGCCATGAAAGAGGAAGTTGTTGTAACTTGGCTGTACATGCTCAGATCTGCACCAAATTTGACACTATTGACAAGAGTCCCGCCCTGAACAAATCTATATGCCGACATTTACCCGCAGTCATAGCGCCACCTTCTGGCGACAGGAAGTGACTTTTAACAAAGCACCCCCCGCCGCAGGTTTTATCTACACGCATCGAAATTTTTGGGGACATGTATCATGTCAAGAGGTACAAAAGCCTCCTGGAGCGATGCCCTAAACCTGACAGGAAGTCCGCCATTTTGAATATTACGCCAAGTATTTGGTGATTTACACACTACGCATTCTTTAACTAACTCCTCCTAGGGTTTCAGTCGGATTGATTTCAAATTTCTGCTGTGCCTTCTAAGGGCATTGACGACGAAAAGTTGTGCTATCTGCGAGTTTTCGTCAATGGGAGTGTCTGTGGCGATGGCGTTAAAGATCAACTCTTCGCCATGACACAGGAAGTGGTTGTAACTTCACTGTAGATGCTCAGATCTGCACGAAATTTTACACGCTTGACAAGAGTCCCGCCTTGAACAGATCTACATGCCGACATTCACCCACAGTCATAGCGCCACCTGCTGGCAACAGGAAGTGTGGTACAAAACCTTCATGCAACGCACAAATTAGCGTGAGCAAATGCATAGATGCACCGGCTGAGCTCCAGAATATGCA
>JALXJV020000009.1:36434901-36664164 GCA_024633595.2 Lepomis macrochirus | reverse complement strand
AGCTCAGCCGGTGCATCTATGCATTTGCTCTACGCTAATTTGTGCGTTGCATGAAGGTTTTGTACCACACTTCCTGTTGCCAGCAGGTGGCGCTATGACTGTGGGTGAATGTCGGCATGTAGATCTGTTCAGGGTGGGACTCTTGTCAAGCGTGTAAAATTTCGTGCAGATCTGAGCATCTACAGTGAAGTTACAACCACTTCCTGTGTCATGGCGAAGAGTTGATCTTTGACGCCATACAGACACTCCCATTGACGAAAACTCGCAGATAGCACAACTTTTCATCGTCAATGCCCTTAGAAGGCACAGCAGAAATTTGAAATCAATCCGACTGAAACCCTAGGAGGAGTTAGTTAAAGTACGTGAGTGTGTAAATCATCCAAATACTTGACGTAATATTCAAAATGGCGGACTTCCTGTCAGGTTTAGGGCATCGCTCCAGGAGGCTTTTGTACCTCTTGACATGATACATGTCCCACAAAAATTTCGTAGCTGTAGATAAAACCTGCGGCGGGGCTGCTTTGTTAAAGGTCACTTCCTGTCGCCAGAAGGTGGCGCTATGACTGTGGGTAAATGTCGGCATATAGATTTGTTCAGGGCGGGACTCTTGTCAATAGTGTCAAATTTGGTGCAGATCTGAGCATGTACAGCCGAAGTTACAACAACTTCCTGTTTCATGGCTTAATCATTGATGCCACGGACACGTCCATTGACGAAAACGCCGGAGATAGCACAACTTTTCATCGTCAATGCCTTTAGAAGGCACAGCAGAAATTTGAAGTCGATCCGACTAAATCCCTAGGAGGAGTTCGTTAAAATATGGAGTGTGTAAATCGCTCCAAAATGGCGGCCATATTCAAAATGGCGGACTTCCTGTTGAGTTTAGGGTATGGGTTCTAGAGGCTTTTTTGTACGTCTGGACATGATAGATGTGCCACAGAAATTTCGTACATGTAAGTCAAACGCGGCGTGGGGGCTGCTTCGTTAAAATTCACTTCCTGTTGCCAGCAGGTGGCGCTATGACTGTGGGTGAATGTAGGCATGTAGATTCGTTCAGGGCGGGACTCTTGTCAAACGTGTAAAATTTCGTGCAGATCTGAGCATGTACAGCCAAAGTTACTACAACTTCCTGTTTCATGGCGAATCATCGACGCCACGGGCACGCCCATTGACGAAAACGCGCAGATAGCACAACTTTGCATCGTCAATGCCTTGAGAAGGCACAGCAGAAATTTGAAGTCAATCCGACTAAATCCCTAGGAGGAGTTCGTCAAAGTACGGAGTGTGCAAATCGTCTCAAAATGGCCACCAAATTCAAAATGGCGGACTTCCTGTTGAGTTTAGGGTATGGGTTCTTGAGGCTTTTGTGCGTCCAGATATGATACACGTCCCCACCAAATTTCGTGCATGTAGGTCGAACGTGGACGAGGGCTAATTTTTTCCAATTTTCTAGGTGGCGTTAGCGAGCCATTTTGCCCCGCCCGTCCGCGAAACCCACAAAATACTGAAATTTTTCACCAGTCCTGACATGCGTGCCAAATTTGGTGAGTTTTCGAGCATGTTGAGGCCGCAAAAATGAGCTTACTTTGCAGAAAAATAAAGAAAGAAAGAAAGAAAAAAAAAATAATTAAAGCTGCAAGCAGCGATGGGTGGCCCTCGCACATGTAGCACGTCGGGCGGAGGCTGACGCGCTTCATATTCTGGAGCTCTGCCAGTGTGGCTGTGCATTTGCTACTGCGATTCGGACGTTGCATGAAGGTTTTGTATCTCACTTCCTGTTGCTAGCAGGTGGCGCAATGACTGGGGTGAATGTCGACATGTAGATCTGTTCAGGGCGGGACTCTTGTCAAGTGTGTAACATTTCGTGCAGATCTGAGCATCTACAGTGAAGTTACAACCACTTCCCGTGTCATGGCGAAGAGTTGATCTTTGACGCCACGCCACAGACACGCCCATTGACATATACGCGCAGATAGCACAACTTTACATCGTCAATGCCTTTAGAGGGCACAGCAGAAATTAGAAGTCGATCCGACTAAATCCCTAGGAGGAGTTAGTCAAAGTACGGAGTGTGTAAATCATCGAAAAATGGACACACAATTCAAAATGGCCGACTTCCTGTTGGGTTTAGGTATCGCCCCAAGAGGCTTTTTTGTGCGTCTTGACATGATACACGTCCCCACCAAATTTCATGCATGTAGGTTGAAAGTGCGGCGGGGGCTGCTTCATTAAAGGTCACTTCCTGTTTCCAGCAGGTGGCGCTATGACTGTGGTTGAATGTTGGCATGGAGATTTGTTCAGGGCGGGACTCTTGTCAAATGTACAAAATTTGGTGTAGATCTGAGCATGTATCGTGAATTTACTACAACTTCCTGTTTCATGGCGAGTCGTCAACGCCACGGACACGTCCATCGACGAAAACTCGCAGATAGCACAACTTTTCATCGTCAATGCCTTTAGAAGGCACAGCAGAAATTTGAAATCGATCCGACAAAACCCCTAGGAGGAGTTAGTGAAAGTACGGAGTGTGTAAATCATCCAAAAATGGACGCACAATTCAAAATGGTGGACTTCCTGTTGAGATTAGAGGAGTGGTCCAAGAGGCTTTTTTGTGCGCCTTGACATGGTAGATGTACCACAGAATTTTCGTACAAGTAGGTCAAACATGCTTCGGGGCTGCTTCCTTAAATGTCACTTGCTGTTCCCAGCAGGTGGCGCTATGACTGGGGATGTGGGAATGTAGATTTATTCAGGGCGGGAGTCTTGTGAAGTGTGTAAAATGTCATACCAATCTGAGCATGTACAGGCAATTTACTACAACTTCCTGTTTCATGGCGTAATCATTGACTCCACGGACACGTCCACTGACTAAAACGCCGCAGATAGCACAACTTTACATCGTCAATGCCTTTAGAAGGCACAGCAGAAATTTGAAGTCGATCCGACTAAATCCCTAGGAGGAGTTAGTTAAAGTAGGGAGTGAGTAAATCGTCCAAAAATGGTCATAAAGTTCAAAATGGCCGACTTCCTGTTGAGTTTAGGACATCGCTCCAAGAGGCTTTTTTGTGCGTCTGGACATGATAGATGTACCACAGAATGTTCGTACATGTAGGTCAAACGTGTGGCGGGGGCTGCTTCGTTTAAGGTCACTTCCTGTCGCCAGCAGGTGGCGCTATGACTATGGTTGAATGTTGGCATGTACATTTGTTCAGGGCGGGACTTTTGTCAAATGTACCAAATTTGGTGCAGATCTGAGCATTTATAGCGAAGGTACTACAACTTCCTGTTTCATGGCGAATGGTCGACGCCACGGACACGCCCATCGACGAAAACGCGCAGATAGCACAACTTTACATCTTCAATGCCTTGAGAAGGCACAGCAGAAATTTGAGGTCGATCGGACTAAATCCCTAGGAGGAGTTCGTTAAAGTACGAAGTGTGCAAATCGTCCCAAAATGGCCACCAAATAGAAAATGGCGGACTTCCTGTCGAGTTGAGGGTATGGGTTCAAGAGGCTTTTTTGTGCGTCTGGACATGCCAGATTTACCACAGAAATTTCTTAAATATAGGTCAAACGTGGGGCGGGGGCTGCTTCGTTAAAGGTCACTTCCTGTTGCCAGCAGGTGGCGCTATGACTGTGGGCGAATGGCGGCATGTAGACTTGTTCAGGGCGGGACTCTTGTCAAACGTGCAAAATGTCATGCAGATCTGAGCACGTACACTGAAGTTAGAACAACTTCCTGTTTCATGGCGAATCGTCGATGCCACGGACACGCCCATTGGCGAAAACGCGCAGATAGCACAACTTTACATCGTCAATGCCTTTAGAAGGCACAGCAGAAATTTGAAGTCGATCCGACTGAATCCCTAGGAGGAGTTCGTTAAAGTACGGAGTGTGTGAATCGTCCCAAAATGGCCACCAAATTCAAAATGGCGGACTTCCTGTCGAGTTTAGGGTATGGGTTCTTGAGGCTTTTTTGTGCGTCTTGATAAGATACACGTCCTCACCAAGTTTCGTGCATGTAGGTCGAACGTGGACGAGGGGCTAATTTTCTCAATTTTGTAGGTGGCGCTAGCGAGCCATTTTGCCCGCCCATCCGCCGAAACCTACAAAATACGAAATTTTTCACCAGTCCTAACATGCGTGCCAAATTTGGTGAGTTTTCGAGCATGTTGCGGCCGCGAAAATGGGGCTTACTTTGCAGAAAAAAGAAAAAAAAAGAAAAATTAAAGCTGCAAGCAGCGATGGGCGGGCCCTCGCACATGTATCGCGTCGGGGTGTGAGCCGGTCGCGTTGCCTATTGTGGACCCCATCCTGTGCGGCAGTGCTTTGCTATGTGCTTCGGACGCTTCATGAAGGTTTTGTACCACACTTCCTGTTGCCAGCAGGTGGCGCTATGACTGTGGGTGAATGTCGGCATGTACATGTGTTCAGGGCGGGATTCTTATTAAACGTGTAAAATTTCGTGCAGATCTGAGCATGTACAGCCAAGTTACAACAACTTCCTGTTTCATGGCGAGTCATCGACGCCACGGACACGCCCATTGACGAAAACGCGCAGAGAGCACAACTTTTCATCGTCAATGCCTTTAGAAGGCACAGCAGAAATTTGAAGTCGATCAGACTAAATCCCTAGGAGGAGTTCGTTAAAATACAGAGCGTGTAAATCACCAAAACTTTGCCATAAAATTCAAAATGGCCGACTTCCTGTTGAGTTTAGGGCATCGCTCCAAGAGGGTTTTTTGTGCGTCTGGACATGATAGATGTACCACAGAATTTTCGTACATGTAGGTCAAACGTGTGGCGGGGGCTGCTTCATTTAAGGTCACTTCCTGTTGCCAGCAGGTGGCGCTATGACTATGGTTGAATGTCGGCATGTAGATTTGTTCAGGGCGGGACTCTTGTCAATAGTGTCAAATTTCGTGCAGATCTGAGCATGTACAGCCAAGTTACAACAACTTCCTGTTTCATGGCTGAATCATCGACGCCACGGACACGCCTATCAACGAATACGCGCAGATAGCACAACTTTTAATCGTCAATGCCTTTAGGAGGCACAGCAGAAATTTGAAGTCGATCCGACTAAATCCCTAGGAGGAGTTCGTTAAAGTACGGAGTGTGTAAATCGTCCCAAAATGGCCACCAAATTCAAAATGGCGGACTTCCTGTCGAGTTTAGGGTATGGGTTCTAGAGGCTTTTGTACCTCTGCACATGATACATGTGCCACAGAAGTTTCGTACATGTAGGTCGAACGTGCGGCGGGGGCTGCTTCGTTCAAGGTCACTTCCTTTTGCCAGCAGGTGGCGCTATGACTGTGGGTGAATGTCGGCATGTCGATTTGTTCAGGGCGGGACTCTTGTCAAACGTGAAAAATTTCGTGCAGATCTGAGCATGTACAGCCAAGTTACTACAACTTCCTGTTTCATGGCGAATCATCGACGCCACGGACACGCCCATTGACGAAAACGCGCAGATAGCACAACTTTGCATCGTCAATGCCTTTAGAAGGCACAGCAGAAATTTGAAGTCGATCCGACTAAATCCCTAGGAGGAGTTCGTTAAAGTATGGAGTGTGTAAATCGTCCCAAAATGGCGGCCAAATTCAAAATGGCGGACTTCCTGTCGAGTTTAGGGTATGGGTTCTTGAGGCTTTTTTGTGCGTCTTGATATGATACACGTCCCCACCAAATTTCGTCCATGTAGGTCGAACGTGGACGAGGGGCTAATTTTTTCTAATTTTCTAGGTGGCTTAGCGAGCCAATTTGCCCCGCCATCCACGAAACCCACAAAATACGAAATTTTTCACCAGTCCTGACACGCGTGCCAAATTTGGTGAGTTTTCGAGCATGTTGCGGCCGCGAAAATTGAGCTTACTTTGCAGAAAAATAATAAAGAAAAAAAAAAAAATTAAAGCTGCAAGCAGCGATGGGCGGGCCCTCGCACTACGTGGCACGCCGGGTGTGAGCCGGTCGCATTGCCTATTGTGGACCCTGCCGTGTGCGGCAGTGCTTTGCTATCGCGCTGCATGAAGGTTTTGTACCACACTTCCTATTGCCAGCAGGTGGCGCTATGACTGTGGCTGAATGTCGGCATGTACATGTGTTCAGGGCGGGACTGTTATCCTACATGTAAAGTTTGGTGCAGATGTGAGCATGTACACCCATGTTACAACCACTTCCTGTGTCATGGGGAAGAGTTGATCTTTGACGTCACACGGACACTTCCATTGACGAAAACTCACAGATAGCACAACTTTTCATCATCAATGCCTTTAGAAGGCATAGTAGAAAGTTGAACTCGATCCGACAAAATCCCTAGGAGGAGTTCGTTAAAGTACGGAGTGTATAAATCACCAAAATTTTGCCATAAAATTCAAGATGGCCGACTTCCTGTTGAATGTAGGGAGTGGTCCAAGAGGCTTTTGTTGCGCTCGGACATGCTATATGAGCCACAGAAATTTTGAACATGTTAGTCAAACATGCGGCGGATGCGTTCGCTAAATGTCTCACAAAGGTCACTTCCTGTTTCCAGCAGGTGGCGCTATGACTGTGGGCGAATGTCGGCATGTATATGTGTTCAGGGCGGGACTGTTATTAAACATGTAAAATTTCGTATAGATCAGAGCATGTACACCAACGTTACAACCACTTCCTGTGTCATGGCGATGAGTTGATCTTTGACGCCACGCCACAGACACGCCCATTGACATATACGCGCAGATAGCACAACTTTACATCGTCAATGCCTTTAGAAGGCACAGCAGAAATTTGAAGTCGATCCGACTCTATCTGTAGGAGGAGTTAGTACAAATACGGAGTGTGTAAATCACCAAAACTTTGCCATAAAATTCAAAATGGCCGACTTCCTGTTGAGTTTAGGGCATCGCCCAAGAGGCTTTTGTGCGTCTGGACATGATACATGTGCCACAGAAATTTCGTACATGTAGGTCAAACGTGCGGCGGGGGCTGCTTTGTTTAAGGACACTTCCTGTTGCCAGCAGGTGGCGCTATGACTATGGTTGAATGTTGGCATGTACATTTGTTCAGGGTGGGACTCTTGTCAAATGTACAAAATTTGGTGCAGATCTGAGCATGTACAGCTAAGTTACAAGAACTTCCTGTTTCATGGCGAATCGTCGACGCCACGGACACGCCCATTGACGAAAACGCGCAGATAGCACAACTTTGCATCGTCAATGCCTTGAGAAGGCACAGCAGAAATTTGAAGTCGATCCGACTAACTCCCTAGGAGGAGTTCGTTAAAGTATGGAGTGTGTGAATCGTCCCAAAATGGCGGCCAAATTCAAAATGGCGGACTTCCTGTCGAGTTTAGGGTATGGGTTCTTGAGGCTTTTTTGTGCGTCTTGATATGATACACGTCCCCACCAAATTTCGTGCATGTAGGTGAAACGGGGACGAGGGGCTAATTGTTTCTAATTTTGTAGGTGGCGCTAGCGAGCCATTTTGCCCCGCCCATCCGCGAAACCCACAAAATACGAAATTTTTCACCAGTCCTGACATGCGTGCCAAATTTGGTGAGTTTTCGAGCATGTTGCGACCGCGAAAAGTGGGCTTACTTTGCAGAAAAATAATAATAAAGAAAAAAAAAAATTAAAGCTGCAAAGCTAGCGATGGGCATGAGCCCTCGCACATGTAGCTGCGTCGAGGTGTGACGCTGCGGCGTTGCATATTCTGGAGCTCGGCCGGTGCATCTGTTCATTTCGCGACGGTATTCGGACGTTGCATGAAGGTTTTGTAACTCACTTCCTGTTGCCAGCAGGTGGCGCTATGACTGTTGGTGAATGTCTGCATGTACATGTGGTCAGGGCGGGACTGTTATCCTACATGTAAAGTTTGGTGCAGATGTGAGCATTTACACTAGAATTACAACAACTTCCTGTTTCATGGCGAAGACTTGATCTTTGACACCACGCCACGGACACGTCCATTGACGAAAACGCACAGATAGCACAACTTTTAATCATCAATGACTTTAGAAGGCACAGCAGAAATTTGAAGTCGATCCGACTACATCTCTAGGAGGAGTTAGTTAAAGTATAGACAGTGTAAATCATCCAACAACTGGCGTAAAATTCAAAATGGCTGACTTCCTGTTGGGTTTAGGGCATCGCTCCAAGAGGCTTTTGTGCGTCTGGACATGATACATGACCCCAAAAATATCCTGCACGTAGATCAAACGTCGCGGCGCTGCTTCGTTAAAGGTCACTTCCTGTTGCCAGCAGGTGGCGCTATGACTGGGGGTGAATGTCGGCATGTACATGTGTTCAGGGCGGGACTCTTATTAAGCGTGTAAAATGTCGTACAGATCTGAGCATGTACACTGAAGTTACAACCACTTCCTGTTTCATGGTGAATCATAGACGCCTACCGGACACGCTGATTGACGAAAACTCACAGATAGCACAACTTTTCATCGTCAATGCCTTTAGAAGGCACAGCAGAAATTTGAAGTCGATCCGACTACATCTCTAGGAGGAGTTAGTTAAAGTATAGACAGTGTAAATCATCCAACAACTGGCGTAAAATTCAAAATGGCTGACTTCCTGTTGGGTTTAGGGCATCGCTCCAAGAGGCTTTTGTGCGTCTGGACATGATACATGACCCCAAAAATATCCTGCACGTAGATCAAACGTCGCGGCGGGCTGCTTCGTTAAAGGTCACTTCCTGTTGCCAGCAGGTGGCGCTATGACTGGGGGTGAATGTCGGCATGTACTTGTGTTCAGGGCGGGACTCTTATTAAGCGTGTAAAAGTTACGTGCCGATCTGAGCATGTACAGCCAAGTTACTACAACTTCCTTTTTCATGGCTGAATCAGCGACGCCATCGGACACACCCATTGACGAAAACGCTCAGATAGCACAACTTTTCATCGTCAATGCCTTTAGAAGGCACAGCAGAAATTTGAAGTCAATCCGACTGAATCCCTAGGAGGAGTTCGTTAAAGTCACGAGTGTGTAAATCGTCCCAATATGGCCACGAAATTCAAAATGGCGGACTTCCTGTCGAGTTTAGGGTATGGGTTCTTGGGGCTTTTTTGTGCGTCTGGACATGATACACGTGCCACAGAAATTTCGTACATGTAGGTCAAAAGTGTGGCGGGGGCTGCTTCGTTAAAGGTCACTTCCTGTTGCCAGCAGGTGGCGCTATGACTGGGGGTGAATGTCGGCATGTACATGTGTTCAGGGCGGGACTCTTATTAAACGTGTAAAAGTTCGTGCCGATCTGAGCATGTACAGCCAAGTTACTACAACTTCCTGTTTCATGGCTGAATCAGCGACGCATACGGACACACCCATTGACGAAAACGCTCAGATAGCACAACTTTTCATCGTCAATGCCTTTAGAAGGCACAGCAGAA
This sequence comes from Lepomis macrochirus, assembly GCA_024633595.2. Taxonomy (NCBI): domain Eukaryota; kingdom Metazoa; phylum Chordata; class Actinopteri; order Centrarchiformes; family Centrarchidae; genus Lepomis; species Lepomis macrochirus. The sequence goes on along the minus strand of JALXJV020000009.1, from coordinate 36,654,784 downwards.
ATTTGAAGTCAATCCGACTGAATCCCTAGGAGGAGTTCGTTAAAGTACGAAGTGTGTAAATCGTCCCAATATGGCCACGAAATTCAAAATGGCGGACTTCCTGTCGAGTTTAGGGTATGGGTTCTTGGGGCTTTTTTGTGCGTCTGGACATGATACACGTGCCACAGAAATTTCGTACATGTAGGTCAAAAGTGTGGCTGGGGCTGCTTCGTTTAAGGTCACTTCCTGTTGCCAGCAGGTGGCGCTATGACTATGGTTGAATGTCGGCATGTACATTTGTTCAAGGCGGGACTCTTGTCAAATGTACAAAATTTGGTGCAGATCTGAGCATCTATAGCAAAGTTACTACAACTTCCTGTTTCACGGCGAATCATCGACACCACGGACACGCCCATTGATGAAAACGCACAGATAGCACAACTTTACATCGTCAATGCCTTTAGAAGGCACAGCAGAAATTTGAAGTCGATCCGACTAAATCCCTAGGAGGAGTTAGTTAAAGTATGGAGTGTGTGAATCGTCCAAAAATGGCGGCCAAATTCAAAATGGCTGACTTCCTGTTGGGTTTAGGGCATCGCTCCAAGAGGCTTTTTTGTGCGTCTGGACATGATAGATGTGGCACACAAATTTCGTACATGTAGGTCAAACGTGCGGCGGGGGCTGCTTCGTTAAATGTAACTTCCTGTTGCCAGCAGGTGGCGCTATGACTGTGGGCGAATGTCGGCATGTCAATGTGTTCAGGGCAGGACTCTTATTAAACGTGTAAAATTTCGTGCAGATCTGAGCATGTACAGCCAAGTTACTACAACTTCCTGTTTCATGGCGAATCATCAACGCCACGGACACGCCCATTGACGAAAACGCGCAGATAGCACAACTTTACATCGTCAATGCCTTTAGAAGGCACAGCAGAAATTTGAAGTCGATCCGACTAAACCCCTAGGAGGAGTTCGTTAAAGTACGGAGAGTGTAAATCATTCCAAAATGGCCACTAATATCAAAATGGCGGACTTCCTGTCGAGTTTAGGGTATGGGTTCTTGAGGCTTTTGTGCGTCTTGATATGATACACGTCCCCACCAAATTTCGTGCATGTAGGTCGAACGGGGACGAGGGGCTAATTTTTTCTAATTTTCTAGGTGGCGCTAGCGAGCCATTTTGCCACGCCCGTCCGCGAAACCCACAAAATACGAAATTTTTCACCAGTCCTGACATGCGTGCCAAATTTGGTGAGTTTTCGAGCATGTTGCGGCCGCGAAAAATGAGCTTACTTTGCAGAAAAATAAAGAAAGAAAGAAAAAAAAAAAAAAAATAATCCTTACAATTTCAATAGGGTCCTCGCACGGTTCGTGCTCGGGCCCTAATTAAAGCTGCAAGCAGCGATGGGCCGGCCCTCGCACCTGTAGCGCGTCGGGGTGTGATGCGGCCGCGTTGCATATTCTGGAGCTCTGCCCGTGCGGCTGTGCATTTGCTACGCGCTTCGGACGTTGCATGAAGGTTTTGTACCTCACTTCCTGTTGTCAGCAGGTGGCGCTATGACTGTGGGTGAATGTCGACATTTATGTGTGTTCAGGGCGGGACTCTTGTCAAGCGTGTAAAATTTCGTGCAGATCTGAGCATCTACAGTGAAGTTACAAGCACTTCCTGTGTCATGGCGAAGAGTTAACAATAACAAACAATAACAGCGCCACCTATAGGCACATTAGGATGCACTTTGGTACCTGAGGTCAGGTGACCGTGCTGAGCCATTTGACACAAAGTTCACGTCAATGCGACTTGCGGTTATGCCAGAACTAATTTTTCGCGTTAAACAGCGCCACCTAGAGGTTAGTTGCACCACATTTTACACAGGCCCTCAGGGGGGCGTACCACATAAGTCCTCCGAGTTTGGTGTCGATTGGCCATTCCAAAGCAAAGATATGACATCAGTTAGTGTTGCTAGCGTTTTCGCGTGAATAGTCGATAGCTTATAGCGGGAACAATTTTTTCGCGTGATCGATCTGGGGAGCACAAGCCAGTATGATGTGTGTCCAGAGATGGTCCATGCCAAATTTGGTGTCGATCGGACTTCGCGGTTTCGGAGGAGTTAATTCTGAGTGGCTAGTCAGTTTTCGTGATTTTGCGCAAAAAATTGAAGGCAGAAATGGGCGTGGCCTATACCACGACATTCAGCTCGATCCACTATATATAGACATGTCCCCAAAAAATGTCGTGCATGTAGGTCAAACGTCGCGACGGGGCTGCTTCGTTGAAGGACACTTCCTGTTGCCAGCAGGTGGCGCTATGACTGGGGGGTGAATGTCGGCATGTACACGTGTTCAGGGCGGGACTGTTGTCAAATGTACAAAATTTCGTGCAGATCTGAGCATGTATAGCGAAGTTACTACAACTTCCTGTTTCATGGCTGAATCGTCGACGCCATCGGACACGCCCATTGACGAAAACGCGCAGAGAGCACAACTTTAGCTCGTCAATGCCTTTAGAAGGCACAGCAGAAATTTGAAGTCGATCCGACTAAATCCCTAGGAGGAGTTCGTTAAAGTACGGAGTGTGTGAATCCTCCCAAAATGGCGGCCAAATTCAAAATGGCGGACTTCCTGTCGAGTTCAGGGTAAGGGTTCTTGAGGCTTTTGTGCGTCTTGATATGATACACGTCCCCACCAAATTTCGTCCATGTAGGTCGAACGTGGACGAGGGCTAATTTTTCCAATTTTCTAGGTGGCGCTAGCGAGCCATTTTGCCACGCCCATCCACGAAACCCACAAAATACGAAATTTTTCACCAGTCCTGACATGCGTGCCAAATTTGGTGAGTTTTCGAGCATGTTGCGGCCGCGAAAATGGGGCTTACTTTGCAGAAAAAAAGAAAAAAAGAAAAAATTAAAGCTGCAAGCAGCGATGGGCGGGCCCTCGCACCTGTAGCACGTCGGAGTGTGATGCGGCCGCGTTGCATATTGTGGAGGTCGGCCGGTGCGTCTGTGCATTTGCTATGCGCTTCGGACGCTGCATGAAGGTTTTGTACCACACTTCCTGTTGCCAGCAGGTGGCGCTATGACTGTGGCTAAATGTCGGCATGTACATGTGTTCAGGGTGGTACTGTTATCCTACATGTAAAGTTTTGTGCAGATGTGATCATCTACAGTGAAGTTACAACCACTTCCTGTATCATGGCGATGACTTGATCTTTGACGCCACGCCACGGACACGCCCATTGACGAAAACGCGCAGATAGCACAACTTTACATCGTCAATGCCTTTAGAAGGCACAGCAGAAATTTGAAGTCGATCCGACTCTATCTCTAGGAGGAGTTAGTTAAAATATGGAGTGTGTAAATCACCAAAACTTTGCCATAAAATTCAAAATGGCCGACTTCCTGTTGAGTTTAGGGCAACGCTCCAAGAGGCTTTTTTGTGCGTCTGGACATGATAGATGTACCACAGAAATTTCGTACATGTAGGTCAAACCTGTGTCGGGGGCTGCTTCGTTGAAGGTCACTTCCTGTTGCCAGCAGGTGGCGCTATGACTATGGTTGAATGTTGGCATGTACATTTGTTCAGGGCAGGACTGTTGTCAAATGTACAAAATTTGGTGCAGATCTGAGCATGTATAGCGAAGTTACTACAACTTCCTGTTTCATGGCGAATCATCGACGCCACGGACACGCCCATTGACGAAAACGCGCAGATAGCACAACTTTTAATCGTCAATGCCTTTAGAAGGCACAGCCGAAATTTGAAGTCGATCTGATTACATCCCTAGGAGGAGTTAGTTAAAGTACGGAGTGTGTAAATCGTCCCAAAATGGTCGCACAATTGAAAATGGCGGACTTCCTGTTGGGTTTAGGGCATGGCTCCAAGAGGCTTTTGTACCTCTGGACATGATACATGTGCCACAGAAATTTCGTACATGTAAGTCAAACGTGCGGCGAGGGCTGCTTCATTAAAGGTCACTTCCTGTCGCCAGCAGGTGGCGCTATGACTACGGGTGAATGTCGGCATGTAGATTTGTTCAGGGCGGGACTCTTGTCAAATGGGCAAAATTTGGTGCAGATCTGAGCATGTACAGCCAAGTTACTACAACTTCCTGTTTCATGGTGAATCGTCAATGCCACGGACACGCCCATCGACGAAAACGCCCAGATAGCACAACTTTAGATCGTCAATGCCTTTACAAGGCACAGCAGAAATTTGAAGTCGATCCGACTAAATCCCTAGGAGGAGTTAGTTAAAGTACAGAGTATTTAAATCGTCCAAAAATGGCGGCACAATTCAAAATGGCGGACTTCCTGTCGAGTTTAGGGTATGGATTCTTGAGGCTTTTTTGTGCATCTTGATAGGATACACCTCCCCCCAAAATTTTGTGCGTGTAGATCAAACGTGCGGCGGGGGCTGCTTCGTTAAAGGTCACTTCCTGTTGCCAGCAGGTGGCGCTATGACTGTGGGTGAATGTCGGCATGTAGATTGGTTCAGGGCGGGACTCTTGTCAATAGTGTCAAATTTCGTGCAGATCTGAGCATGTACAGCCAAGTTACAACAACTTCCTGTTTCATGGCTGAATCATCGAAGCCACGGACACGCTCCATTGACGAAAACGCGCAGATAGCACAACTTTGAATCGTCAATGCCTTGAGAAGGCACAGCAGAAATTTGAAGTTGATCCGACTAAATCCCTAGGAGGAGTTCGTTAAAGTACGAAGTGTGCAAATCGTCCCAAAATGGCCACCAAATTCAAAATGGCGGACTTCCTGTCGAGTTTAGGGTATGGGTTCTTGAGGCTTTTTTGTGCGCCTTGATATGATACACGTCCCCACCAAATTTCGTGCATGTAGGTCGAACGCGGACGAGGGGCTAATTTTTTCTAATTTTCTAGGTGGCTTAGCGAGCCATTTTGCCACGCTCATCCGCGAAACCCACAAAATACTGAAATTTTTCACCAGTCCTGACATGCGTGCCAAATTTGGTGAGTTTTCGAGCATGTTGAGGCCGCGAAAATTGAGGCTACTTTGCAGAAAAAAGAAAGAAAAAAAAAAAATAATCCTTACAATTTCAATAGGGTCCTCGCACGGTTCGTGCTCGGGCCCTAATAAAAATAATCCTAACAGTTTCAATAGGGTCCTTCGCACGTTTCGTGCTCGGGCCCTAAAAATAATCCTAACAGTTTCAATAGGGTCCTCGCACGGTTCATGCTCGGGCCCTAATAATCCTAACAGTTTCAATAGGGTCCTCGCACGGTTCGTGCTCGGGCCCTAAAAATTAAAGCTGCAAGCAGCGATGGGCGGGCCCTCGCACCTGTAGCGCGTCGGGGTGTGAGCCGGTCGCGTTTGCTTTTGTAGACCCCTACCTGTGCGGCTGTGAATTTTCTATGCGCTTCGGATGCTGTATGAAGGTTTTGTAACTCACTTCCTCTTGCCAGCAGGTGGCGCTATGACTGGGGGTGAATCTCGGCATGTACATGTGTTAAGGGCGGACTCTTATTAAATGTGTAAAATTTTGTAGAGATCTGAGCATGTACACTGAAGTTACAACCACTTCCTGTGTCATGGCGATGAGTTGATCTTTGACGCCACGCCAAAGATCGACGTATCGACGAATACGCGCAGATAGCACAACTTTTCATCGTCAATGCCTTTAGAAGGCACAGCAGAAATTTGAAATCGATCCGACAAAACCCCTAGGAGGAGTTCGTCAAAGTACGAAGTGTGTAAATCATTGAAAAATGGACGCACAATTCAATATAGCCGACTTCCTGTTGGGTTTAGGATATTGCTCCAAAAGGCTTTTTTGTAACTCTTGACATAATACATGTCCCCCAAAAATTTTGTGCGTGTAGATCAAACGTGCGGCGGGGGCTGCTTTGTCAAAGGTCACTTCCTGTCGCCAGCAGGTGGCGCTATGACTGTGGGTGAATGTCGGCATGCAGATTTGTTCAGGGCGGGACTCTTGTCAATCGTGCAAAATTTTGTGCAGATCTGAGCATGTACACTGAAGTTACTACAACTTCCTGTTTCATGGCGAATCATCGACGCCCCGGACACGCCCATTGACGAAAACGCGCAGATAGCACAACTTTTCATCGTCAATGCCTTTAGAAGGCACAGCAGAAATTTGACGTCGATCCGACTCTATCTGTAGGAGGAGTTAGTTAAAATACGGAGTGTGTAAATCACCAAAACGTTGCCATAAAATTCAAAATGGCCGACTTCCGGTTGAGTTTAGGGCATGGCTCCAAGAGGCTTTTTTGTGCGTCTGGACATGATAGATGTACCACAGAATTTTCGTACATGTAGGTCAAACGTGCGGCGGGGGCTGCTTCGTTTAAGGTCACTTCCTGTTGCCAGCAGGTGGCGCTATGACTATGGTTGAATGTTGGCATGTAGATTGGTTCAGGGCGGGACTCTTGTCAAACGTGCAAAATGTCTTGCAGATCTGAGCATGTACACCGAAGTTACAACAACTTCCTGTTTCATGGCGAATCATCGACGCCACGGACACACCCATTGACGAAAACGCGCAGATAGCACAACTTTACATCGTCAAAGCCTTGAGAAGGCACAGCAGAAATTTAAAGTCGATCCGACTAAATCTCTAGGAGGAGTTCGTTAAAGTACGGAGTGTATAAATCGTCCCAAAATGGCCTTCAAATTCAAAATGGTGGACTTCCTGTCGATTTTCGGGTATGGGTTCTTGAGGCTTTTCTGTGCGTCTTGATATGATACACGTCCCCACCAAATTTCGTGCATGTAGGTCGAACGTGACGAGGGGCTAATGTTTTCTAATTTTCTAGGTGGCGCTAGCGAGCCATTTTGCCCCGCCCCTCCGCGAAACCCACAAAATACGAAATTTTTCACCAGTCCTGACACGTGTGCCAAATTTGGTGAGTTTTCGAGCATGTTGAGGCCGCGAAAATGGGGCTTACTTTGCAGAAAAAAGAAAGAAAGAAAGAATTAAAGCTGCAAGCAGCGATGGGCGGGCCCTCGCACCTGTGGCACATCGAGGCGTGATGCGGCCGCGTTGCATATGCTGGAGCTCGGCCGGTGCATCTGTGCATTTGCTACGCTATTTGGACGTTGCATGAAGGTTTTGTAACTCACTTCCTGTTGCCAGCAGGTGGCGCAATGACTGGGGGTGAATGTCGGCATGTACATGTGTTCAGGGCGGGACTCTTATTAAACATGTAAAATTTCATGCAGATCTGAACATCTACAGTGAAGTTACAACCACTTCCTGTGTCATGGCGAAGACTTGATGTTTGACGCCACGCCACGGACACGCCCATTGACGAAAACTCGCAGAGAGCACAACTTTTCATCGTCAATGCCTTTAGAAGGCACAGCAGAAATGTGAAGTCGATCCGAGTAAATCCCTAGGAGGAGTTCGTCAAAGTATGGAGTGTGTAAATCAGAAAGAATTTACGATAAAATTCAAAATGGCCGACTTCCTGTTGAGTTTAGGGCATCTCTCCAAGAGGCTTTTTTGTGCGTCTGGACATGATAGATGTGCCACAGAAATTTCGTACATGTAGGTCAAACGTGGGGCAGGGGCTGCTTCGTTTAAGGTCACTTCCTGTCGCCAGCAGGTGGCACTATGACTGTGGGTGAATGTCGGCATGTACACGTGTTCAGGGCAGGACTCTTGACAAACGTGCAAAATGTCGTGCAGATCTGAGCATATACAGCCAAGTTACAACAACTTCCTGTTTCATGGCGATTCATCGACGCCACGGACACGCCCATTGACGAAAACGCGCAGATAGCACAACTTTACATCGTCAATGCCTTTAGAAGGCACAGCAGAAATTTGAAGGCGATCCGACTAAATCCCTAGGAGGAGTTCGTTAAAGTACGGAGTGTGCGAATCGTCCCAAAATGGCAGCCAAATTCAAAATGGCGGACTTCCTGTCGAGTTTAGGGTATGGGTTCTTGAGGCTTTTTTGTGCGTCTTGATATGATACACGTCCCCACCAAATTTCGTCCATGTAGGTCGAACGTGGACGAGGGGCTAATTTTGTCAAATTTTCTAGGTGGCGCTAGTGAGCCATTTTGCCCCCGCCGTCCGCGAAACCCACAAAATACGAAATTTTTCACCAGTCCTGACATGCGTGCCAAATTTGGTGAGTTTTCGAGCATGTTGCGACCGCGAAAAATGAGCTTACTTTGCAGAAAAATAATAAAGAAAGAAAAAAAATAATCCTAACAGTTTCAATAGGGTCCTCGCACCGTTAGTGCTCGGGCCCTAATTAAAGCTGCAAGCAGCGTTGGGCGGGCCCTCGCATATGTGGCGCGTCGGGGTGTGAGCCGGTCGCGTTGTCTATTGTGGACCCCTGCCTGTGCGGCAGTGCTTTGCTATGTGCTTCGGACGCTTCATGAAGGTTTTGTACCACACTTCCTGTTGCCAGCAGGTGGCGCTATGACTGTGGGTGAATGTCGGCATGTACATGTGTTCAGGGCGGGACTGTTCTCCTACATGTAACGTGTGGTGCAGAGGTGAGAATGTACACCGACGTTACAACCACTTCCTGTGTCATGGCGAAGAGTTGATCTTTGATGCCACGCCACGGACACGCCCATTGACGAAAACTCACAGATAGCACAACTTTTCATCGTCAATGCCTTTAGGAGGCACAGCAGAAATTTGAAGTCGATCTGATTTAATCCCTAGGAGGAGTTAGTGAAAGTACGGAGTGTGCAAATCATCCAGAAATGGCCGCACAATTCAAAATGGCCGACTTCCTGTCGAGTTTAGGGCATCACTCCACGAGGCTTTTTGGTAAGTCTGGACATGATACATGTGCCACTGAAATTTCGTAAGTGTAGGTCAAACATGCGGCGGGGGCTGCTTCGTTAAAGGTCACTTCCTGTTGCCAGCAGGTGGCGCTATGACTGGGGGTGAATGTCGGCATGTACATGTGTTCAGGGCGGGATTCTTATTAAACGTGTAAAATTTCGTGCAGATCTGAGCATGTACAGCCAAGTTACAACAACTTCCTGTTTCATGGCGAATCATCGACGCCACGGACACGCCCATCGACGAAAACGCGCAGATAGCACAACTTTACATCGTCAATGCCTTTAGAAGGCACAGCAGAAATTTGAAGTCGATCCAACTAAATCCCTAGGAGGAGTTCGTTAAAGTACGGAGTGTGTGAATCGTCCCAAAATGGCAGCCAAATTCAAAATGGCGGACTTCCTGTCGAGTTTAGGGTATGGGTTCTTGAGGCTTTTTTGTGTGTCTTGATATGATACACGTCCCCACCAAATTTCGTCCATGTAGGTCGAACGTGGGCGAGGGGCAAATTTTTTCTAATTTTCTAGGTGGCGCTAGCGAGCTATTTTGCCCGCTCCATCCGCGAAACCCACAAAATACGAAATTTTTCACCAGTCCTGACATGCGTGCCAAATTTGGTGAGTTTTCGAGCATGTTGGGCTTCTGTAAATAACTTCAGAGTATGGTCTAGACCTGCTCTTTATGAAAAGCGCTGTGAGATAACTGTTGTTGTGATTTGGCGCTATATAAATAAAATTGAATTGAATTGAATTGAATGTTGCGGCCGCGAAAATTGAGCTTACTTTGCAGAAAAAAGAAATATGAAAAAAAAAAAAAAAATTAAAGCTGCAAGCAGCGATGGGCGGGCCCTCGCACCTGTAGCGCGTCGGGGTGTGATGCGGTCGCGTTGCCTATTGTGGACCCCTGCCGATGCAGCTGTGAATTTTCTTTGCGCTTCGGACGTTGCATGAAGGTTTTGTACCTCACTTCCTGTTGCCAGCAGGTGGCGCTATGACTGTGGGCAAATGTCGGCATGTACATGAGTTCAGGGCGGGACTCTTATCCTACATGTGAAGTTTGGTGCAGATGTGAGCATGTACAGTGAAGTTACAACCACTTCCTGTGACATGGCAATGACTTGATCTTTGACGCCACGCCACAGACACGCCCATTGACATATACACGCAGATAGCACAACTTTACATCGTCAATGCCTTTAGAAGGCACAGCAGAAATTTGAAGTCGATCCGACTCTATCTCTAGGAGGAGTTAGTTAAAATACGGAGTGTGTAAATCACCAAAACTTTGCCATAAAATTCAAAATGTCCGACTTCCTGTTGAGTTTAGCGCATCGCTCCAAGAGGCTTTTGTGCGTCTGGAAAAGATAGATGTACCCCAGAATTTTCGCATTACATGTAGGTCAAAGCGTGTGGCGGGGCTGCTTCGTTTAAGGTCACTTCCTGTTGCCAGCAGGTGGCGCTATGACTATGGTTGAATGTTGGCATGTACATTTGTTCAGGGCGGGACTCTTGTCAAATGTACAAAATTTTGTGCAGATCTGAGCATTTATAGCGAAGTTACTCCAACTTCCTGTTTCATGGCGAATCGGCGACGGCACGGACACGCCCATGGACGAAAACGCGCGGATAGCACAACTTTACATCTTCAATGTCTTGAGAAGGAACAGCAGAAATTTGAAGTCGATCCGACTAAATCCCTAGGAGGAGTTCGTTAAAGTACGAAGTGTGCAAATCGTCTCAAAATGGCCACCAAATTCAAAATGGCCGACTTCCTGTTGAGTTTAGGGCATCGCTCCAAGAGGCTTTTTTGTGTGTCTGGACATGATAGATGTACCACAGAATTTTCGTACATGTAGGTCAAACATGTGGCGGGGGCTGCTTCGTTTAAGGTCAGTTCCTGTTGCCAGCAGGTGGCGCTACGACTATGGTTGAATGTTGGCATGTACATTTGTTCAGGGCGGGACTCTTGTCAAATGTACAAAATTTGGTGCAGATCTGAGCATTTATAGCGAAGTTACTCCAACTTCCTGTTTCATGGCGAATCGGCGACGGCACGGACACGCCCATCGACGAAAACGCGCAGATAGCACAACTTTACATCTTCAATGCCTTGAGAAGGCACAGCAGAAATTTGAAGTCGATCCGACTAAATCCCTAGGAGGAGTTCGTTAAAGTACGGAGTGTGCGAATCGTCCCAAAATGGCAGCCAAATTCAAAATGGCGGACTTCCTGTCGAGTTTAGGGTATGGGTTCTTGAGGCTTTTTTGTGCGTCTTGATATGATACACGTCCCCAGCGAATTTCGTGCATGTAGGTCGAACGTGGACGAGGGGCTAATTTTTTCCAATTTTCTAGGTGGCGCTAGCGAGCCATTTTGCCACGCCCATCCGTGAAACCCACAAAATACGAAATTTTTCACCAGTCCTGACATGCGTGCCAAATTTGGTGAGTTTTCGAGCATGTTGCGGCCGCGAAAATGGGGCTTACTTTGCAGAAAAAAGAAAAAAAAAGAAAAATTAAAGCTGCAAGCAGCGATGGGCGGGCCCTCGCACATGTATCGCGTCGGGGTGTGAGCCGGTCGCGTTGCCTATTGTGGACCCCATCCTGTGCGGCAGTGCTTTGCTATGTGCTTCGGACGCTTCATGAAGGTTTTGTACCACACTTCCTGTTGCCAGCAGGTGGCGCTATGACTGTGGCTAAATGTCGGCATGTACATGTGTTCAGGGTGGTACTGTTATCCTACATGTAAAGTTTTGTGCAGATCTGAGCATCTACAGTGAAGTTACAACCACTTCCTGTGTCATGGCGATGACTTGATCTTTGACGACACGCCACGGACATGCCCATTGACGAAAACGCGCAAATAGCACAACTTTACATCATCAATGCCTTTAGAAGGCACAGCAGAAATTAGAAGTCGATCCGACTAAATCCCTAGGAGGAGTTAGTTAAAGTACAGAGTGTGTAAATTGTCCAAAAATGGCCGTACAATTGAAAATGGCTGACTTCCTGTCGGGTTTAGGGCATCGCTCCAAGAGGCTTTTTTGTGCGTCTGGACATGATCCATCTGCCACATAAATTTCGTACACGTAGGTAGAAGGTGGGGCCGGGGCTGCTTCGTTAAAGGTCACTTCCTGTTGCCAGCAGGTGGCGCTATGACTGTGGGTGAATGTCGGCATGTAGATTTGTTCAGGGCGGGACTCTTGTCAAACGTGCAAAGTTTCGTGCAGATCTGAGCATGTACAATGAAGTTACAACAACTTCCTGTTTCATGGCGAATCATCGACGCCACGGACACGCCCATTGACGAAAACGCGCAGATAGCACAACTTTGCATCCTCAATGCCTTGAGAAGGCACAGCAGAAATTTGAAGTCATTCCGACAAAATCCCTAGGAGGAGTTCGTTAAAGTACGGAGTGTGTGAATCGTCCCAAAATGGCGGCCAAATAGAAAATGGCGGTCTTCCTGTCAAGTTTAGAGTATGGGTTCTTGAGGCTTTTTTGTGCGTCCTGATATGATACACGTCCCCACCGAGTTTCGTGCATGTCAGTCGAACGTGGACGAGGGGCTAATTTTTTCTAATTTTCTAGGTGGCGCTAGCGAGCCATTTTGGCCCGCCCGTCCGTGAAAGCCACAAAATACGAAATTTTTCACCAGTCCTGACATGCGTGCCAAATTTGGTGAGTTTTCGAGCATGTTGCGGCCGCGAAAATGGGGCTTACTTTGCAGAAAAAAGAAAAAAGAAAAAATATAATCCTAACAGTTTCAATAGGGTCCTTCGCACGTTTCGTGCTCGGGCCGTAAAAAAAAAAAAAATCCTTACAATTTCAATAGGGTCCTTCGCACGTTTCGTGCTCGGGCCCTAATTAAAGCTGCAAGCAGCGATGAGCGGGCCCTCGCACCTGTAGCGCGTCGGGGTGTGAGCTGGTCGCGTTGCCTATTGTGGACCCCTGCCTGTGCGGCTGTGAATTTTCTATGCGCTTCGGAGGCTACATGAAGGTTTTGTACCTCACTTCCTGTTGCCAGCAGGTGGCGCTATGACTGGGGGTGAATCTCGGCATGTACATGTGTTAAGTGCGGGACTCTTATTAAATGTGTAAAATTTCGTACAGATCTGAGCATGTACACTGAAGTTACAACAACTTCCTGTGTCATGGCGAAGACTTGATCTTTGACGCCACGCCACGGACACGCCCATCAACGAATACGCGCAGATAGCACAACTTTTCATCGTCAATGCCTTTAGAAGGCACAGCAGAAATTAGAAGTCGATCCGACTAAATCCCTAGGAGGAGTTAGTTAAAGTACAGAGTGTGTAAATTGTCCAAAAATGGACGCACAATTCAAAATGGCCGACTTCCTGTTGGGTTTAGGGCATCGCTCCAAGAGGCTTTTTTGTGCGTCTGGACATGATAGATGTGCCACAGAAATTTCGTACATGTAGGTAAAACGCGCGGTGGGGGCTGCTTCCTTAAAGGTCACTTCCTGTTGCCAGCAGGTGGCGCTATGACTTGGGGTGAATGTTGGCATGTATATTTTTTCAGGGCGAGACTGTTGTCAAGCGTGTAAAATTTCGTGCAGATCTGAGCATGTACAATGAAGTTACTACAACTTCCTGTTTCATGGCGAATCATCGACGCCACGAACACGCCCATCGACGAAAACGCGCAGATAGCACAACTTTACATCGTCAATGCCTTTAGAAGGCACAGCAGAAATTTGAAGTCGATCCGACTAAATCCCTAAGAGGAGTTAGTTAAAGTACAGAGTGTGTAAATTGTCCAAAAATGGACGCACAATTCAAAATGGCCGACTTCGTGTTGGGTTTAGGGCATCGCTCCAAGAGGCTTTTTTGTGCGTCTGGACATGATAGATGTGCCACAGAAATTTCGTACATGTAGGTAAAACGTGCATCTTCAATGCCTTTAGAAGGCACAGCAGAAATTTGAAGTCGATCCGACTAAATCCCTAGGAGGAGTTCGTTAAAGTACGGAGTGTGTGAATTGCCCCAAAATGGCCACCAAATTCAAAATGGCGGACTTCCTGTCGAGTTTAGGGTATGGGTTCTTGAGGCTTTTTTGTGCGTCTTGATATGATACACGTCCCCACCAAATTTCGTCCATGTAGGTCGAACGTGGACGAGGGGCTAATTTTTTCTAATATTCTAGGTGGCGCTAGCGAGCCATTTTGCCACGCCCGTCCGCGAAACCAACAAAATACGAAATTTTTCACCAGTCCTGACATGCGTGCCAAATTTGGTGAGTTTTCGAGCATGTTCCGGCCGCGAAAAGTGAGCTTACTTTGCAGAAAAATAAAGAAAGAAAGAAAGAAAAAAAATAATCCTTACAATTTCAATAGGGTCCTCGCACCGTTAGTGCTCGGGCCCTAATTAAAGCTGCAAGCAGCGATGGGCGGGCCCTCGCACCTGTAGCGCGTCGGGGTGTGATGCGGCCGCGTTGGATGTTCTGGAGGTCTTCCGGTGCGGCTGTGCATTTTCTACGCGATTCGGACGTTGCATGAAGGTTTTGTACCACACTTCCTGTTGCCAGCAGGTGGCGCTATGACTGTGGGTGAATGTCGGCATGTAGATTTGTTCAGGGCGGGACTCTTGTCAAACGTGCAAAGTTTCGTGCAGATCTGAGCATGTACAATGAAGTTACAACAACTTCCTGTTTCATGGCGAATCATCGACACCACGGACACGCCCATTGACGAAAACGCGCAGATAGCACAACTTTTCATCGTCAATGCCTTTAGAAGGCACAGCAGAAATTTGAAGTTGATCCGACTAAATCCCTAGGAGGAGTTCGTTAAAGTACGGAGTGTGTAAATCATCTAAAATGGACGCACAATTCAAAATGGCCGACTTCCTGTTGAGATTAGAGGAGTGATCCAAGAGGCTTTTTTTTGTGCGTCTGGACATGATAGATATAAAACAGAAATTCCGTAACTGTAGGTTAAACGTGCGGCGGGGGCTGCTTCGTTAAAGGTCACTTCCTGTTGCCAGCAGGTGGCGCTATGACTGGGGGTGAATGCCGGCATGTACATGTGTTCAGGGCGGGACTCTTGTCAAACGTGCAACTTTTCGTGCAGATCTGAGCATGTATAGCCAAGTTACTACAACTTCCTGTTTAATGGAGAATCGTCGACGCCACGGACACGCCCATCGACGAAAACGCACAGAGAGCACAACTTTTCATCGTCAATGCCTTTAGAAGGCACAGCAGAAATTTGACATTGATCCGACTAAATCCCTAGGAGGAGTTAGTAAAAGTACGGAGTGTGTAAATCGTCCCAAAATGTCTGCCAAATTCAAAATGGCGGACTTCCTGTCGAGTTTAGGGTATGGGTTCTTGAGGCTTTTTTGTGCGTCTTGATATGGTACACGTCCCCACCAAATTTCGTGCATGTAGGTCGAACGTGGACGAGGGGCTAATTTTTTCTAATTTTCTAGGTGGCGCTAGTGAGCCATTTTGCCCCGCCCGTCCGCGAAACCCACAAAATACGAAATTTTTCACCAGTCCTGACATGTGTACCAAATTTGTTGAGTTTTCGAGCATGTTGCGGCCGCGAAAATGGGGCTTACTTTGCAGAAAAAAGAAAGAAAGAAAGAAATTAAAGCTGCAAGCAGCGATGGGCGGGCCCTCGCACCCGTAGCGCGTCGGGGTGTGATGCGGCCGCGTTGCATATTGTGGAGCTCCGCCGGTGCGGCTGTGCATTTGCTACGCGAATCGGAAGTTCCATGACGGTTTTGTACCTCACTTCCTGTTGCCAGCAGGTGGCGCTATGACTGTGGGTGAATGTCTGCATGTACATGTGTTCAGGGCTTGACTCTCATCCTACATATAAAGTTTGGTGCAGAAGTGAGCATGTATATTGAAGTTACAACCACTTCCTGTGTCATGGCGAAGACTCGATGTTTGACGCCACGCCACGGACATGCCCATTGACGAAAACTCACAGATAGCACAACTTTTCATCGTCAATGCCTTTAGAAGGCACAGCAGAAATTTGAAGTCGATCTGACTATATGTGTAGGAGGAGATAGTTAAAGTACAGAGTGTGTGAATCACCAAAACTTTGCCCTAAAATTAAAAATGGCCGACTTCCTGTTGAGATTACGGCAGTGGGCCAAGAGGCTTTTTTGTGCGTCTGGACATGATAGATGTACCACAGAATTTTCATACATGTAGGTCAAACGTGTGGCGGGGGCTGCTTCGTTTAAGGTCACTTCCTGTTGCCAGCAGGTGGCGCTATGACTATGGTTGAATGTTGGCATGTACATTTGTTCAGGGCGGGACTCTTATCAAATGTACAAAATTTGGTGCAGATCTGAGCATTTATAGCGACGTTACCACAACTTCCTGTTTCATGGCGAACCGTCGACACCACAGACACACCCATCAACGAAAACGCGCAGATAGCACAACTTTTCATCGTCAATGCCTTTAGAAGACACAGCAGAAATTTGAAGTCGATCCGAGTAAATCCCTAGGAGGAGTTCGTTAAAGTACGTGAGTGAGTAAATGATCCAAAATGGCGGTAGAATTCAAAATGGCCGACTTCCTGTCGAGTTTAGGACATCGCTCCAAGAGGCTTTTGTGCGTATGGACATGTCAGATGTACCACAGAAATTTCAGTAGATGTCGGTTGAAAGCGTGTGGCGGGGGCTGCTTAGTTAAATGTCACTTCCTGTTGCCAGCAGGTGGCGCTATGACTGCGGGTAAATGTGCGCATGTAGATTTGTTCAGGGCGGGACTCTTGTCAATAGTGTCAAATTTCGTGCAGATCTGAGCATGTACAGCCAAGTTACAACAACTTCCTGTTTCATGGCGAATCATCGACGCCACGGACACGCCCATTGACGAAAACGCGCAGATAGCACAACTTTACATCGTCAATGCCTTTAGAAGGCACAGCAGAAATTTGAAGTCGATACGACTAAATCCCTAGGAGGAGTTCGTTAAAGTACAGAGTGTGTGAATAGTCCCAAAATGGCGACCAAATTCAAAATGGCGGACTTCCTGTCGAGTTTAGGGTATGGGTTCTTGAGGCTTTTTTGTGCGTCTTGACATGATACATGTCCCCACCAAATTTTGTGCATGTAGGTCAAACGTGGGGCGGGGGCTGCTCCGTTAAAGGTCACTTCCTGTCGCCAGCAGGTGGTGCTATGAGTGCGGGTGAATGTCGGCATGTACACGTGTTCAGGGCGGGACTCTTATGAAACGTGCAAAATTTCGTACAGACCTGAGCACGTACACTGAAGTTAGAACAACTTCCTGTTTCATGGCGAATCGTCGACGCCACGGACACACCCATCGACGAAAACGCGCAGATAGCACAACTTTGCATCTTCAATGCCTTTAGAAGGCACAGCAGAAATTTGAAGTCGATCCGACTAAATCCCTAGGAGGAGTTCGTTAAAGTGCGGAGTGTGCGAATCGATCCCAAAATGTCCGCCAAATTCAAAATGGCGGACTTCCTATCGAGTTTAGGGTATGGGTTCTTGAGGCTTTTTTGTGCGTCTTGATATGATACCGTCCCCACCAAATTTCGTGCATGTAGGTCGAGCGTGGGCCGAGGGGCTAATGTTTTCTAATTTTCTAGGTGAGCTAGCGAGCCATTTTGCCCGCCCGTCCGCGAAACCCCAAAATACGAAATTTTTCACCAGTCCTGACACGTGTGCCAAATTTGGTGAGTTTTCGAGCATGTTGCGGCCGCGAAAATGGGGCTTACTTTGCAGAAAAAAGAAAGAAAGAAAGAAAGAAAGAAATATAATCCTAACAGTTTCAATAGGGTCCTTCGCACGTTTCGTGCTCGGGCCCTAAAAAAAAAAAAAAAATCCTTACAATTTCAATAGGGTCCTCGCACGGTTCGTGCTCGGGCCCTAAAAAAAATAATCCTAACAGTTTCAATAGGGTCCTCGCACGGTTCGTGCTCGGGCCCTAATAATAATCCTTACAGTTTCAATAGGGTCCTCGCACGGTTCGTGCTCGGGCCCTAAAAAAATAATCCTAACAGTTTCAATAGGGTCCTCGCACGGTTAGTGCTCGGGCCCTTAAAATAATCCTTACAATTTCAATAGGGTCCTCGCACCGTTAGTGCTCTGGCCCTAATAATCCTAACAGTTTCAATAGGGTCCTCGCACGGTTCGTGCTCGGGCCCTAAAAAAAAATCCTAACAGTTTCAATAGGGTCCTCGCACCGTTAGTGCTCGGGCCCTAAAAAAATCCTTACAGTTTCAATAGGGTCCTCGCGCGGTTCGTGCTCGGGCCTAAAAAATAATCCTAACAGTTTCAATAGGGTCCTCGCGCGGTTCGTGCTTTCGGGCCCTAATAATCTAACAGTTTCAATAGGGTCCTCGCATGCGGTTCGATGCTCGGGCCCTAAAAATAATCCTTACAATTTCAATAGGGTCCTCGCACGGTTCGTGCTCGGGCCCTAATTACTCACGCAAAACGCTAGCAACACTAACTGATGTCATATCTTTGCTTTGGAATGGCCAATTGACACCAAACTCGGAGGACTTATGTGGGACGCCCCCCTGAGGGCCTGTGCAAAATGTGGTACAACTACCCTCTAGGTGGCGCTGTTTAACGCGAAAAATTAGTTCTGGTATACCGCAAGTCGCATTGATTTGAACTTCATGGCAAATTGTTCAGCATGGTCCCCTGACCTCAGTTACCAAAGTGCATCCTAATGTGCCCATAGGTGGCGCTGTTATTGGTTTTTAAACACGACAAAAAGAATCCCCATGACTTACATTCATTTTATATCTCCAGACCCACAGGTCAGATTGAAACCAAATTTTGGTCAAATCTTTCCCATGGGCCCCTGATGACACCTGCAAAATTTCTTGCAATTCGGCCTCAAGGTGGCGCTACAATCAAAGCTGAAATGCCGTGGGAAAGTCCATTGAAATGAATGGGATTCTCAATCATGGCACATTTTCAATGTGTTTGGAAGGACCGATCAACACCAAACTTGGGGACCTTATGCAGCATGACTTCCCCAAAGTCTGTGTGAAATTTGGTGTCAGTCGGCCAAAAGTTGACTCTATTAATTTTATTTGAAAAAACACTCCCATTCACTTACATTCATTTTGTATCTCCATTACTACTGGTTCAACTGACACCAAATTTGGATCAATTGTTCCCCATGGGCCCCTGATGACATGCTGACATCTGAACAAAACTTTACGTGCATGATAACTGTCCCGGCCCGAACACATCTACACGCCAAAATTCATTTATATTCATAGCGCTGAGTGCAAAGGGAACGAAGGAAGTGACGTATAACACCTTCATGCAGCCTCCGAAGCGCTTAGCAAATTCACAGCCTCACCGGCAGAGCTCCAGAATATGCAACGCGGCCGCATCGCACCCCGACGCGCTACAGGTGCGAGGGCCCGCCCATCGCTGCTTCAATTTCAATTCAATTCAATTCAATTCAATTTTATTTATATAGCGCCAAATCACAACAACAGTTATCTCACAGCGCTTTTCATAAAGAGCAGGTCTAGACCGTACTCTGAAGTTATTTACAGAAGCCCAACAATTCCCACCAAGAGCAAGCACTAGGCGACAGAGGCAAGGAAAAACTTCCTTTTAAGAGGCAGAAACCTCAAGCAGAACCATGGCTCAGGGTGGGCGGCCATCTGCCTCGACCGGTTGGGGGTGAGGGGGAGAGAGAGAGGGAGAGAGCAAGAGAAAGAGAGAGAGAGAGCAGGAGAGAGAGAGCAGAGGGAGGCAACCTACACAGTAACCTGCTGCTTGCAGCTTTAATTAGGGCCCGAGCACTAACGGTGCGAGGACCCTATTGAAATTGTAAGGATTATTTTTTTTAGGGCCCGAGCACGAAACGTGCGAAGGACCCTGTTGAAACTGTTAGGATTATTTTTTTAGGGCCCAAGCACGAAACGTGCGAGGACCCTATTGAAACTGTAAGGATTATTTTTTTTAGGGCCCGAGCACGAACCGTGCGAGGACCCTATTGAAACTGTTAGGATTATTAGGGCCCGAGCACTAACCGTGCGAGGACCCTATTGAAACTGTTAGGATTATATTTAGGGCCCGAGCACGAACCGTGCGAGGACCCTATTGAAACTGTTAGGATTATTTTTTTTTTCTTTTTAGGGCCCGAGCACTAACGGTGCGAGGACCCTATTGAAATTGTAAGGATTTTTTTTTTTAGGGCCCGAGCACGAACCGTGCGAGGACCCTATTGAAACTGTTAGGATTTTTTTAGGGCCCGAGCACTAACGGTGCGAGGACCCTATTGAAACTGTTAGGATTATTATTAGGGCCCGAGCACGAACCGTGCGAGGACCCTATTGAAACTGTTAGGATTTTTTTTTTTTTCTTTATTATTAGGGCCCGAGCACTAACGGTGCGAGGACCCTATTGAAATTGTAAGGATTTTTTTTTTTTTTTCTTTCTTTCTTTCTTTCTTTATTTTTCTGCAAAGTAAGCCCCATTTTCGCGGTCGCAACATGCTCGAAAACTCACCAAATTTGGCACGCATGTCAGGACTGGTGAAAAATTTCGTATTTTGTGGGTTTCGCGGATGGGCGGGGCAAAATGGCTCGCTAGCGCCACCTAGAAAATTAGAAAAAATTAGCCCCTCGTCCACGTTCGACCTACATGGATGAAATTTGGTGGGGACGTGTATCATATCAAGACGCACAAAAAAGCCTCAAGAAGCCATACCCTAAACCCGACAGGAAGTCCACCATTTTGATTTTGGCTGCCATTTTAGGACGATTCACACACTCCGTACTTTAACGAACTCCTCCTAGGGATTTAGTCGGATGGACTTCAAATTTCTGCTGTGCCTTCTCAAGGCATTGACGATGAAAAGTTGTGCTATCTGCGCGTTTTCGTCAATGGGCGTGTCCGTGGTGTCGATGATTCGCCATGAAACAGGAAGTTGTTGTAACTTCATTGTACATGCTCAGATCTGCATGAAATTAGGCACGCTTGACAAGAGTCCCGCCCTGAACACATGTACATGCCAACATTCAACCACAGTCATAGCGCCACCTGCTGGCAACAAGAAGTGACATTTAACGAAGCAGCCCCCGCCGCACGTTTGACCGACATCTACAAAATTTCTGTGGTAAATCTGGCATGTCCAGACGCACAAAAAAGCCTCTTGAACCCATACCCTAAAATCTACAGGAAGTCGGCCATTTTGAATTTTATGGCCATTTTGGGATGATTTGCACACTCCGTACTTTAACGAACTCCTCCTAGGGATTTAGTCGGATCGACTTCAAATTTCTGCTGTGCCTTCTCAAGACATTGACGATGTAAAGTTGTGCTATCTGCGCGTTTTCGTCAATGGGCGTGTCCATGGCGTAGATGATTCGCCATGAAACAGGAAGTTGCAGTAACTTGGCTGTATATGCTCAGATCTGCACGAAATTTTAGACGATTGACAAGAGTCCCGCCCTGAACACATGTACATGCCAACATTCACCCCCAGCCATAGCGCCACCTGCTGGCAACAGGAAGTGACCTTTAACGAAGCAGCCCCCGCCGCACGTTTGACCTACATGTACGAAATTTCTGTGGTACATCTGGCATGTCCAGACGCGCAAAAAAGCCTCTTGAACCCATACCCTAAACTCGACAGGAAGTCGGCCATTTTGAATTTTAGGGCAAAGTTTTGGTGATTTACATACTCTGTATTTTAACTAACTCCTCCTAGAGATACAGTCGGATCGAATTCACATTTCTGCTGTGCCTTCTAAAGGCATTGACGATGAAAAGTTGTGCTATCTGTGAATTTTCGTCAATCGGCGTGTCCGTGGCGTGGCGTCAAAGATCAAGTCTTCGCCATGACAGAGGAAGTGCTTGTAACTTCAATGTACATGCTCACATCTGCATGAAATTTTACATGTTCAATAACAGTCCCGCCCTGAACACATGTACATGCCGACATTCACCCCCAATTATTGCGCCACCTGCTGGCAACAGGAAGTGAGGTTCAAAATCTTCATGCAACATGCAAATCGCGTAGCAAATGCACAAATGCACCGGCCGAGCTCCAGAATATGCAACGCGGCCGCATCACACCCCGACGCACCACAGGTGCGAGGGCCCGACCATCGCTGCTTGCAGCTTTAATTAGGGCCCGAGCACTAACAGTGCGAGGACCCTATTGAAATTGTAAGGATTTTTTTTTTTTTCTTTTTTCTTTTTTCTGCAAAGTAAGCCCCATTTTCGCGGTCGCAACATGCTCAAAAACTCACCAAATTTGGCACGCATGTCAGGACTGGTGAAAAATTTCGTATTTTGTGGGTTTCGCGGACGGGCGGGGCAAAATGGCTCGCTAGAGCCACCTAGAAAATTTGAAAAATTAGCCCTCGTCCACGTTCGACCTACATGCACGAAATTTGGTGGGGACGTGTATCATATCAAGACGCACAAAAAAGCCTCAAGAACCCATACCCTAAACTCGACAGGAAGTCCGCCATTTTGAATTTGGTGGCCATTTTGGGACGATTCACACACTCCGTACTTTAACGAACTCCTCCTAGGGATTCAGTCGGATCGACTTCAAATTTCTGCTGTGCCTTCTAAAGGCATTGACGATGTAAAGTTGTGCTATCTGCGCGTTTTCGCCAATGGGCGTGTCCGTGGCATCGACGATTCGCCATGAAACAGGAAGTTGTTGTAACTTCATTGTACATGCTCAGATCTGCATGAAATTAGGCACGCTTGACAAGAGTCCCGCCCTGAACACATGTACATGCCAACATTCAACGACAGTCATAGCGCCACCTACTGGCAACAGGAAGTGAACTTTAACGAAGCAGCCCCCGCGCCACATTTGACCTACATGCACGGAATTTCTGTGGTATATCTACCATATCCAGACGCACAAAAAAGCCTCTTGGACCACTCCTCTAATCTCAACAGGAACTCGACCATTTTGAATTGTGCGTCCATTTTTGGATGATTTACACACTCCGTACTTTAACTAACTCCTCCTAGGGATTTAGTCGGATCGATTTCAAATTTCTGCTGTGCCTTCTAAAGGCATTGACGATTCAAAGTTGTGCTATTTGCGGGTTTTCGTCAATGGGCGTGTCCGTGGCGATGGCGTCAAAGATCAAGTCATCGCCATTACACAGGAAGTGGTTGTAACTTCACTGTAGATGCTCAGATCTGCACAAAACTTTACATGTAGGAGGAGAGTCCAGTCCTGAACACGTGTACATGCCGACATTCACCCACTGTCATAGCGCCACCTGCTGGCAACAGGAAGTGAGCTCCAAAACCTTCATGCAACATCCGAATCGCCTAGCAAATGCACAGACGCACCGGCCGAGCTCCACAATATGCAACGCGGCCGCATCACACCCCGACGCGCTACAGGTGCGAGGGCCCGACCATCGCTGCTTGCAGCTTTAATTAGGGCCCGAGCACTAACGGTGCGAGGACCCTATTGAAATTGTAAGGATTATTATTATTTTTTTTCTTTCTTTCTTTCTTTATTTTTCTGCAAAGTAAGCCCCATTTTCGCGGTCGCAACATGCTCGAAAACTCACCAAATTTGGCACGCATGTCAGGACTGGTGAAAAATTTCGTATTTTGTGGGTTTCACGGATGGGCGTGGCAAAATGGCTCGCTAGCGCCACCTAGAAAATTGGAAAAAATTAGCCCCTCGTCCACGTTCGACCTACATGCACGAAATTCGCTGGGGACGTGTATCATATCAAGACGCACAAAAAAGCCTCAAGAACCCATACCCTAAACTCAACAGGAAGTCCGCCATTTTGAATTTGGTGGCCATTTTGGGACGATTCACACACTCCGTACTTTAACGAACTCCTCCTAGGGATTTAGTCGGATCAACTTCAAATTTCTGCTGTGCCTTCTCAAGGCATTGACGATGAAAAGTTGTGCTATCTGCGCGTTTTTGTCAATGGGCGTGTCCGTGGCGTCGATGATTCGCCATGAAACAGGAAGTTGTTGTAACTTCATTGTACATGCTCAGATCTGCACGAAATTTTACACGTTTGACAAGAGTCCCGCCCTGAACAAATCTCCATGCCGACATTCACCCACAGTCATAGCGCCACCTACTGGCAACAGGAAGTGAACTTTAACGAAGCAGCCCCCGCGCCACATTTGACCTACATGCACGGAATTTCTGTGGTATATCTACCATATCCAGACGCACAAAAAAGCCTCTTGGACCACTCCTCTAATCTCAACAGGAACTCGACCATTTTGAATTGTGCGTCCATTTTTGGATGATTTACACACTCCGTACTTTAACTAACTCCTCCTAGGGATTTAGTCGGATCGATTTCAAATTTCTGCTGTGCCTTCTAAAGGCATTGACGATTCAAAGTTGTGCTATCTGCGCGTTTTCGTCAATGGGCGTGTCCGTGGCGTCGATGATTCGCCATGAAACAGGAAGTTGTTGTAACTTCAGTTTACAAGCTCAGATCTGCACGAAATTTGGCACGTTTCACAAGGGTCGCGCCTTGAACAAATGTACATGTCGACATACACACGCAGTCATAGCGCCACCTGCTGGCGAAAGGAAGTGACCTTTAACGAAGCAGCCCCCGCTGCATGTTTGACCTACATGTACGAAATTTCTGTGGTACATCTAACATGTCCAGACGCACAAAAAAGCCTCTAGCAGCTATGCCCTAAACTCAACAGGAAGTCGGCCATTTTGAATTGTACGTCCATTTTTGGATGATTTACTCACTCCCTATTTTAACTAACTCGTCCTACAGATATAGTCGGATCGACTTCAAATTTCTGCTGTGCCTTCTAAAGACATTGACAATGAAAAGTTGTGCTCTCTGCGCGTTTTTGTCGATGGGCGTGTCCGTGGCGTAGCGTCAAAGATCAAGTCTTCGCCATGACACAGGAAGTGGTTGTAACTTCACTGTACATGCTCAGATCTGCATGAAATTTTACATGTTTAATAAGAGTCCCAGCCTGAACACATGTACATGCCGACATTCACCCACAGTCATAGCGCCACCTGCTGGCAACAGGAAGTGAGGTACAAAACCTTCATGCAACGTCCAAAGCCCGTAGGGAATGCACAGCCGCGCCGGGAGACCTCCAGAATATGCAACGCGGCCGCATAACACCCGACGCGCTACATGTGCGAGGGCCCGCCCATCGCTGCTTGCAGCTTTAATTAGGGCCCGAGCACTAACGGTGCGAGGACCCTATTGAAACTGTTAGGATTATTTTTTTTAGGGCCCGAGCACGAACCGTGCGAGGACCCTATTGAAACTGTTAGGATTATTTTTTTTTTAGGGCCCGAGCACTAACGGTGCGAGGACCCTATTGAAATTGTAAGGATTATTTTTCTTTTTTTTTCTTTTTTCTTTTTTCTGCAAAGTAAGCTCAATTTTCGCGGCCGCAACATGCTCGAAAACTCACCAAATTTGGCACGCATGTCAGGACTGGTGAAAAATTTAGTATTTTGCGGGTTTCGCGGATGGGCGTGGCAAAATGGCTCGCTAGCGCCACCTAGAAAATTGGAAAAAATTAGCCCCTCGTCCACGTTCCACCTACATGCACGAAATTTGGTGGGGACGTGTATCATATGAAGACGCACAAAAAAGCCTCAAGAACCCATACCCTAAACTCGACAGGAAGTCCACCATTTTGATTTTGGCTGCCATTTTGGGACGAATTGCACACTCCGTACTTTAACGAACTCCTCCTAGGGATTTAGTCCGATCGACTTCAAATTTCTGCTGTGCCTTCTAAAGGCATTGACGATGTAAAGTTGTGCTATCTGCGCGTTTTCGTCGATGGGCGTGTCCGTGGCGTCGACGATTCGCCATGAAACAGGAAGTTGTTCTAACTTCGCTATAAATGCTCAGATCTGCACCAAATTTTGTACATTTGACAAGAGTCCCGCCCTGAACAAATGTACATGCCAACATTCAACCAGAGTCATAGCGCCACCTATTGGCAACAGGAAGTGACCTTTAACGAAGCAGCCCCCGCCGCACGTTTGACCTACATGTACGAAAATTCTGTGGTACATCTATCATGTGCAGACGCACAAAAAAGCCTCTTGGAGCAATGCCCTAAACTCAACAGGAAGTCGGCCATTTTGAATTTTATGGCAATTTTTTGGTGATTTACACACTCCGTACTTTAACGAACTCCTCCTAGGGATTTAGTCGGATCAACTTCAAATTTCTGCTGTGCCTTCTAAAGGCATTGACGATGAAAAGTTGTGCTATCTGCGCGTTTTCGTCAATGGGCGTGTCCGTGGCGTTGATGATTCGCCATGAAACAGGAAGTTGTTGTAACTTGGCTGTACATGCTCAGATCTGCACGAAATTTGACACTATTGACAAGAGTCCCGCCCTGAACAAATCTACATGCCGACATTTACCCGCAGTCATAGCGCCACCTTCTGGCGACAGGAAGTGACCTTTAACAAAGCAGCCCCGGCCGCAGGTTATATCTTTACGCACGAAATTTTGGGGGGACATGTATCATGTCAAGACGTACAAAAAAGCCTCTTGGAGCGATGCCCTAAACCTGACAGGAAGTCCGCCATTTTGAATATTACGTCAAGTTTTTGGTGATTTACACACTACGTACTTTAACTAACTCCTCCTAGGGATTCAGTCGGATTGATTTCAAATTTCTGCTGTGCCTTCTAAGGGCATTGACGATGAAAAGTTGTGCTATCTGCGAGTTTTCGTCAATGGGCGTGTCCGTGGCGTGGCATCAAAGATCAAGTCATCGCCATGACACAGGAAGTGGTTCTAACTTAACTGTACATGCTCACATTGGCACCAAACTTTACAGGGAGGATAAGACTCCCGCCCTGAACACATGTACATGCCAACATTCACCCACAGTCATAGCGCCACCTGCTGGCAACAGGAAGTGCGGTACAACACCTTCATGCAACATCCGAAGCGCGTTGAAAATTCACACCCGCACCGGGAAAGGTGCTGAATAGGCAACGCGACCGGCTCACACCCCGACGGCTACGTAATGCGAGGGCCATCATCGCTGCTTGCAGCTTTAATTTTTTCTTTCTTTCTTTCTTTCTTTCTTTATTTTTCTGCAAAGTAAGCTCATTTTTCGCGGCCGCAACATGCTCGAAAACTCACCAAATTTGGCACGCATGTCAGAACTGGTGAAAAATTTCATATTTTGTAGGTTTCGCGGACGGGCGTGGCAAAATGGCTCGCTAGCGCCACCTAGAAAATTAGAAAAAATTAGCCCCTCGTCCCCGTTCGACCTACATGCACGAAATTTGGTGGCGACGTGTATCATATCAAGACGCACAAAAAAGCCTCAAGAACCCATACCCTAAACTCGACAGGAAATCCGCCATTTTGAATTAAGTGGCCATTTTGGGACGATTTACACACTCCGTACTTTAACGAACTCCTCGTAGAGATTTAGTTGGATCGACGTCAAATTTCTGCTGTGCCTTCTAAAGGCATTGACGATGTAAAGTTGTGCTATCTGCGCATTTTCGTCGATGGGCGTGTCCGTGGCATCGATGATTCGCCATGAAACAGGAAGTTGTAGTAACTTCGCCATACATGCTCAGATCCGCACGGAATTTCACACGCTTGACAAGAGTCCCGCCCTGAACACATCTACATGCCAACATTCGCCCACAGTCATAGCGCCACCTGCTGGCAACAGGAAGTGACATTTAACGAAACAGCCCCCACTCTACGTTTGACCTACATGTACGAAATTTCTGTGGCACATGTATCATGTCCAGACGCACAAAAAAGCCTCTTGGAGCGATGCCCTAAACCAAACAGGAAGTCCGCCATTTTGAATTGTGCCGCCATTTTGGGACGATTTACACACTCCGTACTTTAACTAACTCCTCCTAGGGATTTAGTCTAATCGGCGTCAAATTTCTGCTGTGCCTTCTAAAGGGATTGACGATGAAAAGTTGTGCTATCTGCGGCGTTTTAGTCGATGGAGCG
Source organism: Lepomis macrochirus (assembly GCA_024633595.2). Lineage (NCBI taxonomy): Eukaryota > Metazoa > Chordata > Actinopteri > Centrarchiformes > Centrarchidae > Lepomis > Lepomis macrochirus. The sequence continues at coordinate 36,627,029 of JALXJV020000009.1, read as the reverse complement.
TGTCCGATGGCGTCGATTATTCAGCCATGAAACAGGAAGTTGTTATAACTTCAGTGTACATGCTCACATCTGCATGAAATTTTGCACGTTTGACAAGAGTCCCGCCCTGAACACAAGTACATGCCGACATTTACCCACAGTCATAGCGCCACCTGCTGGCGACAGGAAGTGACCTTTAACGAAGCAGCTCCAGCCCCACGTTTAACCTACAGTTACGGAATTTCTGTGGTACATCTATCATGTCCAGACGTACAAAAAAGCCTCCTGGACCACTCCTCTAATCTCAACAGGAAGTCCGCCATTTTGAATTTTGCGGCCATTTTGGGACGATTTACACACTCCGTACTTTAACGAACTCCTCGTAGAGATTTAGTTGGATCGACGTCAAATTTCTGCTGTGCCTTCTAAAGGCATTGACGATGAAAAGTTGTGCTATCTGCGCGTTTTCGTCGATGGGCGTGTCCGTGGCGTCGATGACTCGCCATGAAACAGGAAGTTGTAGTAACTTGGCTGTATATGCTCAGATCTGCACGAAATTTTAGACGATTGACAAGAGTCCCGCCCTGAACACATGTACATGCCAACATTCACCCCCAGCCATAGCGCCACCTGCTGGCAACAGGAAGTGACCTTTAACGAAGCAGCCCCCCGCCGCATGTTTTACCTACATGTACAAAATTTCTGTGGCACGTGTAATATGTCCAGACGTACAAAAAAGCCTCTTGGAGCGATGCCCTAAACCCAACAGGAAGTCGGCCATTTTCTATTTTGCGTCCATTTTTGGACGATTTACACACTCTGTACTTTAACTAACTCCTCCTAGGGATTTTGTCGGATCGACTTCAAATTTCTGCTGTGCCTTCTAATGGCATTGACGATGAAAAGTTGTGCTATCTGCGTGTTTTCATCGATGGGCGTGTCCGTGGCGTGGCGTCAAAGATCAATCCATCGCCATGATACAGGAAGTGGTTGTAACTTCACTGTAGATGGTCACATCTGCACCAAACTTTACAAGTAGGATAGGAGTCCCGCCCTGAACTCATGTACATGCCGACAATCACCCACAGTCATAGCGCCACCTGCTGGCAACAGGAAGTGAGGTACAAAACCTTCATGTAGCGTCCGAATCAGCGTGGAAAATGCACAGCCGCACCGGCAGAGCTCTAGAATATGCAACGCGGCCGGATCACACCCCGACGCGCTACAGGTGCGAGGGCCCGCCCATCGCTGCTTGCAGCTTTAATTTTTTTCTTTCTTTCTTTTTTCTTTTTTTTCTGCAAAGTAAGCCCCATTTTCGCGGCCGCAACATGCTCGAAAACTCACCAAATTTGGCAGGCATGTCAGGACTGGTGAAAAATTTCGTATTTTGTGGGTTTCGCGGACGGGCGGGGCAAAATGGCTCGCTAGCGCCACCTAGAAAATTAGAAAAATTAGCCCCTCGTCCACGTTTGACCTACATGGACGAAATTTGGTGGGGACGTGTATCATATCAAGACGCACAAAAAAGCCTCAAGAACCCATACCCTAAACTCGACAGGAAGTCCGCCATTTTGAATTTTGCGGCCATTTTTGGACGATTTACACACTCCGTACTTTGACGAACTCCTCCTAGGGATTCAGTCGGATCAACTTCAAATTTCTGCTGTGTCTTCTAAAGGCATTGAGAATGAAAAGTTCTGCTATCTGCGCGTTTTCGTCAATGGGCGTGTCCGTGGCGTTGATGATTCGCCATGAAACAGGAAGTTGTAGTAACTTCAGTGTACATCCTCAGACCTGCACGAAATTTTACACGTTATACAAGAGTCCCGCCCTAAACAAATGTATATGCCGACTTTCACCCCCAGTCATAGCGCCACCTGCTGGCAACAGGAAGTGTCCTTCAACGAAGCAGCCCCCGTCGCACGTTTGACCTACATGCACAACATTTTTTGGGGACATGTCTATATATACGGGATCGAGCTGAATTTCGTTGCTGTAGATCCTGGTAGTGTGGATCAGCGAGTCAATGTCTTGCTCATTTCTGGCATACAGCTTGATGTCATTCATGTAGAGGAGGTGACTGATGATTGTTCCGCTTCCGAATCGGTATCCGTAGCAAGTCTTTGTGATGATCTGGCTGAGGGGGTTCAGGCCTATGCAGAACAGCAGCGGGGATAGTGCATCGCCTTGGTATATGCTGCCCTTGATGGTGACTTGTGCAATTGGCTTTGATTTGGCTTCCAAACTTGTTTTCCACAGCCTCATTGAGTTCTTGATGAAGACTATTAGTGTCCTGTTGATCTTGTACATCTCCAAGCATTCCAGTATCCATGTATGTGGCATTGAGTCGTCGGCTTTCTTGTAGTCAATCCAGGCAGTGCACAGATTGGTCTGCCTGGTCTTACAGTCTCGAGTGACTGCTCTGTCCACCAGTAGCTGGTGCTTGGCTCCTCTGGTATTACTGCCCTTTCCCTTCTGGGCCCTGTCCATGTATTGAGCCATGTGCCTACTCATCTTAGCCGCTATGAAGCCTGACAGGAGCTTCCATGTTGTGCAGAGGCAGGTTATTGGCCGGTAGTTGGATGGGATTGTTCCCTTCTGGGGATCCTTCATGATCATGATTGTCCGTCCTTGGGTTAACCATTCTGGGTGGGTCCCATCCATCAGCAGTTGGTTCATTTGTACTGCCAGGTGTTCATGGAGTGCAGTTAGTTTCTTCAGCCAGTAGGTGTGGATCATGTCAGGGCCTGGTCCAGCTCTTCATACCTGCCACTCTTTCTTGGATGTCTGCCGTTGTAATGGTTACTGGCTCTTGTTCTTGGAGATTGCAGAGATAGATAGTGATCTGTTCTTAGATCCACTAGCCACTGGGTGGATCTGATCTTGTGTTATTACCCTGCCACTGAGAATACACTTTGGATGGTTCGGTGGGGAACATCCGGTTTATTATTCCGGTTTGTATCTCTTTAGGTGGGTGGCCAGAGCGGTGAGTATCTTTCTTACAAAGGTAGGTCTGAGAGCTGACTCTTCGTGTTGCGTACATGTGGCATACATCAGCTACTCTCATTGGTCTCGGTTAGTGCGGGGCAATGATTAAAATTTGTAATCAGGATTAATCACATGAATTTCTGTGCCACAAAAGTGCAATAATGTGGTTTGCAGACATTTTAAACAAATAAAGTGCTTTTTACCAGCAGTATTGTCACAGGATTGGGTTGGTTAGGTGTATTTTGTGTTTGTTTCTGTATTCATTCCCTGCCCTTGTGTTTGCTCTTCTCTGTAGTATGTTTCTTTGGTCATTTGTTTATTCGTCAGGTTTGCTTATGTTATTATGAGTTCATTAGTGTTTGTCTAGTCTTGTTCTTACTGTCTTTATGTTCTGTAGGTTTTTTTGTCAGCTGGTTACTTTTGATGTCTGTGTTATGTTTCATTTTGTGACATAGTACCATGAACCCCCCACGGATCATCATTTAAGGAGGCTTGAAGGCAGATGTGAGAGGACGCTGGCGCTGTTTATTCACTGCTTTTCCGTCTGCTATTCTTTCTGCTATTCTTTCCTTCCTCCTGTTCTTTTAGTGTTTGTGTTCACTGTACCCCTACCTCTGGACAGCCTTTCAGCTGGTTCCTGAAGCCGCTCGGCATCTCGCCCGGACTACTGCCTCGCCGGTTTGCCGCTAGCTGGCTGCTCATGCTCATCCAACGCGTGGTGGCTAAATCTAGCTGCATCAGCGGCTAACCCAATTTCCTAGCCCGTCTCACAGGCAAACTCCAACCAGATACAGCCGTGACCAAGACCTTCATCTCCTCCTGCCTTGCCGTGGATCATCTTGGCACTTACATCAGTCATCCATCTCTGTGTCCCTTGTCAACTGCTATCACGGAGCTCTGGACAACCTCAGATCTTTCCAGCCCGTCCCTATCTCACCACCCTCTCACCATGCCAACTTTGCCCTCCTCAACATCCGTTCAATCAACAATAAAGCCCGTCCTCCATGAACTAATCCTCGACAACTCACTGGATTTCCTTCTGCTCACCGAAACCTGGCAACAACCCAATGACTTCTTCTTCCTCAACCAAGCATCCCCCCCGGATACAATTACATTTGCAAACCCCGCCCCTCCTGACGTGGTGGCGGCCTCGCCGTCATTTACAGTCAGAATTTCCGGATCACCGAACTCACCCTCCCCTCAGTATCTTCATTTGAATATCTCGCCTTCAAAGCTCTTTCGTCCATGACAGTTCTCCTCATCTACCGACCACCTAAACCAAACCCTTCCTTCCTCTCAGACTTCACAGAACTCCTTACACTAGCCTCATCTCTCTCTTCACATCTGCTGCTACTCGGTGACTTCAACGCATCATTCGAGAAATCACCTTCCGTAATCTTAAATCCATTGATCCCCTCCATCTCTCTGACCTGCTCTCCACCACTCTCCACCTGGACTCAACCCTCACCTCACTTGATGATCTCACAAACCACCTCAACTCCGTCTTGTCTTCCTCCCCTCTCTGGCCCCCTCAAAACAAAAACCGTCACCTTTAACACCTCGTCACCCTGGTACACACCTGCACTCCGGAAAATGAAACAAACTAGCCGCCAACTTGAACGCCTGACAAAAAAATCATCTCTCACAGTCCACCATGAAGCCTATAAACTCCACCTCACTGCCTACAAAGAGGCTCTCATTTCTGCCAAATCTGCCTACCTCTCCTCCATCTTCATCAATCCCTGTCATAACTCCAGAACCCTCTTCTCCACAATGAACAACCTCATCAAGCGTCGGACCAAAACCCACCCTACTTCTTCTCCTGATCTCTGCAACTCATTCCTTCACTTTTTTGCAGACAAAATCAACACTATTTATCAGTCTCTGTCCCCTGCATCTGACCTCCCAGTATCTACTCCAGGACCTACCACGGACCCTTCTCTCCCTATCCGGCCTGACCTCCCTCCTCCTCCTCCACACTGCCTCCTCCTCAGTTTGACCTGGTCACCACCCCTGAAATCTCTAAACTCATCAGCTCTTCCAAACCCACTACCTGCTCACTGGACTCCCTACCTACTCCTCTCTTGAAGTCATGCCTCCCCGTCCTCTCCTCCTACCTCACTACCCTCTTCAACTCCTCTCTGTCCCTTGGAACTGTCCCCTCTGCTTTCAAAACTGCTGCTGTCACCCCAGTACTTAAAAAACCTGGTCTGGATCCCTCTTCTCTTAATAACTACCGCCCTATATCCAACCTCCCCTTTCTGTCTAAAACCCTCGAACGTATAGTTGCCTCACAATTACAAACTCATCTCCATGCCAATAACCAATTTGAACCCTTCCAATCTGGTTTTCGCCCCCTTCACAGTACAGAAACTGCTCTGCTCAAAGTCTTCAACCACCTACTCACTTCTGCTGACACAGGTTCCCTCAACATCCTGATTCTTCTTGACCTGAGTGCAGCCTTTGATACAGTGAGCCATAACATCCTGCTCACCAGACTCAAAGACCTTGGTATCGAAGGTACTGCACTCACCTGGCTCCGTTCCTACCTTTCTAACAGATCCCACTTCGTCTCTCTTCATAACCACACCTCTGCTACTGCCTCGGTCACCCAAGACGTTCCCCAAGGCTCCGTACTCGGCCCCCTTCTCTTCACCATCTACATCCTCCCCCTTGGTCAGATACTCCGCCATTTCAACCTGAACTTTCACTGTTATGCTGATGACACCCAGATCTACCTCAGCACCAACTCCCCCCACAATCCCCCCCCTCTCCCACATCAACTCCTGTCAGCGATCAAAACCTGGATGCACCACACTTCCTCAAACTAAACAGCAATAAAACAGAATTCCTCCTCATAGGCTCCAAATCCACTCTCAGCAAAGCCAATAACCCCACTCACCATTGACGGCACCACCGTCTCCCCATCTCCCCAGGCCTGCAACCTTGGTGTGATTTTTGATTCTACCCTCTCCCTTGAGCCTCACATCCGTTATGTCATCAAAACCTCCTTCTTTCACCTTTGAAATATTGCCAAAATCAGACCCTCACTCACTCCCTCTGCTGCCGAAAGACTTATTCATGCCTTCATCTCCTCACGACTGGACTATTGCAACTCACTACTCCTCGGCATCAGCTCAAGCTCCATAAAAAGACTCCAACTGGTTCAGAACTCAGCCGCACGACATCACCCGCTCCACATCCTGGCACCACATCACTCCGGTCCTAAAAGAGCTACACTGGCTTCCCATTTCTCACCGGATCAAATGCAAAATCCTTGTCCTTACCTACAAAGCCATACACCACCTTGCCCCGTCATACCTCACTGTCCTCCTCTCCCTCTACCAACCTTCACAGTCCCTCAGATCCACCTCAGCCGGTCTCCTCTACGTCCCCAAGTCAAAGCTCCGCAGTTTTGGGGACAGAGCCTTTTCCAGGGCAGCTCCCAGGCTCTGGAACTCCCTCCCACTATCCTTAGCTTAGCTTTTTTTTTTTTTTAAATTTTGCTACTGTTTCTACTCTGTAAAGCGACTTTGAGCTTATGAAAAGCGCTATACAAATTCAATTTATTATTATTATAGTTCCTTGTGTGTTTCAGTAAACTTTACTTCCTGTTTTAGTTTGTAGTTGAAGTTGAATTGTCTTGAACATTTTGTATGCAACACGGAGCACAAATCATTGGCAGAGAGACTGATCCTCGCTGTTTTGAGTTACCAGTTCATTAGTTTATTAAATAGGACATCAGCAGGAGGGAACTGGTATGGCAGACCATCCCCACAAAATTAGATGTTGGCCTATCAGGTAAAGTTACGTTTCGCCAGCCTATAATTTTAATTTAAGTAAGCTCCAGCTGTGTAGCACACAGAAGCTGTTGCCATGGTTACTCTCCATAGAGTACCTGCCGTTTACTAGCGGAGCGTGTCGCAGGGCCCGGTGACTACGTTGTGATTTTAAGAACATTCCTAAGACCCACATCTTCCCCAGTACTGATCAGCATGCAGTCTGTAGCTATCCATTTCACCGTGGCGGGATTTGCAGGCTGATCAACATCCCACCCCTCCGTGACCCATGGTTTGACTGTATGTGTTTTCAGACTCAGTGAGCAACGGACTTTCAAAATAATAAAAACTGCATTAACTTGCGATAAAATAATTGTCTGTAATTAATTATTGCATTAACGTGATAATGCGTTAACATGATAATGCGTTAACATGCCCAGCCCTAATCAACACAAAATTCATCAAGGTCATCATAAATTTTTTTTTTTTTTTTGAACATCAAATACTACTTTATATTCATTACATAATTAAAATAAAGACTCTCAAAATATAAATTAAATGCACCCCAACCTTAATCATGAGAGTTGAATTAACGCCTCTTTGACTGTAAGAAAACAAAAACTGAATATGATAAGCTTTATAAATGTGATATGTATTGCTGATGCATCAGTGTAACAGGGTCACCCTAATAAACTAGAAACTTGGTGTTACATATGACATGACAATGCTTTCCCATGAAAACAACAGCAGCAGTGGTCATTTGATCAAACACTTAAACCAATGTTTATGTCTGCTTGTCATGTAAGCTGGGATGAATAAAGACTCTGAGAAACCATGGTGGATGTAATGTGACTGTTAACAGTCAATTATAACAATTATAGGACGTCAGAGTGGATGGTTGGGAGTACAAAGACTCTCCCTTTGACATTAGATATGAATGCTTGTATCCTATTTCTTAGAGCTAGTTAAATTTTGATTTATTTTAACCATGATCACTATTGTTCCTTATTATTAACTGTGCAGATTAGTCTCCTAAACTCAACCAAACTTTGACCATGGAGGTGGTAGATCAGAGTTATGAAACATTTTTTTAACGTGTATACCTCTTCTAGAAGGCACAAATCAACACTGTCATGAAAATAGGACTGCAAAATCATAAAACACTTTCATTTGCTAGATATTCATGATCAAAAGATGGTATGAAATTATCCACTTTCCACAGAAGAGATACCTTTGGCAACGGCCTCAAAACTTGTACATTCATTTTATTCACAGGATGAACCGTTTGAATTTAGAACACTGTGACCTCTTCAGGAAAACCTTTACATTTTTAGCTTAACTACTGGTAAGGCTATAGGAACAGCAAAGCTATATATTGTTCTATCTTAGCATTTTCATTTTGTGGGTTATAATGGACACTTCTTTCTATAGGGATCATTAGCTGCTATGTACCTTAGTTTTCATTTCATTTCAATTAAAGAAAGGGACATGGAACAACTGCTTTCATTTCTCGCAGTATGAACATAACATATTCTATTGAGTATTAGTCAGTTACCACTCATGGCAGTTTTGTTTTGTTGTTAGCTTCTGTGTGTGTTAACAGAGAACTTCTGGAGGCTTTTTGGTTCTTGAGATTTGAGAATTTGCGTCTTATGATCTGTCTCTGATGGGCTTTCCTGGCCATACTGGCCCCGTTTGAGTGCTGATGCTGTGGAGCAATCCTATTTGCTTGTCTATGCTTAGCAGCTAGCTCAGGGAACTGCTGGGTATACAGACGGTCTGTGTACTGCAGTTCTGGAGTTATAAGTCTCTGACATTTTGTTTTGGTATGCCTGTCTATATATGGGTTTAGGTTATAGCCCTGAATGACAGCTGCTCCGTACTGGAATGGCTTCAGCCCAGCATCTTTTATCTGTGAAGGGTCAACTGCCCTGCCATCTTTCAGGCAGGTGTTTGCCAGCTTGGCTTGTAGCTCTCTTAACTGGGAAACTTCCTGCTTCATCTGCTCTTGCCCAACCAGACTATACACTTTGTGCCAGAAGGTGGTGTTGAAGTGCAGATAGATCCTCCAGTCTAAAGCATTCCACCTCTTAATTTTCTCTGCAGTGTTTGGTAAAAGGGGGTGACGAGTCAGTTCACTGCGACTGTTGAGCTTAAAGTAAACCACATCTTCTACAGACCAGCAGAGGGCATGCTTGAGTAAGATCATGGATTCATCAAAGTGTTCAGAAATAAGAATAAGGTGGAAGTCCTGTTCAATGGCTGCAATAGCCATACTGGCTCTATGGTCCAGGTCTCCAGCATCAGCTGTAACATTGTTGTCAAAGCCAAAGTCAAAAGCCAGGATATTGTGAGCGTAGTGGTTGTTGTTCACTGATGAGTTGTAGTTTCTCCAGCTGTTCTCTAGGAATTCATTCAGGCTGTGAGTCTTGTGGAAGGCTGGGATGCTCTTGTAGTACATAAATATGGATTCCATCATGGCCACAGGATGCCTCACGATGGAAAAGTAGAAAGTATCCTCAGGCATCACTTTTGCCACCTGGGACATAACATAGGAAGATGTTTATTTTAGTTATGCCATGTTGAAAAATTCATATTCTTCTTCACAATCATCAAAACAAAATAAAGTTTTAAAAATTTTTATTTTTATAGGTAACTCTTCTCTTGACAAACTCAAAAGCCAGTGGCTATTAAGGGACAGCTGCATTCACAATTAGCTTCTAATTATGACAAATGACCTATCAGAAACTTCCAAAAGCAATTTCATCAGTTACTGGAATCTTTCAAAAATAAAATACATTTATTTTGGCTATAATTTTGTAATGTATGGTAACATCAAATATGTGGAGTTGTGAAAAAATAGTTAGAATGTCTTTTACCTAAGTGTATTTAAATATATGCCATCAACTGTATGTGGGGACCATACCATTACTTGGGAACATAATATGGGCCTGGAGCTTTTTGGCCTTCACTGAGTTTGCCTAAATGAGACCCAATGCAAACCCATTACTAACCAAAGACATGTTGCATGGAATATCTGTAATCTGGCTAGTCAGGTTCCATCAGTATCTCAACAATATTTTATTTTTTTTATTATATACCATTTTGAAATATAAGTCATGATTAATTAATATCACTATGTTGCAGGTGATCACCAAGCCAACATGTGAATTGAGGCCCCACATGGGATGTGATGTATTGCCATTCAAGCCCCATTAGGGCAACTAAATATTTATATTTAGAAATCTGTCCAGTGGCATCATGTTTAACTGATCTTGATAACTCATAACTCCACTAATAGCTTAACTACCTTACTACCTTACAGCTGACATACCTTGGTCCAAACATTCGTCCACACTTTAAGGCGAACACCAACAAAGTTACATTGGGCCCAGGGAATGAGTACACATAGAACACAAAGAATACACAGTTCCACAATATCCATATTCAGCCTTTAGGGGCCCTCATAATTTTTCCGTCTCAAGTTTGTTTTCACATTTAGCCTACATTCAGCCCATATTCAGCCTGTGTTAACATGAAAAATGGGTTGTTAATTCATCTTCACAACTTGAATTATAATGAATATGTATGAATCTAATGAACCTCACCTCAGATTTTCTAAACCTCATGTGGTTGCACATGATGTGGAACTCCCTCACACGTCTGCTGCTGACACCTTCCACAAAGTGTGAAGCAAAGGTAAATGGGTAAAACAGCTGGCTGTGTTTGTTCAGAGGGAGGGCAAATGTCAAGTTGTTACTTTCACCATAGCGATACAGGATGTTTAAGATGGTGCTGCTTGCTGTTTTGTGTGTCTTGAGAAAAACAATGTGAGACTTTGGGTGGCAGGTTGCTTTAGTATGGACACTGTTGATGTGACCCTTTAAAAAACTGGATGGAGTGGGAGTGTTGATAAGCATTTTGTGTGTGGCTGCAGTTAAGCCCTTCCTAGTACTATGGAAGACCAAAGAATCTGGAAGTCTGGGGCTCAACTTGTTTCCATGTTTTCGTAGAAGTAGTTTTTCAGGTGAAACTTTTCTTGACCCCTTGTGAGAGCCTGTAGCAAGGGTGATGATTTTATCCACAGGTCTGGACAGAATATAATCTGGTGGCTTTCTATATCCCTTATTCTGATGTTGACAATCTGCAGTTTGTTCTGTCTGTAGTGACTTCACCTCTGACTTTCCTGCCAGTGAAGACTCAGAATGGGAGCCTTCCCAGACATTTTGCACAGTAGGAAAGAGGTGCTGTTTGCTGGCTGTGAATCTCGGATGTGGGAGTCCTGTTATCCTGTCATTCCTGGAAGAAGTCATAAACACAGTCACTTTCAGTTCATGACACACACAAACAAGCTCTAAAAATCCTGGGTTCCTGCAGGAATTTTTAATGGAAATTGAGAGCAGACTTAGGCAAGAAATCCCAGCAAATATTAGGATCTAAATTTCCTGCATTCAAACCAAGTGCTGACCCAATATTTTCAAAACAATATTCAGTCTGCCAACATGTGAAATAGATTATTACTGTATGTGAATGTATGATATGTACACAGTAATGTTTGGCGTCAGGGCTGTGACCTTGTAATGCATCACAAGAAAACATCAAGCTCAGCACAGCAGGAAGTGGGGTGTGACAACACTAAGGGCGCATTCAGACAAGGAAAATCCTCTAGTTCACTTGCTGTAGTCCGGACCAAATACAATGTTGACCTTTTTTTTGTTTGGTGCGTTGCTTTTACACTGCTCATTTTGCAAGTGAACCAGAATTTGTAAAAACAAAACAAAACAAAAAAAAAATATGTGTGCTAGGGTCATCCATTCATTGGACAAAAATTCTGAAGCAGGGAAAGCAGGAAACTTTTAATTCACAAAGCGAACTATGATATACGCTCTGGCTCTTCCATGGCATGCTGACAGCAGCACAGAAGACAGATCAGGTATGAAGTTTAAATTCCTTGAGAGGCTATGTTCATACAACCAGATCAACAGCCTATTACATCAGAAATTATTACTGGTAACTTTACTGCATACTGCTATGTTTAGTCACTTATGAGTCATGTTTGGCAATTTCATCACCCCTACTTACATAATAAAAATCTGACCCTGTCACAGTCTCCAGATTTCTGTCATATGAGGTAGTTTTCAGTGTAATTAAAAACACAGTCTGCACTACGAGAGCCCAGTAACTCCACAAAGCTTTCTGCAATTGTGTCACATGGCAGCAACTCAATGCATGTAGTATGGAGACATGGTCAAGAAAACTTGCTAAAGTTCAAACTGAGCATCAGAATGGGGAAGAAAGGGGATTGTTGTTGGTGCCAGACGGGCTTGTCTGAGTATTTCAGAACCTGCTGATCTACTGGGATTTTCACGCACAGCCATCTCTAGGGTTTACAGAGAATGGTCTGAGAAAGAGAAAATATCCAGTGAGCGGCAGTTGTGTGGACGGAAATGCCTTGTTGATGTCAAAGGTCAGAGGAGAATGTGTAGACTGGTTCAAGATGACAGAAAGGCAACAGTAACTCAAATAACCACTCGTTACAACCAAGGTAGCAGAATACAATCTGTGAACGTACAACACGTCAAACCTTGAAGCAGATGGGCTACAGCAGCAGAAGACCACAGGGTTCCACTCAGCTAAGTCAGCTATGAACAGGAAACTGAAGCTACAATTCACACAGCCTCACCAAAACTGGACAACAGAAGAAAAAGAAAAACGTTGCCTGATCTGATGAGTCTCAACTTCAGCTGCGACATTCAGATGGTAGGGTCAGAACAACATGACAGCAAGGATCCATCCTGCCTTGTATCAACGGTTCAGTGGGACAGAGGCGTTGTTAAGCTTTTGAAACATTGAGGGCTTATCCCAGTCCAGAAATCTTTCACCTGGTAATCGTCCCCTGCCAAGTCTGTAAAGCAACGGTAAATGACCTCTACTTTTATCGACTCACATCAAAACTCATAGCAACTCAATCAACTGTCTCATTTGTTGTTGCTAACTTATGCCATGTGTCTAACTGAATCATCATCTCATCTTTTACACCTTCCATTTCACTCTTTTTTTCCTCCTATAAGTCATTGAACTACATTTTATATATTAAATATCATAGGCAATATATATGCATTATGATTTATAATTCAGAATCAAAATCAGCTTTACTGCCAGGTATGTGTACACAGACGAGGAATTTGACTCACAATTCTACATTGCTCACAATGGCCCTCATTTATCAAAAGTGCGTACACCAAATTTCAAGCGTACACCTGGCGTATGCAAAAACCACGGTGACTTTGACATTTATCAATATGGACGTTGGCGTACGGCACGCTCAAATCCTACGCCAGCTCAGTAGGTGGTGTACATGTACGCAAGTTTTGAGTTAGAGCCGAAATGCGCCGAAATCATTTCCTAAAAGCATAAGACGCACTGACAAACTAAAATACATGATACATTATGACCCACTGTAACAGAAACAACGTTTGAAACATTAATTTGTGTGTTTATATTTGAGAAACACGGACTTTATACAGCCTATTGAGCAGTCAAAACAGGCTTTGATTTGTATTTGGACTATTTTATCGTAGCTTTTGATGTCTTTTATTTGGGTTTGCTTTTAATAAAATGTGGACCTTCAAATGAAAAGGCTATGAGCAAAAAATGTTAAAATAAAGAAGAGTATAAGCGGATGGCTTGAAGCACTGAGACTGGCTGCCGAAATGGACACAGCACGGCCTTTAGGTGAGGCGGGCACAGACATGTCGCGCACAAAGCCCTGCATTTATTATAAGACAAACTTTATATTAGGACCGCATAGCGAGCACCGACACCCCGCTAAAGGCCCGCGTCCCCAGACTCTGGCATGCTGATCTCTGTTCATGTGTGAGTCCTGGGTCAGTACAGCCCAGTCCTGGAGGTGATGGAGAAGCTTTTATCAGAGCAACATTCTTTCATTTGGAGCTTATTTGGGACTTGACTTTGATGGGGGTTTTAGTGCTAAATCTGTCTCTTGGTGCACCACAAGTAGCCAATTTATAATTCTAGGAACAGACAAAAACTCCAACATCGTTCAAAACAAAACGCAGCTCCACAAACAGGTGGTACAGGCGTGGTGCAGCTTCGTTTGGACAATGTTTCACTCTGAATATAAAAGAAAAGTTAGACCGCTGGATGGTCAGATCCAGAATGCGTCTGGCGTCCAGACCCGTGTCCGTGCGTAATAGTCCCAGGACAGCACAGATCACTGTTTCCCAAAGCCACAAAACATTATGAAGTCTTGCATTGCACGCTGGGGTACACCGCCCGTATCTGTCCGTATATGTCCTCCGTTCATCAAAGTAAGCGATCAGCGAGAGGCTCTTGGCCCGAGCCCTGCTCCTCGGGATGAGCGCATCCTCCTCTGGGGCTGACAGCGCACTGGTTCGCTCCAGCGAGGTTGACAGCGCGGTGGTCCCCTGACTCCAGCACTGGCTCTCGGGCTGGACCTGAACTGTTTATGGCTCATCTGACCGCTCGTGTCCAGTTTTAAGCGCGTTGAACATTTTGTTAAAAAATGTGTCCAGTTTAAATCATTGAATAAAAAAGTATTAAATTGTTTCCAAATGAAAAACCTCGTAATATTAAAACGCACAATATTTTTGAACATTTATGCTGGTATCTAGTAGTGAAACTAACCATTTAATCTTTATTTAAATCTGTCAATACAACACAATATTTTGTTTCTAAAGTTTTAACTTGTGGATTTCCTGCTCCAAACCATGTATTTCTTGCCGTATTCCGTCAGTCCCTGCCGTGAAGTCCTGGGTGCAGCCTCCTGAAGCTTGAATAATTGGGGGCGTTTCATTCAAATTATGCACGTTTTCAGCCGCCGCATTTATCAACACCAGGTGGTGCGTACACCTGGATTTCAAAAGTACACACAGCTTCATAAATCAGGCGCAGAGAACAGTGTAAGCATAATCTCCCGCACAAAAATACGCCCGTTTCTACGCAAGAATGATAAATGAGAGCCAATATGCCTACTCATACTAAAATACAAAATCACAATAATAAAAATAAAATAAAATAGACAGACTTCAGTGTAGACAACACAAATGCACACACTATGAGCAAAAACAATATAGACATATTGACAAATAGTGCAGTGAGCAGAGTGCAAAGGATGCAGGAGTATATGTTGGTGGGTGAGGTGGATAGGTGGTGATATATAGGTACATATACTGTACATGCATACATGTACACAGTGCAATGAAGCATAGTGCAAAGGATGCTAAAATAAATAAATATAGGTAATAGTATTATGTGAAGGAGTTATGACATACACTATCTACAATATGACAATATAACAGTAAGAACAGCTCTGAAATAGAGAATGGTGAATAAAAAGTGTTAGCCAGTAAACAGGTGGCTGATTAGCGACAGAGTTACTGGGTTACTGCACAAGAATTTTTCCTGACACCATGTTTCAGAAATCAGCTGTTCATCAAAGTGATGGCTTGTGGGAAGTAACTGTTCCTGAGTCTGCTGTTTTTGGCGTACAGTGCTCTGTAGCGTCTACCAGAGGGGAGGAGCTGGAACAGGTTGTGTACGGGGTGAGATGGATCTGCAGTGATATTTCCTGCCTGCTTCCTGACTCTGACTCTGATAATGTATAAGTCCTGAATGGAGGGCAGGTTGGCACCGATGATCCTCTCTGCAGTCCTGACTCTCCGTTGTAGTCTGCTCCTGTCCTTTTTGGTGGCAGATCCAAACCAGACAGTGATGGACGTGCAGAGGACACACTGGATGATTGCTTTGTAGAAGTGGATCAGCAGCTCCTTAGGCAGGTTGAGCTTCCTGAGCTGGCACAGGAAGTACATCCTCTGCTGGGCTTTCTTGATGATGGTGTCATTGTTGGGCCCCCACTTCAGTTCCTGGGAAATACTGGATCTCAGAAACCTGAAGGATTCCACAGCAGACACAGGGCTGTTGAGTATGGTGATGGGGCAGAGTAGAGGGGCTTCTCTTGAAGTCCACGATCATCTCCACAGTTTTGAGCATGTTAAGCTCCAGAGAGCCAGCTGATCAACCCAGTCATCTGTAGGTTTGACTCACCACCGTCCCGGATGAGGCTGATGACTGTTGTGTCATCAGCAGACTTAAGGAGTTTAACAGATGGTCTCCTGTAGGGCTGAACCCGAATATTTGAATATTTGACTGTGGGTACACATTCGATTTTCAATTATGAGATTCGATTATGTAGGGTTTTTTCCCCGCGTGCCTGACCTCCGCCGACAGCAGTGAACTTAACACTCCAGTTCACATCAACGGGAAAACGAAATGAAGCCCTCCGCTGTGTGGGAGCACTTTAAACTGAGTGATGACAGCAATAGTGTGGAAGTTATGGCATTTATTAATTTTACAATTGCTTAATTTCATTAAAGATCAAAACAGTCAAATTTCCTACATTTTAAAATTAATCAGTAAAATGTAGGAAACAAACAGCAACACAATGAAGGCATTTAAATAAGCCTAATTATATTAGGCCGATTGTAGAAGAGCATTTATTTGCTATAGAAAGTAAAGAGTGAATTTTGCGCCACTCACAAGATTTAGTTCCACTACCGAAAATATGCTTATCCCATGTGCTCTCCGCCTGGACCCCCACCCAGAGAAACTATTTCCGGAGTCTGCTCTGGACCTGCTCGGATCAGACTCTCTCTCTCTGGACTCTCAGCGACGGTTCCCCCTGCTCTGTACAGCAGCCACCAACCTGCTTCGGCACGCATCTATTTTCACTCTGCCTCGCTTCCATTGCTCAATATTCAATCCTTTTAACCTGCAATTAATATTTCTCCCTTTCTTAGTCCTGCACTTGGGTCTGCTAGCTGCCATAACAAAGTAAAAAGATTTGGTAATAATCACTTAGTCTAGCTGTGAGAATAAATAAACGGAGAGTTCTCTCTCTTTCTCTCTCACACATGCACACAGACTCGCGCACCCATGTCGCCGCTATCTCTTCCCCATCCGATCCCCCCTCACTCAGCAGATCTTATTGGGCATTCTTCTTCTGCTATTCTGCCTCTATCTATTAAATACATATCTGTAGCTCGTGAAAATACAGCAATCTTATCAACACACAGAAAGTCGATGATTCACTCTTAATTACTATGGAAGCGTCAAAGCTCAAAAAATGACATTCGGGCCTCTAGTCTCCTGGGGTGCAGTCGTTGGTGTAGAGGGAGAAGAGCAGGGGGAAGAGCACACACCCCTTGGGGCGCCAGTGCTAATAGTCCTGGTGCTGGATGTGATGTTCCCCTGTTCACCTGCTGTTACCTGTCAGTCAGGAAGTTTGTGATCCGCTGACAGGTGGAGGCTGGCACAGTAAGTTTGGTGAGTTTGGTGCTCAGGATGTCCAGGATGAAGGTGTTGAACGCCGAGTTCAACCAACAGGATCCTTGCATACGTTCCAGGAGAGTCGTGGTGTTGCAGGATGTAATTCAGTCCCAAGTTGACTGCATCATCCACTGACCAGGTGGGCCAACACAAGTCCTTCAAAGGACTTCATGACTACAGATGTCAGGGCGTCAGCCTGTAGTCATTTAATCCAGAGCTGGAGGGTTTTTGCGGGACCGAGTGATTGTGGAGCGTTGTGTGAAGCAGGAGGGAATTTCACACAGCTCCAGTGATCTGATGAAGATCTGCGTGAAGATGGGGGCCAGATGGTCTGCACAGGTTTTCAGGCAGGATGGAGACACACCCTCGGGGGCAAGAGCCTTCTGATCTTCTGCCTTTGGAAGAGGTGGCTCATGTCCTCTTCACAGATCTTGAGTGCAGATGAGGGGTCAGAGAGGGGGGTGGCAGTGTGTCAGAGGGAGGAAGGTGACTGTTTGAAGACGGTGTTGGAGCAGGGGAGAGGTATGACTGGGCTTCTCAAACCTACAACCAGTGGTGTAGTCTATGTGATACGCAGGTATACGCTGTATCCCAGCCAACATGTGTGTGTGGACCCCACATGGGTTATGCTTGGGCTACATGTGTAGCACTTGGGCATGGGCTAAAAATGGGCATATCATCTGGGACCCATGTGTGTAAACTAAGTAGGTCCCACATGGGCAAATCTGGGTGGGCTTCCTATGTGGGTCTTAGCTGGGTCACTAATGGGAAAAGACTACACAGGCTCAGAATGGGCAACACAATTGGGGACCATTTGGTTTTTAAAAATGTGTAGACATGAACAAACATAGTAAATCTCATATAGGCTGATTACATGGGTCAGAGGTAGTCCATAGTTAATTAAAGCTGCAAGCAGCGATGGGCGGGCCCTCGCACATGTAGCGCGTCGGGGTGTGAGCCGGTCGTGTTGCCTATTGTGGATCCCTGCCTGTGCCGCTGTGAATTTACTATGCGCTTCGGACGCTGCATGAAGGTTTTGTAACTCAGTTCCTGTTGCCAGCAGGTGGCGCTATGACTGTCGGTGATTGTCGGCATGTACATGAGTTCAGGGCGGGACTCTTATCCTACTTGTAAAGTTTGGTGCAGATGTGACCATCTACAGTGAAGTTACAACCACTTCCTGTATCATGGCGATGGATTGATCTTTGACGCCACGCCACGGACACGCCCATCGACGAAAACGCGCAGATAGCACAACTTTTCATCGTCAATGCCTTTAGAAGGCACAGCAGATATTTGAAGTCGATCGGACTAAATGTCTAGTAGCAGTTTGTTGAAGTACGGAGTGTGTAAATCATCCAAAAATTGATATAAAAATTCAAAATGGCCGACTTCCTGTTGAGTTTAGGGCATCGCTCCAAGAGACTTTTTGGTACGTCAGGACATGATTGATGTTCCACAGAAATTTGGTTCATGTAGGTCAAACTTGCGGCAGGGCTGCTTCGTTAAAGGTGACTTCCTGTTGCCAGCAGGTGGCGCTATGACTGTGGGTGCATGTTGGCATGTACATGTGTTCAGGGCGGGACTCTTGTCAATTGTGTCAAATTTGGTCCAGATCTGAGCATATACAGCCAAGTTACTACAACTTCCTGTTTCATGGCGAGTCATCGACGCCACGGACACGCCCATCGACGAAAACGCGCAGATAGCACAACTTTTCATAGTCAATGCCTTTAGAAGGCACAGCAGAAATTTGAAGTCGATCGGACTAAATCTCTAGGAGGAGTTAGTTAAAGTACAAAGTGTGTAAATCACCAAGAAATTGCCGTAAAATTCAAAATGGCCGACTTCCTGTTGGGTTTAGGGCATGGCTCCAAGAGGCTTTTTTGTGCGTCTGGTCATGATAGATGTACCCCAGAAATTTCGTACATGTAGGTCAAACGTGCAGCGGGGGCTGCTTCGTTAAAGGTCACTTCCTGTTGCCAGCAGGTGGCGCTATGACTGTGGGTGCATGTTGGCATGTACATGTGTTCAGGGCGGGACTGTTCTCAATTGTGTAACATTTCGTGCAGATCTGAGCATGCACAGTGAAGTTACAACCACTTCCTGTTTCATGGCGAAGACTTGATCTTTGACGCCACACCACGGACACGCCGATTGACGAAAACGGGCAGATAGCACAACTTCAGCTCGTCAATGCCTTTAGAAAGCACAGCAGAAATTTGAAATCGATCGGACTAAATCCCTAGGAGGAGTTCGTCAAAATACGGAGTGTGTAAATCATCCAAAAATTGCCATAAAATTCAAAATGGCGGACTTCCTGTCGAGTTTACGGTATGGGTTCTTGAGGCTTTTTTGTGCGTCTGGACATGATAGATATACAACAGAAATTCCGTAACTGTAGGTTAAACGTGGCGCGGGGGCTGCTTCCTTAAAGGTCACTTCCTGTTGCCAGCAGGTGGCGCTATGACTGTGGGTGAATGTCGGCATGTAGATGTGTTCAGGGCGGGACTGTTGTCAATTGTGTAAAATTTCGTGCAGATCTGAGCATGCACAGTGAAGTTACAACCACTTCCTGTGTCATGGCGAAGACTTGATCTTTGACGCCACGCCACGGACACGCCCATTGACGAAAACGCGCAGATAGCACAACTTTTCATCGTCAATGCCTTTAGAAGGCACAGCAGAAATTTGAAGTCGATCTGACTATATCTGTAGGAGGAGATAGTTAAAGTACAGAGTGTGTGAATCACCAAAACTTTGCCCTAAAATTAAAAATGGCCGACTTCCTGTTGAGATTACTGCAGTGGCCCAAGAGGCTTTTTTGTGCGTCTGGACATGATAGATGTACCACAGAATTTTCATACATGTAGGTCAAACGTGTGGCGGGGGCTGCTTCGTTTAAGGTCACTTCCTGTTGCCAGCAGGTGGCGCTATGACTGTGGGTGCATGTTGGCATGTACATGTGTTCAGGGCGGGACTGTTGTCAATTGTGTAACATTTCGTGCAGATCTGAGCATGCACAGTGAAGTTACAACCACTTCCTGTTTCATGGCGAAGACTTGATCTTTGACGCCACACCACGGACACGCCGATTGACGAAAACGGGCAGATAGCACAACTTCATCTCGTCAATGCCTTTAGAAAGCACAGCAGAAATTTGAAATCGATCGGACTAAATCCCTAGGAGGAGATAGTTAAAGTACAGAGTGTGTAAATCATCCAAAAATTGCCATAAAATTCAAAATGGCGGACTTCCTGTCGAGTTTACGGTATGGGTTCTTGAGGCTTTTTTGTGCGTCTGGACATGATAGATATACAACAGAAATTCCGTAACTGTAGGTTAAACGTGGCGCGGGGGCTGCTTCCTTAAAGGTCACTTCCTGTTGCCAGCAGGTGGCGCTATGACTGTGGGTGAATGTCGGCATGTAGATGTGTTCAGGGCGGGACTGTTGTCAATTGTGTAAAATTTCGTGCAGATCTGAGCATGCACAGTGAAGTTACAACCACTTCCTGTGTCATGGCGAAGAATTGATCTTTGACGCCACGCCACGGACACGCCCATTGACGAAAACGCGCAGATAGCACAACTTTACATCGTCAATGCCTTTAGAAGGCACAGCAGAAATTTGAAGGCGATCCGACGGAACCCCTAGGAGGAGTTAGTTAAAGTACGGAGTGTGCGAATCGTCCCAAAATGGCAGCCAAATTCAAAATGGCGGACTTCCTGTTGAGTTTAGGGTATGGGTTCTTGAGGCTTTTTTGTGCGTCTTGATATGATACACGTCCCCACCAAATTTCGTCCATGTAGGTCAAACGTGGACGAGGGGCTAATTTTTTCCAATTTTCTAGGTGGCGCTAGCGAGCCATTTTGCCACGCCCGTACGCGAAACCCACAAAATACGAAATTTTTCACCAGTCCTGACACGCGTGCCAAATTTGGTGAGTTTTCGAGCATGTTGCGACCGCGAAAATGGGGCTTACTTTGCAGAAAAATGAAAAAAGAAAAAAAAAAAAAAATTAAAGCTGCAAGCAGCGATGATGGACCCTCGCACCTGTAGCGCCGCCGGGTGTGATGCGGCCGCGTTGCATATGCTGGAGCTCGGCCGGTGCGGCTGTGCATTTACTATGCGCTTCGGACGTTGCATGAAGGTTTTGTACCTCACTTCCTGTTGCCAGCAGGTGGCGCTATTACTGTAGGTGAATGTCGGCATGTAGATCTGTTCAGGGCGGGACTCTTGTAAAGCGTGTAAAGTTTCGTACAGATATGAGCATGTACACTGAAGTTACAACAACTTCCTGTGTCATGGCGAAGAATAGAGCTTTGACGCCATGCCACGGACACGCCGATTCACGAAAACGCGCAGATAGCACAACTTTTCATTGTCAATGTCTTTAGAAGGCACAGCAGAAATTTGAAGTTGATTCGACTATATCTCTAGGACGAAGTTAGTTAAAATAGGGAGTGAGTAAATCATCCAAAAATGGCCACAAAAATAAAAATGGCCGACTTCCTGTTGAGTTTAGGGCGTCGCTCCAAGAGGCTTTTTTGTGCATCTGGACATGATAGATGTACCCCAGAAATTTCGTACATGTAGGTCAAACGTGCAGCGGGGGCTGCTTCGTTAAAGGTCACTTCCTTTTGCCAGCAGGTGGCGCTATGGCTGTGAGTGAAGGTCGGCATGTACGTTTGTTCAGGGCGGGACTCTTGACAAACGTGCAAAAGTTCGTGCAGATCTGAGCATGTACAGCCAAGTTATTAGAACTTCCTGTTTCATGGCGAATCATCGACGCCACGGACACGCCCATTGACGAAAACGCGCAGATAGCACAACTTTTCATCGTCAATGCTTTGAGAAGGCACAGCAGAAATTTGAAGTCGATCCGACTAAATCTCTAGGAGGAGTTCGTCAAAGTACGGAGTGTGCAAATCGTCTCAAAATGGCCACCAAATTCAAAATGGCGGACTTCCTGTTGAGTTTAGGGTATGGGTTCTTGAGGCTTTTTTGTGCGTCCTGATATGATACACGTCCCCACCAAATTTCGTGCATGTACGTCAAACGGGGACGAGGGGCTAATTTTTCCTAATTTTCTAGGTGGCGCTAGCGAGCCATTTTGGCACGCCCGTCCGCGAAACCCACAAAATACGAAATTTTTCACCAGTCCTGACACGCGTGCCAAATTTGGTGAGTTTTCGAGCATGTTGCGGCCGCGAAAAATGAGCTTACTTTGCAGAAAAATAAAGAAAGAAAGAAAGAAAAAAAAAAATTAAAGCTGCAAGCAGCGATGGGCGGGCCCTCGCACCTGTAGCGCGTCGGGGTGTGATGCGGCCGCGTTGCCAATTGTGGACCCCTGCCTGTGCGGCTGTGCATTTGCTACGGGATTCGGACGTTGCATGAAGGCTTTGTACCTCACTTCCTGTTGCCAGCAGGTGGCGCAATGACTGTGGGTGAATGTCGGCATGTAGATTTGTTCAGGGCGGGACTGTTGTCAAACGTGTAAAATTTTGTGCAGATCTGAGCATGTACTGCCAAGTTACTACAACTTCCTGTTTCATGGCGAATCATCGACGCCACGGACACGCCCATCGACGAAAATGCGCAGATAGCACAACTTTACATCGTCAATGCCTTTAGAAGGCACAGCAGAAATTTGAAGTTGATCCAACTAAATCACTAGGAGGAGTTCGTTAAAGTACAGAGTGTGTAAATCGTCCAAAAATGGCCACAAAAATAAAAATGGCCGACTTCCTGTCAAGTTTAGGGTATCGCTCCAAGAGGCTTTTTGTTACGTCTTGACATGATCCATGTGCCACAGAAATTTCGTATATGTAGGTCAAACGTGGGGCGGGGGCTGCTTCGTTAAAGGTCACTTCCTGTCGCCAGCAGGTGGCGCTATGACTGTGGGTGAATGTCAGCATGTACATGTGTTCAGGGCGGGACTCTTGTGAAACGTGCAAAATTTGGTGCAGATCTGAGCATGTACACTGAAGTTACAACAACTTCCTGTTTCGTGGCGAATCGTCGATGCTACGGACACGCCCATTGACGGAAACGCGCAGATAGCACAACTTTGAATCATCAATGCCTTTAGAAGGCACAGCAGAAATTTGAAGTCGATCCGACATAAGCCCTAGGAGGAGTTAGTCAAAGTACGGAGTGTATAAATCATCCAAAAATGGACTCACAATTCAAAATGGCCGACTTCCTGTTGAGATAAGTGGAGTGGTCCAAGAGGCTTTTTTGTGCGTCTGGACATGGCAGATGTGCCACAGAAATTCCGTAACTGTAGGTTAAACGTGGGGCCGGGGCTGCTTCGTTAAAGGTCACTTCCTGTTGCCAGCAGGCGGCGCTATGACTGTGGGTGAATGTTGGCATGTAGATTTGTTGAGGGCGGGACTCTTGTCAAGCGTGTGAAATTTTGTGCAGATCTGAGCATGTACAATGAAGTTACAACAACTTCCTGTTTCATGGAGAATCATCGACGCCACGGACACGCCCATCGACGAAAACGCGCAGATAGCACAACTTTACATCTTCAATGCCTTGAGAAGGCACAGCAGAAATTTGAAGTCGATCCAATTAAATCCCTAGGAGGAGTTAGTTAAAGTACGGAGTGTGTGAATCGTCCCAAAATGGCGGCCAAATTCAAAATGGCGGACTTCCTGTCGACTTTAGGGTATGGGTTCTTGAGGCTTTTTTGTGCGTCTTGATATGATACACGTCCCCACCAACTTTCGTCCATGTAGGTCGAACGTGGACGAGGGGCAAATTTTTTCTAATTTTCTAGGTGGCGCTAGCGAGCCATTTTGCCCCGCCCGTCCGCGAAACCTACAAAATACGAAATTTTCACCAGTCCTGACATGTGTGCCAAATTTGGTGAGTTTTCGAGCATGTTGCGCCGCTGAAAAATGAGCTTACTTTGCAGAAAAATAAAGAAAGAAAGAAAGAAAAAAAATTAAAGCTGCAAGCAGCGATGGGCGAGCCCTCGCACATGTAGCGTCGTCGGGTGTGACGCCAGCGTTGCATATTCTGGAGCTCGGCCGGTGCATCTGTGCATTTGCTATCGCGATTTGGACGTTGCATGAAGGTTTTGTACCTCACATCCTGTTGCCAGAAGGTGGCGCTATGACTGTTGGTGAATTTCGGCATGTACATGTGTTCAGGACTGGACTCTTATCCTACCTCTAAAGTTTGGTGCAGATGTGAGCATGTCCACTGAAGTTACAACCACTTCCTGTGTCATGGCGATGGCTTGTTCTTTGACGCCACGCCACGGACACGCCCATTGACAAAAATTCGCAGATAGCACAACTTTTCATCGTCAATGCCTTTAGAAGGCACAGCAGAAATTTCAAATCAATCCGACTACATCTCTAGGAGGAGTTAGTTAAAGTACAGACAGTGTAAATCATCCAAAAATTGATGTAAAATTCAAAATGGCCGACTTCCTGTTCGGTTTAGGGGAGTGGTCCAAGAGGCTTTTTTTTGCGACTGGACTTGATACATGAGCCACAGAAATTTTGAACATGTAGGTCAAACGTGGGGCGGGGGCTGCTTAGTTAAAGGTCACTTCCTGTTGCCAGCAGGTGGCGCTATGACTGGGGGTGAATGTCGGCATGTAGTTTTGTTCAGGCTGGGACTCTTGTCAAACGTGTAAAATTTGGTGCAGATCTGAGCATATACAGCCAAGTTACTACAACTTCCTGTTTCATGGCGAATCATCGACGCCACGGACACGCCTGTTGACGAAAACGCGCAGATAGCACAACTTTACATCGTCAATGCCTTTAGAAGGCACAGCAGAAATTTGAAGTTGATCCGACTAAATCCCTAGGAGGAGTTTGTTAAAGTACGGAGTGTGTAAATCAACAAGAAACTGTCGTAAAATTCAAAATGGCCAACTTCCTGTTGGATTTAGGGCATCACTCCAAGAGGCTTTTTTGTGCGTCTGGACATGATCCATGTGCCACAGAAATTTCGTACATGTAGATCAAACGTGCGGCCGGGGCTGCTTCGTTAAAGGTCACTTCCTGTTGCCAGCAGGTGGCGCTATGGCTGGGGGTGAATGTCGGCATGTAGATCTGTTCAGGCTGGGACTCTTGTCAAACGTGTAAAAATTGGTGGAGATCTGAGCATATACAGCCAAGTTACCACAACTTCCTGTTTCATGGCGAATCATCGACGCCACGGACACGCCCATTGACGAAAACGCGCAGATAGCACAACTTTACATCGTCAATGCCTTTAGAAGGCACAGCAGGAATTTGAAGTCGATCCGACTTAATCCCTAGGAGGAGTTCTTTAAAGTACGGAGTGTGCGAATCGTCCCAAAATGGCGGCCAAATTCAAAATGGCGGACTTCCTGTCGAGTTTAGGGTATGGGTTCTTGAGGCTTTTTTGTGCGTCTTGATATGATACATGTCCCCCAAAAATTTCGTGCCTGTAGATAAAACGTGCGGCGGGGGCTGCTTCGTTAAAGGTCACTTCCTGTCACCAGCAGGTGGCGCTATGACTGCGGGTAAATGTCGGCATGGAGATTTGTTCAGGGCGAGACTCTTGTCAATAGTGCCAAATTTCCTGCAGATCTGAGCATGTACAGCCAAGTTACAACAACTTCCTGTTTCATGGCGAATCATCGACGCCACGGACACGCCCATTGGCGAAAACGCGCAGATAGCACAACTTTACATCGTCAATGCCTTTAGAAGGCACAGCAGGAATTTGAAGTCGATCCGACTTAATCCCTAGGAGGAGTTACGTTAAAGATACGGAGTGTGCGAATCGTCCCAAAATGGCGGCCAAATTCAAAATGGCGGACTTCCTGTCGAGTTTAGGGTATGGGTTCTTGAGGCTTTTGTGCGTCTTGATATGACACACGTCCCCACCAAATTTCGTCCATGTAGGTCGAACGTGGATGAGGGGCTAATTTTTCTAATTTTCTAGGTGGCTAGCGAAGCCATTTTGCCCGCCCATCCGCGAAACCCACAAAATACGAAATTTTCACCAGTCCTGACACGTGTGCCAAATTTGGTGAGTTTTCGAGCATGTTGCGACCACGAAAATGGGGCTTACTTTGCAGAAAAAATAAAGAAAAAAAAAAAAAATAATCTAACAGTTTCAATAGGTCCTCGCACGTTAGTGCTCGGGCCCTAATTAAAGCTGCAAGCAGCGATAGGCCCTCGCACCTGTAGCGTCGAGGTGTGATGCGGCGCCTTGCATGTTCTGGAGCTCCGGCCGGTGCATATGTGCATTTGCTACGCAATTTGGACGTTGCATGAAGGTTTTGTACCTCACTTCCTGTTGTGAGCAGGTGGCGCTATGACTGTCGGCAAATGTCGGCATGTACATGAATTTAGGGCGGGACTGTTATCCTACATGTAAAGTTTCGTGCAGATGTGAGTATCTACAGTGAAGTTACAACCACTTCCTGTGTCATGGCGACGACTTGATCTTTGACGCCACGCCACGGACACGCCCATTGACGAAAACGCGCAAATAGCACAACTTTACATCATCAATGCCTTTAGAAGGCACAGAAGAAATTTGAAGTCTGTCGGACTAAATCCCTAGGAGGAGTTAGTTAAAGTACAGAGTGTGTAAATCATCCAAAAATGGCCGCACAATTCAAAATGGCCGACTTCCTGTTGAGTTTAGGGCATGGCTCCAAGAGGCTTTTTTGTGCGTCTGGACATGATCCATGTGCCACAGAAATTTCGTACATGTAGGTCAAACGTGCGGCGGGGGCTGCTTCGTTAAAGGTCACTTCCTTTCGCCAGTAGGTGGCGCTATGGCTGGGGGTGAATGTCGGCATGTACATGTGTTCAGGGCGGGACTCTTGTCAATCGTGTAAAATTTCGTGAAGATCTGAGCATATACAGCTAAGTTACTACAACTTCCTGTTTCATGGCGAATCATCTACGCCATGGACACGCCCATTGACGAAAACGCGCAGATAGCACAACTTTACATCGTCAATGTCTTGAGAAGGCACAGCAGAAATTTGAAGTCGATCCAACTAAATCCCTAGGAGGAGTTCGTTAAAGTACGGAGTGTGCAAATCATCCCAAAATGGCCCCAAAATTCAAAATGGCCGACTTCCTGTAGATTTTAGGGTATGGGTTCAAGAGGCTTTTTTGTGCGTCTGGACATGCCAGATTTACCACAGAAATTTCGTAGATGTCGGTCAAACGTGCGGCGGGGGCTGCTTCGTTAAATGTCACTTCTTGTTGCCAGCAGGTGGCGCTATGACTGTGGTTGAATGTTGGCATGTACATGTGTTCAGGGCGGGACTCTTGTCAAGCGTGCCTAATTTCATGCAGATCTGAGCATGTACAATGAAGTTACAACAACTTCCTGTTTCATGGCGAATCATCGACACCACTGACACGCCCATTGACGAAAATGCGCAGATAGCACAACTTTTCATCGTCAATGCCTTTAGAAGGCACAGCAGAAATTTGAAGTCGATCCGACTAAATCCCTAGGAGGAGTTCGTTAAAGTACGGAGTGTGTGAATCGTCGTAAAATGGCGGCCAAATTCAAAATGGCGGACTTCCTGTTGAGTTTAGGGTATGGGTTCTTGAGGCTTTTTTGTGCGTCTTGATATGGTACACGTCCCCACCAAATTTCGTGCATGTAAGTCGAACGTGGACGAGGGGCTAATTTTTTCTAATTTTCTAGGTGGCGCTAGTGAGCCATTTTGCCCCGCCCGTCCGCGAAACCCACAAAATACGAAATTTTTCACCAGTCCTGACATGTGTACCAAATTTGGTGAGTTTTCGAGCATGTTGCGGCCGCGAAAATGGGGCTTACTTTGCAGAAAAAAGAAAGAAAGAAAGAAAAATTAAAGCTGCAAGCAGCGATGGGCGGGCCCTCGCACATGTAGCGCGTCGGGGTGTGAGCTGGCCGAGTTGCCTATTTTGGACCCCTGCCTGCGCGGCTGTGAATTTTCTATGTGTTTCGGACGCTGCATCAAGGTTTTGTACCTCACTTCCTGTTGCCAGCAGGTGGCGCTATGACTGTGGGTGAATGTCAGCATGTAAATGTGTTCAGGGCGAGGCTGTTATTAAACATGTAAAATTTCGGTACAGATCTGAGCAAGTACACTGAAGTTACAACCACTTCCATTGTCATGGCGAAGACTTGATCTTTGGCGCTACGCCACGGACACGCCGATTGATAGCACAACTTTTCATCGTCAATGCCTTTACAAGGCACAGCAGAAATTTGAAGTCGATCCGACTAAATCCCTAGGAGGAGTTAGTTAAAGTGCGTAGTGTGTAAATCACCAAAGCAGCTTCCATAAAATAAAAAATGGCCGACTTCCTGTTGAGTTTAGGGAGTGGTCCAAGAGGCTTTTTTGTGCGACTGGACATAATACATGAGCCACAGAAATTTTGAACATGTAGGTCAAACGTGCAGTGGGGGCTGCTTCGCTAAATGTGACACAAAGTTTACTTCCTGTTGCCAGCAGGTGGCGCTATGACTGTGGGTGAATGTCGGCATGTAGATTCGTTCAGGGCGGGACTCTTGTCAACCGTGCAAAATTTTGTGCAGATCTGAGCAAATACACAGAAGTTACAGCAACTTCCTGTTTCATGGCGAATCATCGCCGCCACGGACACGCCCATTGACGAAAACTCGCAGATAGCACAACTTTTCATCGTCAATGCCTTTAGAAGGCACAGCAGAAATTTGAAGTCGATCTGATTAAATCCCTAGGAGGAGTTCGTTAAAGTACGAAGTGTGCAAATCGTCCCAAAATGGCCACCAAATTCAAAATGGCGGACTTCCTGTCGAGTTTAGGGTATGGGTTCTTGAGGCTTTTTTGTGCGTCTGGACATGGTAAATGTGCCACAAAAATTTCATACATGTAGCTCAAACGTGCGGCGGGGGCTGCTTCGTTAAATGTCACTTCCTGTTGCCAGCAGGTGGCGCTATGACTGCAGATGAATGTCGGCATGTACATTTGTTCAGGGCCGGACTCTTGTCAAACGTGCCAAATTTCGTGCAGATCTGAGCATGTACACTGAAGTTAGAACAACTTCCTGTTTCATGGCGAATGTTCGACGCCACGGACACGCCCATTGACGAAAACGCGCAGATAGCACAACTTTACATCATCAATGCCTTTAGAAGGCACAGTAGAAATTTGAAGTCGATCTGCCTAACTCCCTAGGAGGAGTTCGTTAAAGTACGGAGTGTGTAAATCGTCCAAAAATGGCAGCCAAATTCAAAATGGCTGACTTCCTGTTGACTTTAGGGTATGGGTTCTTGAGGCTTTTTTGTGCGTATTGAAGTGATACACGTCCCCACCAAATTTCGTTCATGTAGGTGGAGCGTGGACGAGGGGCTAATTTTTCTAATTTTCTAGGTGGCTTAGCGAAGCCATTTTGCCCGCCCGTCCACTGAAACCCACAAAATACGAAATTTTTCACCAGTCCTGACATGCGTGCCAAATTTGGTGAGTTTTAGAGCATGTTGAGGCCGTGAAAAATGAGCTTACTTTGCAGAAAAATAAAGAAAGAAAGAAAAAAAAAAATAATCCTAACAGTTTCAATAGGGTCCTCGCACGGTTCGTGCTCGGGCCCTAAAAATATAATCCTTACAATTTCAATAGGGTCCTCGCACAGTTAGTGCTCGGGCCCTAAAAAAAATAATCCTAACAGTTTCAATAGGGTCCTCGCACGGTTCGTGCTCGGGCCCTAATAATCCTAACAGTTTCAATAGGGTCCTCGCACCGTTAGTGCTCTGGCCCTAATAAATAATCCTAACAGTTTCAATAGGGTCCTTCGCACGTTTCGTGCTCGGGCCCTAAAAATAAAAATAATCCTTACAATTTCAATAGGGTCCTTCGCACGTTTCGTGCTCGGGCCCTAATAATCCTTACAATTTCAATAGGGTCCTCGCACCGTTAGTGCTCGGGCCCTAAAAATCCTAACAGTTTCAATAGGGTCCTCGCACGGTTCGTGCTCGGGCCCTAAAAATAATCCTAACAGTTTCAATAGGGTCCTCGCACGGTTCGTGCTCGGGCCCTAATAATCCTAACAGTTTCAATAGGGTCCTTCGCACGTTTCGTGCTCGGGCCCTAATAATCCTTACAATTTCAATAGGGTCCTCGCACCGTTAGTGCTCGGGCCCTAAAAATAAAATAAAATTAAAGCTTCAAGCAGCGATGGGCGGGCCCTCGCACTTGTAGCGTGTCGGGGTGTGTTGCGGCCGCGTTGCACATTCTGGAGCTCTGCCGATGCGGCTGTGCATTTACTATGCGCTTCGGACGTTGCATGAAGGTTTTGTACCTCACTTCCTGTTACCAGCAGGTGGCGCTATGACTGTTGGTAAATATTGGCATGTACATGTGTTTAGGGCGGGACTCTTATTAAACATGTAGAATTTCGAACGGATCTGAGCATCTAAAATGAAGTTACAACCACTTCCTGTGTCATGGCAAAGAGTTGATCTTTGGCGCTCACGCCACGGACACGCCCATTTACTGAAAACTTCGCAGATAGCACAACTTTTCATCGTCAATGCCTTAAGAAGGCACAGCAGAAATTTGAAGTCGATCCGATTAAATCCCTAGGAGGAGTTAGTTAAAGATGCAGTGTGTGAATCACCAAAAGCGTTGCCATAAAATTCAAAATGGCCGACTTCCTGTTTGGTTTAGGGCATCGCTCCAAGAGGCTTTTGTACCTCTGGACATGATACATGTGCCACAGAAATTTCATTTATGTAGGTCAAAGCGTGCGGCGGGGGCTGCTTCGTTAAAGATCACTTCCTGTTGCCAGCAGGTGGCGCTATGACTGTGGTTGAATGTTGGCATGTACATGTGTTCAGGGCGGGACTCTTATTGAACATGTCAACTTTCGTGCAGATCTGAGCAGGTACAGCCAAGTTATTACAACTTCCTGTTTCATGGCGAATCATCAACGCCACGGACACGCCCATAGGCGAAAACGCGCAGATAGCACAACTTTGCATCGTCAATGCCTTGAGAAGGCACAGCAGAAATTTGAAGTCGATCCGACTCTATCTCTAGGAGGAGTTAGTTAAAATCACGAGTGTGTAAATCACCAAAACTTTGCCATAAAATTCAAAATGGCCGACTTCCTGTTGAGTTTAGGGCATCACTCCAAGAGGCTTTTGTGCGTCTGGACATGATAGATGTACCACAGAATTTTCGTACATGTAGGTCAAACGTGCGGCGGGGGCTGCTTCGTTCAAGGTCACTTCCTGTTGCCAGCAGGTGGTGCTATGACTATGGTTGAATGTTGGCATGTACATTTGTTCAGGGCGGGACTCTTGTCAAATCTATAAAATTTGGTGCAGATCTGAGCATGTATAGCGAAGTTACAACAACTTCCTGTTTCATGGCGAATTGTCGACGCCACGGACCCGGCCATTGACGAAAATGCGCAGATAGCACAACTTTACATGTTCAATGCCTTGAGAAGGCACAGCAGAAATTTGAAGTCGATCCGACTAAATCCCTAGGAGGAGTTCGTTAAAGTACGAAGTCTGCAAATCGTTCTAAAATGTCCGCCAAATTCAAAATGGCGGACTTCCTGTCGAGTTTAGGGCATGGGTTCTTGAGGCTTTTTTGTGCGTCTTAATATGATACACGTCCCCACCAAATTTCGTGCATGTAGGTCGAACGTGGACGAGGGGCTAATTTTTTCCAATTTTGTAGGTGGCGCTAGCGAGCCATTTTGCCCCGCGCGTCCGCGAAACCCACAAAATACGAAATTTTTCACCAGTCCTGACATGCGTGCCAAATTTGGTGAGTTTTCGAGCATGTTGCGGCCGCGAAAAATGAGCTTACTTTGCAGAAAAAGAAAGAAAGAAAGAAAGAAATTAAAGCTGCAAGCAGCGATGGGCGGGCCCTCGCACCTGTAGCGCGTCGGGGTGTGATACGGCCGCGTTGCATATTCTGGAGCTCGGCCGGTGCATCTATGCATTTGCTACGCCAATTTGTGCGTTGCATGAAGGTTTTGTACCACACTTCCTGTTGCCAGCAGGTGGCGCTATGACTGTGGGTGAATGTCGGCATGTAGATCTGTTCAAGGCGGGACTCTTGTCAAGCGTGTAAAATTTCGTGCAGATCTGAGCATCTACAGTGAAGTTACAACCACATCCTGTGTCATGGCGAAGAGTTGATCTTTAACGCATACGCCACAGACACGCCCATTGACGAAAACTTCGCAGATAGCACAACTTTTCGTCGTCAATGCCCTTAGAAGGCACAGCAGAAATTTGAAATCAATCCGACTGAAACCCTAGGAGGAGTTAGTTAAAGTGCGTAGTGTGTAAATCACCAAATACTTGACGTAATATTCAAAATGGCCGACTTCCTGTTGGGTTTGGGGCATTGCTCCAGGAGGCTTTTGTGCGTCTTGACATGATAGATCTGCCACAGAAATTTCAGTACATGTAGGTAAAGCGTGCAGCGGGTGCTGCTTCGTTAAAGGTGACTTCCTTTGCCAGCAGGTGGCGCTATGACTGGGGGTGAATGTCAGCATGTAGATTTGTTCAGGGCGGGAGTCTTGTCACAGCGTGTAAAATTTCGTGCAGATCTGAGCATGGACAGGCAAGTTACAGCAACTTCCTGTTTCATGGCGAATCATCGACGCCACGGACACGCTCCATCGGCGAAAATGCGCAGATAGCACAACTTTACATTGTCAATGCCTTTAGAAGGCACAGCAGAAATGTGAAGTCGATCCGACTAAATCCCTAGGAGGAGTTCGTTAAAGTACGGAATGTGTAAATCGTCCCAAAATAGCCTCCAAATTCAAAATGGCCGACTTCCTGTTGAGATTAGAGGAGTGGTCCAAGAGGCTTTTTTGTGCGTCTTGACATGATAGATATACCACAGAAATTCCGTAACTGTAGGTTAAACGTGGGGCGGGGGCTGCTTCGTTAAAGGTCACTTCCTGTCGCCAGCAGGTGGCGCTATGACTGTGGGTAAATGTCGGCATGTACTTGTGTTCAGGGCGGGACTCTTGTCAAACGTGTAAAATTTCGAGCAGATTGGAGCATGTACACTGAAGTTACTCCAACTTCCTGTTTCATGGCGAATCATCGACGCCACGGACACGCCCATCGACGAAAACGCGCAGATAGCACAACTTTACATCTTCAATGCCTTGAGAAGGCACAGCAGAAATTTGAAGTCGATCGGACTAAATCCCTAGGAGGAGTTCGTTAAAGTACGAAGTGTGCAAATCGTCCCAAAATGGCCACCAAATTCAAAATGGCGGACTTCCTGTCGACTTGAGGGTATGGGTTCTTGAGGCTTTTTTGTGCGTCTTGATATGATACACGTCCCCACCAAATTTCGTGCATGTAGGTCGAACGTGGACGAGGGGCTAACTTTTTCTAATTTTCTAGGTGGCGCTAGCGAGCCATTTTGCCACGCCCATCTGCGAAACCCACAAAATACGAAATTTTTCACCAGTCCTGACATGCGTGCCAAATTTGGTGAGTTTTCGAGCATGTTGCGACCGCGAAAATGGGGCTTACTTTGCAGAAAAATAATAATAATAAAGAAAAAAAAAAATAATAATCCTAACAGTTTCAATAGGGTCCTTCGCACGCTTAGTGCTCGGGCCTAAAAAAAATTAAAGCTGCAAGCAGCGTTGATGACCCTCGCACCTGTAGCGTCGGGGTGTGACGCGGCAGCGTTGCATGTCCTCGTGCTCTGCCGGTGCGGCTGTGCATTTGCTACGCAATTCGGACGTTGCATGAAGGTTTTGTTCCTCACTTCCTGTCGCCAGCAGGTGGCGCTATGACTGTTGGTGAATGTCGGCATGTACATGTGTTCAGGGCGGGACTGTTATCCTACATGTAAAGTTTGGTGCAGATCTGAGCATCTACAGTGAAGTTACAACCACTTCCTGTGTCATGGCGAAGAGTTGATCTTTGATGCCACGCCACGGATACGCCCATTGACGAAAACTCACACATAGCACAACTTTTCATCGTCAATGCCTTTAAAAGGCACAGCAGAAATTTGAAGTCGATCTGATTAAATCCCTAGGACGAGTTCGTTAAAGTAGAGAGTGTGTAAATCACTCAAAAAATTGCCGTAAAATTCAAAATGGCCGACTTCCTGTTGGGTTTAGGGCATCGCTCCAAGAGGCTTTTGTGCGTCTGGACATGCCAGATGTACTACAGAAATTTTGTAGATGTCGGTCAAGCGTCGCGGCGGGGCTGTTTCGTTAAATGTCACGTCCTGTTGCCAGCAGGTGGCGCTATGACTGGGGGTAAATGTCAGCATGTAGATTTGTTCAGGGCGGCACTCTTGTCAAACATGTAAAATTTCGTACCAATCTGAGCATGTACAGGCAAGTTACAGCAACTTCCTGTTTCATGGCGAATCATCGACGCCACGGACACACCCATGGACGACAACGCGCAGAGAGCACAACTTTACATCGTCAATGCCTTTAGAAGGCACAGCAGAAATTTGAAGTCGATCGGACAAAACCCCTAGGAGGAGTTAGTTAAAGTACAGAGTGTTTAAATCATCCAAAAATGGCGGCCAAATTCAAAATGGCCGACTTCCTGTCAGGTGTAGGGCATCGGCTCAAGAGGCTTTTTGTGCGTCTGGACATGATCCATGTGCCACAGAAATTTCGTTTATGTAGGTAAAGCGTCGTGGCGGGGGCTGCTTCGTTAAAGTTCACTTTCTGTTGCCAGCAGGTGGCGCTATGACTGTGGGTGAATGTCGGCATGTACACGTGTTCAGGGCTGGGCTCTTGACAAACGTGCAAAATTTCGTGCAGATCTGAGCATATACAGCCACGTTGCAACAACTTCCTGTTTCGTGGCGAATCATCAACGCCACGGACACGCCCATTGACGAAAACGCGCAGATAGCACAACTTTACATCGTCAATGCCTTTAGAAGGCACAGCAGAAATTTGAAGGCGATCCGATTAAATCCCTAGGAGGAGTTCGTTAAAGTATGTAGTTAGTAAATCGTCCAAAAATTGATGTAAAATTCAAAATGGCCGACTTCCTGTTGGGTTTAGGGGAGTGGTCCAAGAGGCTTTTTTGTGCGACAGGACTTGCTACATGAGCCACAGAAATTTTGAACACGTAGGTTAAATGTGCGGCGGGGGCTGCTTCGTTAAAGGTAACACAAAGGTCACTTCCTGTTGCCAGCAGGTGGCGCTATGACTGGGGGTGAATGTCGACATGTAGATTTGTTCAGGGCGGGACTCTTGTCAAACGTGTCAAATTTCGTGCGGATCTGAGCATGTATAGCCAAGTTACTACAACTTCCTGTTTCATGGCGAATCATCGACGCCACGGACACGGCCATCGACGAAAACGCGCAGATAGCACAGCTTTTCATCGTCAATGCCTTTAGAAGGCACAGCAGAAATTTGAATTCGATCCGACTAAATACCTTGGAGGAGTTCGTTAAAGTACGGAGTGTGTGAATCGTCCCAAAATGGCCGCAGAATTCAAAATGGCCGACTTCCTGTTGAGTTTAGGGTATGGGTTCTTGAGGCTTTTTTGTGCGTCTTGATATGATACACGTCCACACCAAATTTCGTGCATGTAGGTCGAACGGGTACGAGGGGCTAATTTTTTCTAATTTTCTAGGTGGGCTTAGCGAGCCATTTTGCCCGCCCATCCGCGAAACCCACAAAATATGAAATTTTTCACCAGTCCTGACATGCGTGCCAAATTTGGTGAGTTTTCGAGCATGTTGAGGCCGCGAAAAGCGAGCTTACTTTGCAGAAAAAGAAAAAAGAATTAAAGCTGCAAGCAGCGATGGGCGGGCCCTCGCACCTGTAGCGCGTCGGGGTGTGATGCGGCCGCGTTGCCAATTGTGGACCCCTGCCTGTGCGGCTGTGCATTTGCTACGGGATTCGGACGTTGCATGAAGGCTTTGTACCTCACTTCCTGTTGCCAGCAGGTGGCGCTATGACTGTGGGTGAATGTCGGCATGTAGATTTGTTCAGGGCGGGACTGTTGTCAAACGTGTAAAATTTTGTGCAGATCTGAGCATGTACTGCCAAGTTACTACAACTTCCTGTTTCATGGCGAATCATCGACGCCATGGACACGCCCATCGACGAAAATGCGCAGATAGCACAACTTTACATCGTCAATGCCTTTAGAAGGCACAGCAGAAATTTGAAGTTGATCCAAATAAATCACTAGGAGGAGTTCGTTAAAAGTACAGAGTGTGTAAATCGTCCAAAAATGGCCACAAAATTAAAATGGCCGACTTCCTGTCAAGTTTAGAGTATCGCTCCAAGAGGCTTTTGTTACGTCTTGACATGATCCATGTGCCACAGAAATTTCGTATATGTAGGTCAAACGTGGGGCGGGGGCTGCTTCGTTAAAGGTCACTTCCTGTCGCCAGCAGGTGGCGCTATGACTGTGGGTGAATGTCGGCATGTACATGTGTTCAGGGCGGGACTCTTGTGAAACGTGCAAAATTTGGTGCAGATCTGAGCATGTACACTGAAGTTACAACAACTTCCTGTTTCGTGGCGAATCGTCGATGCTACGGACACGCCCATTGACGGAAACGCGCAGATAGCACAACTTTGAATCATCAATGCCTTTAGAAGGCACAGCAGAAATTTGAAGTCGATCCGACATAAGCCCTAGGAGGAGTTAGTCAAAGTACGGAGTGTATAAATCATCCAAAAATGGACTCACAATTCAAAATGGCCGACTTCCTGTTGAGATAAGTGGAGTGGTCCAAGAGGCTTTTTTGTGCGTCTGGACATGGCAGATGTGCCACAGAAATTCCGTAACTGTAGGTTAAACGTGGGGCGGGGGCTGCTTCGTTAAAGGTCACTTCCTGTTGCCAGCAGGTGGCGCTATGACTGTGGGTGAATGTTGGCATGTAGATTTGTTGAGGGCGGGACTCTTGTCAAGCGTGTGAAATTTTGTGCAGATCTGAGCATGTACAATGAAGTTACAACAACTTCCTGTTTCATGGCTGAATCATCGGCGCTACGGACACGCCCATTGGCGATAGCAGCGCAGATAGCACAACTTTTCATCGTCAATGCCTTTAGAAGGCACAGCAGAAATTTGAAGTCGATCCGACTAAATCCCTAGGAGGAGTTCGTTAAAGTACGAAGTGAGTGAATCGTCCCAAAATGGCCGCCAGAATTCAAAATGGCCGACTTCCTGTCGAGTTTAGGGTATGGGTTCTTGAGGCTTTTTCTGCGTCTTGATATGATACACGTCCCCACCAAATTTCGTCCAAGTAGGTCGAGCGTGGGCGAGGGGCTAATTTTTCTAATTTTGTAGGTGGCGCTGGCGAGCCATTTTGCCACGCCGTCCGCGAAACCCACAAAATACTGAAATTTTTCACCAGTCCTGAAATGCGTGCCAAATTTGGTGAGTTTTCGAGCATGTTGCGGCCGCGAAAAATGAGCTTACTTTGCAGAAAAATAATAATAAAGAAAATTAAAGCTGCAAGCAGCGATGGGCGGGCCCTCGCACATGTGGCGCGTCGGGGCATGTGGCATGTGGTGTTTCATATTCTGGAGCTCTGCCAGTGTGGCTGTGCATTTGCTCACAGCGATTCGGACGTTGCATGAAGGTTTTGTAACTCACTTCCTGTTGCCAGCAGGTGGCGCAATGACTGGGGGTGAATGTCGACATGTAGATTTGTTCAGTCGCGGGACTCTTATCAAGCATGTAAAATTTCATGCAGATCTGAGCATGTACACTGGAGTTACAAGCACTTCCTGTGTCATGGCGAAGAATTGATGTTTGGCCATCGCATACGGACACGCCGATTGACGAAAGCGCGCAGATAGCACAACTTTTCATCGTCAATGCCTTTAGAAGGCACAGCAGAAATTTGAAGTCGGTCCGACTAAATCCCTAGGACGAGTTCAGTCAAAGTATGGAGTGTGTAACTTCGTCCCAAAATGGCGCCCTAAATCAAAATGGCCGACTTCCTGTTAAGATTAGGGAGTGGTCCAAGAGGCTTTTGTGCGTCTGGAAATGATACATGTGCCACAGAAATTACGTACATGTAGGTCAAGCGTCGCGGTGGGTGCTGCTTCGTTAAAGGTCACTTCCTGTTGCCAGCAGGTGGCGCTATGACTGTGGCGAATGTCGGCATGTAGATTTGTTGAGGCGGGACTCTTGTCAAGCGTGTAAAATTAAGAGCAGATCTGAGCATGTACAGCAAAGTTACTACAACTCGTGTTTCATGGCGAATCGTCGGCGTCCACGGACACGCTCTTGACGAAAATGCGCAGATAGCACAACTTTACATCGTCAATGCCTTTAGAAGGCACAGCAGAAATCTGAAATCGATCGGACTAAATCCCTAGGAGGAGTTAGTTAAAATACAGAGTGTGTAAATCATCTAAAAATGGTAGCGCAATTCAAAATGGCGGACTTCCTGTTGAGATTAGAGGAGTGATCCAAGAGGCTTTTGTGCGTCTGGACATGATAGATATACCACAGAAATTCTATAACTGTAGGTTAAGCGTGGCGCAGGGGCTGCTAAGTTAAACGTCACTTCCTGTTGCCAGCAGGTGGCGCTATGACTGGGGGTGAATGTCGGCATGTACATGTGTTCAGGGCGGGACTCTTGTCAAGCGTGCAAAATTTCGTCGCGGATCTGAGCTTGTGCAGCCAAGTTACTACAACTTCCTGTTTCATGGCGAATCATCAGCGCCACGGACACGCCCATTGACGAAAATACGCAGATAGCACAACTTTTCATCATCAATGCCTTTAGAAGGCACAGCAGAAATTTGATGTCGATCAGCGTAACTCCCTAGGAGGAGTTAGTTAAAGTAAGGAGTGTGTAAATCATGCAAAAATGGCGGCAAAATTCAAAATGGGCGACTTCCTGTTGGGTTTAGGGCATTGCTCCAAGAGGCATTTTGTACCTGTTGACATGATACATGTCCCCAAAATTTCGATGCGTGTAGATAAAGCGTGCGGCGGGGGCTGCTTCGTTAAAGGTCACTTCCTGTCGCCAGCAGGTGGCGCTATGACTCGCGGGTAAATGTCCGCATGTAGATTGGTTCAGGGCGGGACTCTTGTCAATAGTGTCAAATTTCGTGCAGATCTGAGCATGTACAGCCAAGTTACAACAACTTCCTGTTTCATGGCGAATCATCGGCGCCACGGACACGCCCATTGACGAACAGCGCAGAGAGCACAACTTTTCATCGTCAATGCCTTTAGAAGGCACAGCAGAAATTTGAAGTTGATCCGACTAAATCCCTAGGAGGAGTTCGTTAAAGTACAAAGTGTGCAAATTGTCCCAAAATGGCCACCAAATTCAAAATGGCGGACTTCCTGTCGAGTTTAGGGTATGGGTTCTTGAGGCTTTTTTGTGCGTCTTGATATGATACACGTCCCCACCAAATTTCGTGCATGTAGGTCGAGCGTGGACGAGGGGCTAATTTTTTCTAATTTTGTAGGTGGCGCTAGCGAGCCATTTTCGGCGCCGATCCATGAAACCCACAAAATACGAAATTTTTCACCAGTCCTGACACGCGTGCCAAATTTGGTGAGTTTTCGAGCATGTTGCGACGCGAAAAATGAGCTTACTTTGCAGAAAAAGAAAGAAAAAAAAAAATAATAATCCTAACAGTTTCAATAGGGTCCTTCGCACGTTTCGTGCTCGGGCCCTAAAAAAATAATCCTAACAGTTTCAATAGGGTCCTCGCACGGTTCGTGCTCGGGCCCTAATTAAAGCTGC
This sequence comes from Lepomis macrochirus, assembly GCA_024633595.2. NCBI lineage: Eukaryota > Metazoa > Chordata > Actinopteri > Centrarchiformes > Centrarchidae > Lepomis > Lepomis macrochirus. The sequence continues at coordinate 36,587,196 of JALXJV020000009.1, read as the reverse complement.
AAGCAGCGATGGGTGGACCCTCGCACATGTAGCACGTCGGGGTGTGATGCGGCCGCGTTGCATATTCTGGAGCTCTGCCGGTGCGGCTGTGCATTTGCTACGCGATTCGGACGTTGCATGAAGGTGTTGTACCTCACTTCCTGTTACCAGCAGGTGGCGCTATGACTGTGGGTAAATATTGGCATGTACATGTGTTTAGGGCGGGACTCTTATTAAACATGTAGAATTTCGAGCGGATCTGAGCATCTAAAATGAAGTTACAACCACTTCCTGTGTCATGGCGAAGAGTTGATCTTTGGCGCTACATCACGGACACGCCCATTTACAAAAACTCGCAGATAGCACAACTTTTCATCGTCAATGCCTTTAGAAGGCACAGCAGAAATTTGAAGTCGATCCGATTAAATCCCTAGGAGGAGTTAGTTAAAGTACGGAGTGTGTGAATCACCAAAACGTTGCCATAAAATTCAAAATGGCCGACTTCCTGTTTGGTTTAGGGCATCGCTCCAAGAGGCTTTTGTACCTCTGGACATGATACATGTGCCACAGAAATTTCATTTATGTAGGTCAAACATCGCGTGGGGCTGCTTCGTTAAAGATCACTTCCTGTTGCCAGCAGGTGGCGCTATGACTGTGGTTGAATGTTGGCATGTACATGTGTTCAGGGCGGGACTCTTATTGAACATGTCAAATTTCGTGCAGATCTGAGCAGGTACAGCCAAGTTATTACAACTTCCTGTTTCATGGCGAATCATCGACGCCACGGACACGCCCATTGGCGAAAACGCGCAGATAGCACAACTTTGCATCGTCAATGCCTTGAGAAGGCACAGCAGAAATTTGAAGTCGATCCGACTCAATCTCTAGGAGGAGTTAGTTAAAATACGGAGTGTGTAAATCATCCAAAACTTGCCATAAAATTCAAAATGGCCGACTTCCTGTTGAGTTTAGGGCATCGCTCCAAGAGGCTTTTGTGCGTCTGGACATGATAGATGTACCACAGAATTTTCGTACATGTAGGTCAAGCGTGCGGCGGGGGCTGCTTCGTTCAAGGTCACTTCCTGTTGCCAGCAGGTGGCGCTATGACTATGGTTGAATGTCGGCATGTACATTTGTTCAGGGCGGGACTCTTGTCAAATGTGCAAAATTTGGTGCAGATCTGAGCATGTACAGCTGAAGTTACTACAACTTCCTGTTTCATGGCGAATCATCGGCGCCACGGACACGCCATTGACGAAAACGCGCAGATAGCACAACTTTACATCGTTCAATGCCTTTAGAAGGCACAGCAGAAATTTGAAGTCGATCCGACTAAATCCCTAGGAGGAGTTTGTTAAAGTACGGAGTCTGCAAATCGTTCTAAAATGTCCGCCAAATTCAAAATGGCGGACTTCCTGTCGAGTTTAGGGTATGGGTTCTTGAGGCTTTTGTGCGTCTTGATGTGATACACGTCCCCACCAAATTTCGTGCATGTAGGTCGAACGTGGACGAGGGCTAATTTTTCTAATTTTCTAGGTGGCTAGCGAGCCATTTTGCCCTGCCCGTCCGCGAAACCCACAAAATACGAAATTTTTCACCAGTCCTGACATGCGTGCCAAATTTGGTGAGTTTTCGAGCATGTTGCGACCGCGAAAATGGGGCTTACTTTGCAGAAAAATAATAATAATAATAATAATAAAGAAAAAAAATAATCCTAACAGTTTCAATAGGGTCCTCGCACGGTTCGTGCTCGGGCCCTTAAAATAATAATAATAATAATAATCCTAACAGTTTCAATAGGGTCCTCGCACGGTTCGTGCTCGGGCCCTTAAAAAAAAAAATCCTTACAATTTCAATAGGGTCCTCGCACCGTTAGTGCTCGGGCCCTAAAAAGAAAGAAAATTAAAGCTGCAAGCAGCGATGGGCGGGCCCTCGCACCTGTAGTGCGTCGGGGTGTCAGCCGGTCGCGTTGCCTATTGTGGACCCCTGCCTTTGCGGCTGTGAATTTTCTATGCGTTTCGGACACTGCATGAAAGTGTTGGAACTCACTTCCTGTTGCCAGCAGGTGGCGCTATGACTGTGGGTGAATGTCGGCATGTAGATGTGTTCAGTGTGGGACTGTTGTCAATTGTGTAAAATTTCGTGCAGATCTGAGCATGCACAGTGAAGTTACAACCACTTCCTGTGTCATGACGATGAGTCGATCTTTGACGCCACGCCACGGACACGCCCATTGACGAAAACGCGCAGATAGCACAACTTTTCATCATCAATGCCTTTAGAAGGCACAGCAGAAATTTGAAGTCGATCCGACTGAATCCCTAGGGGGAGTTAGTTAAAGTACGGAGTGTGTAACTCATCCAAAAATTGCCATAAAATTCAAAATGGCCGACTTCCTGTTGAGGTTAGGGCATGGCCCAAGAGGCTTTTGTGCGTCTGGACATGATCCATGTGCCACAGAAATTTCATACATGTATGGTCAGAGCGTTGGCGAGGTCTGCTTTGTTAAAGTCACATAAAGGTCACTTCCTGTTGCCAGCAGGTGGCGCTATGACTGTGGGTGAATGTCGGCATGTAGATCTGTTCAGGGCGGGACTCTTGTCAAACGTGTAAAATTTCGTGCAGATCTGAGCATGTACAGTGAAGTTACAACCACTTCCTGTGTCATGGCAAGAGTTGATCTTTGGCCACGCCACGGACACTCCATTGACGAAAACGCGCAGATAGCACAACTTTACATCGTCAATGCCTTTAGAAGGCACAGCAGAAATTTGAAGTCGATCCGACTGAATCCCTAGGGGGAGTTAGTTAAAGTACGGAGTGTGTAACTCATCCAAAAATTGCCATAAAATTCAAAATGGCCGACTTCCTGTTGAGATTAGGGGAGTGGGCCAAGAGGCTTTTGTGCGTCTGGACATGATCCATGTGCCACAGAAATTTCATACAATGTAGGTCAAGCGTTGGGCGAGGGCTGCTTCGTTAAAAGTCACACAAAGGTCTCTTCCTGTTGCCAGCAGGTGGCGCTATGACTGTGGGTGAATGTCGGCATGTAGATCTGTTCAGGGCGGGACTCTTGTCAAGCGTGTAAAATTTCGTGCAGATCTGAGCGTCTACAGTGAAGTTACAACCACTTCCTGTGTCATGGCGAAGAGTTGATCTTTGACGCCACGCCACGGACACGCCCATTGACGAAAACGCGCAGATAGCACAACTTTACATCGTCAATGCCTTTAGAAGGCACAGCAGAAATTTGAAGTCGATCCGACTCTATCTCTAGGAGGAGTTAGTTAAAATACGGAGTGTGTAAATCACCAAAACTTTGCCATAAAATTCAAAATGGCCGACTTCCTGTTGAGTTTAGGGCAGCGGCTCCAAGAGGCTTTTGTGCGTCTGGACATGATAGATGTACCACAGAAATTTCGTACATGTAGGTCAAACCTGTGTCGGGGGCTGCTTCGTTGAAGGTCACTTCCTGTTGCCAGCAGGTGGCGCTATGACTATGGTTGAATGTTGGCATGTACATTTGTTCAGGGCAGGACTGTTGTCAAATGTACAAAATTTGGTGCAGATCTGAGCATGTATAGCGAAGTTACTACAACTTCCTGTTTCATGGCAGAATCATCGGCGCCCACGGACACGCCCATTGACGAAACAGCGCAGATAGCACAACTTTTAATCGTCAATGCCTTTAGAAGGCACAGCAGAAATTTGAAGTCGATCTGATTACATCCCTAGGAGGAGTTAGTTAAAGTACGCAGTGTGTAAATCGTCCCAAAATGGTCGTACAATTGAAAATGGCGGACTTCCTGTTGGGTTTAGGGCATGGCTCCAAGAGGCTTTTGTACCGTCTGGACATGATACATGTGCCACAGAAATTTCGTACATGTAGGTCAAACGTGTGGCGAGGGCTGCTTCAGTTACAAAGGTCACTTCCTGTTGCCAGCAGGTGGCGCTATGACTGTGGGTGAATGTCGGCATGTAGATTTGTTCAGGGCGGGACTCTTGTCAAACGGGCAAAATTTGGTGCAGATCTGAGCATGTACAGCGAAGTTACTACAACTTCCTGTTTCATGGTGAATCGATCAATGCCACGGACACGCCCATTGACGAAAACGCACAGATAGCACAACTTTACATCGTCAATGCCTTTAGAAGGCACAGCAGAAATTTGAAGTCGATCCGACTAAATCCCTAGGAGGAGTTAGTTAAAGTACAGAGTATGTAAATCGTCCAAAATGGCGGCCACAATTCAAAATGGCGGACTTCCTGTCGAGTTTAGGGTATGGATTCTTGAGGCTTTTTTGTGCATCTTGATAGGATACACGCTCCCCAGAAATTTTGTAGCATGTAGATCAAACGTCGCGGCGGGGCTGCTTCGTTAAAGGTCACTTCCTGTTGCCAGCAGGTGGCGCTATGACTGTGGGTGAATGTCGGCATGTAGATTTGTTCAGGGCGGGACTCTTGTCAATAGTGTAAAATTTCGTGCAGATCTGAGCATGTACAGCCAAGTTACAACAACTTCCTGTTTCATGGCTGAATCATCGACGCCACGGACACGCCCATTGACGAAACAGCGCAGATAGCACAACTTTGACATCGTCAATGCCTTTAGAAGGCACAGCAGAAATTTGAAGTCGATCCGACTAAATCCCTAGGAGGAGTTCGTTAAAGTATGGAGTGTACAAATCGTCCCAAAATGGCCACCAAATTCAAAATGGCGGACTTCCTGTCGAGTTTAGGGTATGGGTTCTTGAGGCTTTTTTGTGCGTCTTGATATGATACACGTCCCCACCAAATTTCGTGCATGTAGGTCAAACGTGGGCGGGGCTGCTTCGTTTAAGGTCACTTCCTGTTGCCAGCAGGTGGCGCTATGACTATGGTTGAATGTTGGCATGTACATTTGTTCAGGGCGGGAGTCTTGTGAAATGTACAAAATTTGGTGCAGATCCGAGCATGTATAGCGAAGTTACTACAACTTCCTGTTTCATGGCTGAATCGTCGACGCCATCGGACACGCCCATCGACGAAAACGCACAGATAGCACAACTTTTCATCGTCAATGCCTTTAGAAGGCACAGCAGAAATTTGAAGTCGATCCGACTAAATCCCTAGGAGGAGTTCGTTAAAGTACGGAGTGTGCAAATCGTCCCAAAATGGCCACCAAATTGAAAATGGCGGACTTCCTGTCCAGTTTAGGGTATGGGTTCTTGAGGCTTTTTTGTGCGTCTTGATATGATACACGTCCCCACCAAATTTCGTGCATGTAGGTCGAACGGGGACGAGGGGCTAATTTTTTCTAATTTTCTAGGTGGCGCTGGCGAGCCATTTTGCCACGCCCGTCTGCGAAACCCACAAAATACGAAATTTTTCACCAGTCCTGACATGCGTGCCAAATTTGGTGAGTTTTCGAGCATGTTGCGGCCGCGAAAAATGAGCTTACTTTGCAGAAAAATAATAATAATTAAAGCTGCAAGCAGCGATGGGCTGGCCCTCGCACCTGTAGCACGTCGGAGTGTGATGCGGCCGCGTTGCATATTGTGGAGGTCGGCCGGTGCGTCTGTGCATTTGCTATGCGCTTCGGACGCTGCATGAAGGTTTTGTACCACACTTCCTGTTGCCAGCAGGTGGCGCTATGACTGTGGCTAAATGTCGGCATGTACATGTGTTCAGGGTGGTACTGTTATCCTACATGTAAAGTTTTGTGCAGATGTGATCATCTACAGTGAAGTTACAACCACTTCCTGTATCATGGCGATGACTTGATCTTTGACGCCATCGCCACGGACACGCCCATTGACGAAAACGCGCAGATAGCACAACTTTACATCGTCAATGCCTTTAGAAGGCACAGCAGAAATTTGAAGTCGATCCGACTCTATCTCTAGGAGGAGTTAGTTAAAATACGGAGTGTGTAAATCACCAAAACTTTGCCATAAAATTCAAAATGGCCGACTTCCTGTTGAGTTTAGGGCAACGCTCCAAGAGGCTTTTTGTGCGTCTGGACATGATAGATGTACCACAGAAATTTCGTACATGTAGGTCAAACCTGTGTCGGGGCTGCTTCGTTGAAGGTCACTTCCTGTTGCCAGCAGGTGGCGCTATGACTATGGTTGAATGTTGGCATGTACATTTGTTCAGGGCAGGACTGTTGTCAAATGTACAAAATTTGGTGCAGATCTGAGCATGTATAGCGAAGTTACTACAACTTCCTGTTTCATGGCGTAATCATCGACGCCACGGACACGTCCATTGACTAAAACGCGCAGATAGCACAACTTTTAATCGTCAATGCCTTTAGAAGGCACAGCCGAAATTTGAAGTCGATCTGATTACATCCCTAGGAGGAGTTAGTTAAAGTACGGAGTGTGTAAATCGTCCCAAAATGGTCGGACAATTGAAAATGGCGGACTTCCTGTTGGGTTTAGGGCATGGCTCCAAGAGGCTTTTTTGTACCTCTGGACATGATACATGTGCCACAGAAATTTCGTACATGTAAGTCAAACGTGCGGCGAGGGCTGCTTCATTAAAGGTCACTTCCTGTCGCCAGCAGGTGGCGCTATGACTCGCGGGTGAATGTCGGCATGTAGATTTGTTCAGGGCGGGACTCTTGTCAAATGGGCAAAATTTGGTGCAGATCTGAGCATGTACAGCCAAGTTACTACAACTTCCTGTTTCATGGTGAATCGTCAATGCCACGGACACGCCCATCGACGAAAACGCCCAGATAGCACAACTTTAGATCGTCAATGCCTTTACAAGGCACAGCAGAAATTTGAAGTCGATCCGACTAAATCCCTAGGAGGAGTTAGTTAAAGTACAGAGTATTTAAATCGTCCAAAAATGGCGGCACAATTCAAAATGGCGGACTTCCTGTCGAGTTTAGGGTATGGATTCTTGAGGCTTTTTGTGCATCTTGATAGGATACACCTCCCCCCAAAATTTTGTGCGTGTAGATCAAACGTGCGGCGGGGGCTGCTTCGTTAAAGGTCACTTCCTGTTGCCAGCAGGTGGCGCTATGACTGTGGGTGAATGTCGGCATGTAGATTGGTTCAGGGCGGGACTCTTGTCAATAGTGTCAAATTTCGTGCAGATCTGAGCATGTACAGCCAAGTTACAACAACTTCCTGTTTCATGGCTGAATCATCGAAGCCACGGACACGCCCATTGACGAAAACGCGCAGATAGCACAACTTTGAATCGTCAATGCCTTGAGAAGGCACAGCAGAAATTTGAAGTTGATCCGACTAAATCCCTAGGAGGAGTTCGTTAAAGTACGGCGTGCAAATCGTCCCAAAATGGCCACCAAATTCAAAATGGCGGACTTCCTGTCGAGTTTAGGGTATGGGTTCTTGAGGCTTTTGTGCGCCTTGATATGATACACGTCCCCACCAAATTTCGTGCATGTAGGTCGAACGCGGACGAGGGGCTAATTTTTCTAATTTTCTAGGTGGCGCTTAGCGAGCCATTTTGCCACGCTCATCCGCTGAAACCCACAAAATACGAAATTTTTCACCAGTCCTGACATGCGTGCCAAATTTGGTGAGTTTTCGAGCATGTTGAGGCCGCGAAAATTGAGGCTACTTTGCAGAAAAAAGAAAGAAAAAAAAATTAAAGCTGCAAGCAGCGATGGGCGGGCCCTCGCACATGTGGCGCGTCGGGGTGTGAGCAAGTCGCGTTGCCTATTGTGGACCCCTGCCTGTGCAGCTCTGAATTTGCTACGCGCTTCAGACATTGCATGAAGGTTTTGTACCTCACGTCCTGTTGCCAGCAGGTGGCGCTATGACTGTGGGTGAATGTGGGCATGTACATGTGTTCAGGGCGGGACTCTTATTGAACATGTAAAATTTCGTACAGATCTGAGCATGTACACTGAAGGTACAACCACTTCCTGTTTCATGGCGATGAGTTGATCTTTGACGGCACGCCACGGACACACCCATTGACGAAAATGCACAGATAGCACAACTTTTCAGCGTCAATGCCTTTAGAAGGTACAGCAGAAATTTGAAGTCGATCCGCCTAACTCCCTAGGAGGAGTTTGTTAAAGTAGGGAGTGTGCAAATCGTCCCAAAAATAGCCATAAAATTCAAAATGGCCGACTTCCTGTTAGCGTTTAGGACATCGCTCCAAGAGGCTTTTGGTGCGTCTGGACATAATACACGTGCCACAGAAATTTCGGTACATGTAGGTAAAGCGTCGCGGCGGGGACTGCTTTGTTAAATGTCACTTCCTGTTGCCAGCAGGTGGCGCTATGACTGCGGGTAAATGTCGTCATGTACATGTGTTCAGGGCGGGACTCTTGTCAAACGTGCAAAATTTCGTGCAGATCTGAGCATGTAAAGCCACGTTACTACAACTTCCTGTTTCATGGCTGAATCATCGATGCCACGGACACGCCCATTGATCGAAACCGCGCAGATAGCACAACTTTTCATCGTCAATGCCTTTAGAAGGCACAGCAGAAATTTGAAGTCGATCCGACTAAATCCCTAGGAGGAGTTAGTTAAAGTACGGAGTGTGTATATCACCAAGAAATTGACATTAAATTCAAAATGGCGGACTTCCTGTTGGGTTTAGGGCATGGCTCCAAGAGGCTTTTTTGTGCGTCTGGACATGATACATGTGGCACAGAAATTTCGTACATGTAGGTAAAGCGTGCGGCGGGGCTACTTCATTAAAGTTCACTTCCTGTTGCCAGAAGGTGGCGCTATGACTGGGGTGAATGTCGGCATGTAGATTTGTTCAGGGTGGGACTCTTGTCAAACGTGCAAAATTTCGTGGAGATCTGAGCATGTACAGCCAAGTTACTACAACTTCCTGTTTCATGGCGTAATCATCGACGCCACGGACACGCCTATCGGCGAAAACGTGCAGATAGCACAACTTTTCATCGTCAATGCCTTGAGAAGGCACAGCAGAAATTTGAGGTCGATCCGACTAAATCCCTAGGAGGAGTTCGTTAAAGTACGGACTGTGCGAATCGTCCCAAAATGGCCGCCAAATTCAAAATGGCGGACTTCCTGTGGAGTTTAGGGTATGGGTTCTTGAGGCTTTTTGTGCGTCTTGATATGATACATGTCCCCACCAAATTTCGTCCATGTAGGTCGAACGGGGACGAGGGGCTAATTTTTCTAATTTTCTAGGTGGCGCTAGCGAGCCATTTTGCCCCGCCCATCCGCGAAACCCACAAAATACGAAATTTTTCACCAGTCCTGACATGCGTGCCAAATTTGGTGAGTTTTCGAGCATGTTGCGGCCGCGAAAATGGGGCTTACTTTGCAGAAAAATAATAATAATAAAGAAAAAAAAAAAAAATCCTAACAGTTTCAATAGGGTCCTTCGCACGTTTCGTGCTCGGGCCCTAATAAAGAAAAAAAAAAAAAATTAAAGCTGCAAGCAGCGATGGGCTGGCCCTCGCACCTGTAGCGCGTCGGGGTGTGATGCGACGCGTTGCATATTCTGGAGCTCTGCCGGTGCGGCTGTGCCTTTGCTACGTGCTTCGGACGTTGCATGACGGTGTTGTACCTCACTTCCTGTTGCCAGCAGGTGGCGCTATGACTGTGGGTGATTGTGGGCATGTAAATGTGTTCAGGGCGGGACTCTTATCCTACATGTAAAGTTTGGTGAAGATGTGAGCATCTACAGTGAAGTTACAGCCACTTCCTGTGTCATGGCTGAAGACTTCGATGTTTGACGCCACGCCACAGACACGCCCATTGACGAAAACTCACAGATAGCACAACTTTACATCTTCAATGCCTTTAGAAGGCACAGCAGAAATTTGAAGTCGATCTGACTCTATCTGTAGGAGGAGTTAGTTAAAATGCGGAGTGTGTAAATCACCAAAACATTGCCATAAAATTCAAAATGGCCGACTTCCTGTTAAGTTTAGGGCATCGCTCCAAGAGGCTTTTTTGTGCATCTCGAAATGATAGATGTACCACAGAAATTTCGTACATGTCGGTCAAACGTGCGGCACGGGCTGCTTCGTTAAAGGTCACTTCCTGTTGCCAGCAGGTGGCGCTATGACTATGGTTGAATGTCTGCATGTACATGAGTTCAGGGACGGGACTCTTATCCTACATGGAAAGTTTGGTGCAGATGTGAGCATGTTCAGTGAAGTTACAACCACTTCCTGTGTCATGGCGAAGACTTGATCTTTGACGCCATCGCCATCGGACACGTCCATTGACGAAAACGCGCAGATAGCACAACTTTTCATCGTCAATGCCTTGAGAAGGAACAGCAGAAATGTGAAGTCGATCCGACTAAATCCCTAGGAGGAGTTCGTCGAAATCACGGAGCGTGTAAATCATCCAAAATTGCCATAAAATTCAAAATGGCCGACTTCCTGTTGAGTTTAGGGCATCGCTCCAAGAGGCTTTTTTGTGCGTCTGTACATGATAGATGTACCACAGAAATTTCGTGCATGTCGGTCAAACGTGCGGCGGGGGCTGCTTCGTTAAACATCACTTCCTGTTGCCAGCAGGTGGCGCTATGACTGTGGTTGAATGTCGGCATGTACACGTGTTCAGGGCGGGACTCTTGTCAAACGTGCCAAATTTCGTGCAGATCTGAGCATGTACAGCCAAGTTACTACAACTTCCTGTTTCATGGCGAATCGCCGACGCCACGGACACGCCCATTGACGATAACGCGCAGATAGCACAACTTTACATCGTCAATGCCTTTAGAAGGCACAGCAGAAATTTGAAGTCGATCCGACTAAATCCCTAGGAGGAGTTCGTTAAAGTACGGAGTGAGTGAATCGTCCCAAAATGGCCGCAGAATTCAAAATGGCCGACTTCCTGTCGAGTTTAGGGTATGGGTTCTTGAGGCTTTTTTGTGCGTCTTGATATGATACACGTCCCCACCAAATTTCGTCCAAGTAGGTCGAACGTGGACGAGGGGCTAATTTTTTCTAATTTTGTAGGTGGCGCTGGCGAGCCATTTTGCCACGCCCGTCCGCGAAACCCACAAAATACGAAATTTTTCACCAGTCCTGACATGCGTGCCAAATTTGGTGAGTTTTCGAGCATGTTGCGGCCGCGAAAAATGAGCTTACTTTGCAGAAAAATAATAATAAAGAAAAAAAAAAAAAAAATTAAAGCTGCAAGCAGCGATGGGCGGGCCCTCGCACATGTAGGGCGTCGGGTGTGAGGCGGTCGAGTTGCCTATTGTGGACCTCTGCCTGTGCAACTGTGAATTTGCTATGCAGCTCGGATGCTGCATGAAGGTGTTGTACCTCACTTCCTGTTGCCAGCAGGTGGCGCTATGACTGCTGGCTTAATGTCGGCATGTACATGTGTTGAGGGCGGACTCTTGTGAAACATGTAAAATCTCATGCAGATCTGAGCATGCTACAGTGAAGTTACAACCACTTCCTGTTTCATGGCGAAAGAGTTGACCTTTGACGCCACGCCACGGACATGCCCATTGACGAAAACGCGCAGATAGCACAACTTGTCATCGCTCAATGCCTTTAGAAGGCACAGCAGAAATTTGAAGTCGATCTGACAATATCTCTAGGAGGAGATAGTTAAAGTACACAGTGTGTAAATCACCAAAACTTTGCCATAAAATTCAAAATGGCCGACTTCCTGTTGGGTTTAGGGCATCGCCCAAGAGGCTTTTTTGTGCGACTGGACATGATACATAAGCCACAGAAATTTTGAACATGTAGGTCAAACATGTGGCGGAGGCTGCTTCGTTAAAGGTCACAACAAGGTCACTTCCTGTTGCCAGCAGGTGGCACTATGACTGTGGGTAAATGTCGGCATGTACATGTGTCCAGGGCGGGACTCTTGTCAAACGTGTAAAATTTCGTGCAGATCTGAGCATGTACAGTGAAGTTAGAACCACTTCCTCTGTCATGGCTGAAGACTTGATCTTTGACGCCACGCCACGGACACGCCCATTGACATAAAACTCACAGATAGCACAACTTTACATCTTCAATGCCTTCAGAAGCCAAAGCAGAAATTTGAAGTCGATCCGACTCTATCTCTAGGAGGAGTTCGTGAAAGTACAGAGTGTGTAAGTCACCAAAACGTTGCCATAAAATTCAAAATGGCCGACTTCCTGTTGAGTTTAGGGCAGTGGTCCAAGAGACTTTTGTGCGTCTGGACATAATACACGTTCCACAGAAATTTTATACATGTAGGTCAAACGTGCGACGGGTCTGCTTCGTTAAAGGTCAGTTCCTGTTGCCAGCAGGTGGCGCTATGACTGGGGTGAATGTCAGCATATAGATTTGTTCAGGACGGGACTCTTGTCAATCGTGTAAAATTTCGTGCAGATCTGAGCATTTACAGCCAAGTTACTACAACTTCCTGTTTCATGGCTGAATCATCGACGCCACGGACACGCCCATCGACGAAAACGCGCAGATAGCACAACTTTTACATCATCAATGCCTTTAGAAGGCACAGCAGAAATGTGAAGTCGATCCGACTAAATCCCTAGGAGGAGTTCGTTAAAGTATGGAGTGTACAAATCGTCCCAAAATGGCCACCAAATTCAAAATGGCGGACTTCCTGTCGAGTTTAGGGTATGGGTTCTTGAGGCTTTTTGTGCGTCTTGATATGATACACGTCCCCACCAAATTTCGTGCATGTAGGTCAAACGTGGGCGGGGCTGCTTCGTTTAAGGTCACTTCCTGTTGCCAGCAGGTGGCGCTATGACTATGGTTGAATGTTGGCATGTACATTTGTTCAGGGCGGAGTCTTGTGAAATGTACAAAATTTGGTGCAGATCCGAGCATGTATAGCGAAGTTACTACAACTTCCTGTTTCATGGCTGAATCGTCGACGCCATCGGACACGCCCATCGACGAAAACGCACAGATAGCACAACTTTTCATCGTCAATGCCTTTAGAAGGCACAGCAGAAATTTGAAGTCGATCCGACTAAATCCCTAGGAGGAGTTCGTTAAAGTACGGAGTGTGCAAATCGTCCCAAAATGGCCACCAAATTGAAAATGGCGGACTTCCTGTCCAGTTTAGGGTATGGGTTCTTGAGGCTTTTTTGTGCGTCTTGATATGATACACGTCCCCACCAAATTTCGTGCATGTAGGTCGAACGGGGACGAGGGCTAATTTTTCTAATTTTCTAGGTGGCGCTAGCGAGCCATTTTGCCACGCCCGTCTGCGAAACCCACAAAATACGAAATTTTTCACCAGTCCTGACATGCGTGCCAAATTTGGTGAGTTTTCGAGCATGTTGCGCCGCTGAAAAATGAGCTTACTTTGCAGAAAAATAATAATAATAAAGAAAAAAAAAAATTAAAGCTGCAAGCAGCGATGGGCGGGCCCTCGCACCTATAGCGCGTCGGGGTGTGATGCGGCCGCGTTGCATATTCTGGAGCTCAGCCATAGTGGCTGTCCATTTGCTACGCGCTTCGGACGTTGCATGAAGGTTTTGTAGCCAACTTTCTGTCGACAGCAGGTGGCGCTATAAGTGTGGGTGAATGTCGGCATGTAGATTAGTTCAGGGCGGGACTGTTGTCAAACGTGTAAAATTTCGTGCAGATCTGAGCATGGAAAGCCAAGTTATTGCCATTTCCTGTTTCATGGCGAATTGTCGACGCCACGGACACGCCCATCGACGAAAACGCGCAGATAGCACAACTTTACATCTTCAATGCCTTGAGAAGGCACAGCAGAAATTTGAAGTCGATCGGACTAAATCCCTAGGAGGAGTTCGTTAAAGTACGAAGTGTGCAAATCGTCCCAAAATGGCCACTAAATTCAAAATGGCGGACTTGCTGTCGAGTTTAGGGTATGGGTTCTTGAGGCTTTTTTGTGCATCTTGATATGATACACGTCCCCACCAAATTTCGTGCATGTAGGTCGAACGTGGACGAGGGGCTAATTTTTTCTAATTTTCTAGGTGGCGCTACCGAGCCACTTTGCCCCGCCTATCCGCGAAACCCACAAAATACGAAATTTTTCACCAGTCCTGACACGCGTGCCAAATTTGGTGAGTTTTTGAGCATGTTGCGGCCGCGAAAAGTGAGCTTACTTTGCAGAAAAATAAAGAAAAAAATTAAAGCTGCAAGCAGCGATGGGCGGGCCCTCGCACCTGTAGCGCGTTGGGGGGTGAGGCGGCCGCGTTGCATATTCTGGAGCTCTGCCGGTGTGGCTGTTCAGTTGCTACGCGATTCGGACGTTGCAGGAAGTTGTTGTACCTAACGTCCTGTTGCCAGCAGGTGGCGCTATGACTGTGGGTGAATGTCGGCATGTACACGTGTTCAAGGCTGGGCTCTTGACAAACGTGCAAAATTTCGTGCAGATCTGAGCATATACAGCCAAGTTGCAACAACTTCCTGTTTCAGTGGCTGAATCATCAGCGCCACGGACACGCCCATTGATGAAAACGCGCAGATAGCACAACTTTACATCGTCAATGCCTTTAGAAGGCACAGCAGAAATTTGAAGGCGATCCGACGGAACCCCTAGGAGGAGTTAGTTAAAGTACGGAGTGTGCGAATCGTCCCAAAATGGCAGCCAAATTCAAAATGGCGGACTTCCTGTTGAGTTTAGGGTATGGGTTCTTGAGGCTTTTTGTGCGTCTTGATATGATACACGTCCCCACCAAATTTCGTCCATGTAGGTCAAACGTGGACGAGGGGCTAATTTTTCCAATTTTCTAGGTGGCGCTAGCGAGCCATTTTGCCACGCCGTACGCGAAACCCACAAAATACTGAAATTTTTCACCAGTCCTGACACGCGTGCCAAATTTGGTGAGTTTTCGAGCATGTTGCGGCCGCGAAAATGGGGCTTACTTTGCAGAAAAAAGAAAAAAGAAAAAAAAAAAAAATTAAAGCTGCAAGCAGCGATGGGCGGGCCCTCGCACCTGTAGCGCGTCGGGGTGTGATGCGGCCGCGTTGCATATTCTGGAGCTGTGCCGATGCGGCTGTGCATTTGCTATGCAATTCGGACGTTCCATGAAGGCTTTGCACCTCACTTCCTGTTGCCAGCAGGTGGCGCTATGACTGTGGCTGAATGTCGGCATGTACATGTGTTCGGGGCGGGACTCTTATTCTACGTGTAAAGTTTGGTGCAGATGTGAGCATGTTCACTGATGTTACAATAACTTCCTGTGTCATGGCGATGAGTTGATCTTTGGCGTCACGCCATCGGACACGTCCATTGACGAACAGCGCGCAGATAGCACAACTTTTCATCGTCAATGCCTTTAGAAGGTACAGCAGAAATTTGAAGTCGATCCGACCAAATCCCTAGGAGGAGATAGTTAAAGTACAGAGTGTGTAAATCACCAAAACTTTGGCCTAAAATTCAAAATGGCTGACTTCGTGTTGAGATTAGGGGAGTGGACCAAGAGGCTTTTTTTTGCGTCTGGACATGATCCATGTGCCATAGAAATTCCATACATGTAGGGCAGACGTTGGGCGGGGGCTGCTTTGTTAAAGGTCACACAAAGGTCACTTCCTGTTGCCAGCAGGTGGCACTATGACTGTGGGTGAATGTCGGCATGGAGATCTGTTCAGGGCGGGACTCTTGTCAAGCGTGTAAAATTTCGTGCAGATCGGAGCATCTACAGTGAAGTTACAACCACTTCCTGTGTCATGGCGATGAGTTGATCTTTGACGCCACGCCACAGACACGCCCATTGACATATACGCGCAGATAGCACAACTTTACATCGTCAATGCCTTAAGAAGGCACAGCAGAAATTTGAAGTCGATCCGACTAAATCTCTAGGAGGAGTTCGTTAAAGTACGGATTGTGTAAATCAGAAAGAAAATACCATAAAATTCAAAATGGCCGACTTCCTGTTGAGTTTAGGGCATCGCTCCAAGAGGCTTTTTTGTGCGTCTGGACATGATAGATGTACCACAGAATTTTCGTACATGTAGGTCAAACGTGTGGCGGGGGCTGCTTCGTTTAAGGTCACTTCCTGTTGCCAGCAGGTGGCGCTATGACTATGGTTGAATGTTGGCATGTACATTTGTTCAGGGCGGGACTGTTGTCAAATGTACAAAATTTAGTGCAGATCTGAGCATTTATAGTGAAGTTACTTCAACTTCCTGTTTCATGGCGAATCGTCGACGGCACGGACACGCCCATCGACGAAAACGCGCAGATAGCACAACTTTTCATTGTCAATGCCTTTAGAAGGCACAGCAGAAATTTGAAGTCGATCCGACCATATCTCTAGGAGGAGTTCGTTAAAGTACGGAGTGTGTGAATCGTCCCATAATGGCGGCAAAATTCAAAATGGCGGACTTCCTGTCGAGTTTAGGTCATCGCTCCAAGAGGCTTTTTTGTACGTCTGGACATAATACACGTGCCACAGAAATTCCGTAACTGTAGGTTAAACATGGTGCGGGGGCTGCTTCGTTAAACGTCACTTCCTGTTGCCAGCAGGTGGCGCTATAACCGTGGGTGAATGTCGGCATGTACACGTGTTCAGGGCTGGGCTCTTGACAAACGTGCAAAATTTCGTGCAGATCTGAGCATATACAGCCAAGTTGCAACAACTTCCTGTTTCGTGGCGAATCATCGACGCCACGGACACGCCCATTGACGAAAACGCGCAGATAGCACAACTTTACATCGTCAATGTCTTTAGAAGGCACAGCAGAAATTTGAAGGCGATCCGACTAAACCCCTAGGAGGAGTTCGTCAAAGTACGGAGTGTGCGAATCGTCCCAAAATGGCGGCAAAATTCAAAATGGCGGACTTCCTGTCGAGTTTAGGGTATGGGTTCTTGAGGCTTTTTTGTGCGTCTTGATATGATACACGTCCCCACCAAATTTCGTCCAAGTAGGTCGAACGTGGACGAGGGGCTAATTTTTTCTAATTTTGTAGGTGGCGCTGGCGAGCCATTTTGCCACGCCCGTCCGCGAAACCCACAAAATACGAAATTTTTCACCAGTCCTGACATGCGTGCCAAATTTGGTGAGTTTTCGAGCATGTTGCGACCGCGAAAATGGGGCTTACTTTGCAGAAAAAAGAAAAAAAAAGAAATATTAAAGCTGCAAGCAGCGATGGGCGGGCCCTCGCACATGTAGCGCGTCGGGGTGTGAGCAAGTCGCGTTGTCTATTGTGGACCCCTGCCTGTGCAGCTCTGAATTTGCTACGCGCTTCAGACGTTGCATCAAGGTTTTGTAACTCACTTCCTGTTGCCAGCAGGTGGCGCTATGACTCTGGGTGAATGTCAGCATGTACATGTGTTCAGGGCGGGACTGTTATCCTACATGTAAAGTTTGGTTCAGATGTGAGGATGGACATTGAAGTTACAACAACTTCCTGTGTCATGGCGAAGACTTGATCTTTGACGCCACGCCACGGACACGCCCATCGACGAAAACGCGCAGATAGCACAACTTTTCATTGTCAATGCCTTTAGAAGGCACAGCAGAAATTTGAAGTCGATCCGACCATATCTCTAGGAGGAGTTCGTTAAAGTACGGAGTGTGTGAATCGTCCCATAATGGCGGCAAAATTCAAAATGGCGGACTTCCTGTCGAGTTTAGGTCATCGCTCCAAGAGGCTTTTTTGTACGTCTGGACATAATACACGTGCCACAGAAATTCCGTAACTGTAGGTTAAACATGGTGCGGGGGCTGCTTCGTTAAACGTCACTTCCTGTTGCCAGCAGGTGGCGCTATAACCGTGGGTGAATGTCGGCATGTACACGTGTTCAGGGCTGGGCTCTTGACAAACGTGCAAAATTTCGTGCAGATCTGAGCATATACAGCCAAGTTGCAACAACTTCCTGTTTCGTGGCGAATCATCGACGCCACGGACACGCCCATTGACGAAAACGCGCAGATAGCACAACTTTACATCGTCAATGCCTTTAGAAGGCACAGCAGAAATTTGAAAGCAATCCGACTGAACCCCTAGGAGGAGTTAGTTAAAGTACGGAGTGTGCGAATCGTCCCAAAATGGCAGCCAAATTCAAAATGGCGGACTTCCTGTCGAGTTTAGGGTATGGGTTCTTGAGGCTTTTTTGTGCGTCTTCGTATGATACACGTCCCCACCGAGTTTCATGCATGTAGGTCAAATGTGCGGCGGGGGCTGCTTCGTTAAAGGTCACTTCCTGTTGCCAGCAGGTGGCGCTATGACTGTGGGCAAAATTTGGCATGTACATGTGTTCAGGGCGGGACTCTTGTCAAACGTGCAAAAGTTCGTGCAGATCTGAGCATGTTCAGCAAAGTTACAACAACTTCCTGTTTCATGGCGAATCGTCGACGGCACGGACACGCCCATCGACGAAAACGTGCAAATAGCACAACTTTTCATCGTCAATGCCTTTAGAAGGCACAGCAGAAATTTGAAGTCGATCCGACTAACTCCCTAGGAGGAGTTCGTTAAAGTATGGAGTGTGTGAATCGTCCCAAAATGGCGGTCAAATTCAAAATGGCGGACTTCCTGTCGAGTTTAGGGTATGGGTTCTTGAGGCTTTTTTGTGCGTCTTGATAGGATACACGTCCCCACCAAATTTCGTGCATGTAGGTCAAACGTGGGGCGGGAGCTGCTTCGTTAAAGGTCACTTCCTGTTGCCAGCAGGTGGCGCTATGACTATGTTTGAATGTTGGCATGTACATTTGTTCAGGGCGGGACTCTTGTCAAACGTACAAAATTTTGTGCAGATCTGAGCGTGTATGGCGACGTTACTACAACTTCCTGTTTCATGGCGAATCGTCGACGCCACGGACACGCCCATCGACGAAAACGCGCAGATAGCACAACTTTACATCTTCAATGCCTTGAGAAGGCACAGCAGAAATTTGAAGTCGATCCGACTAAATCCCTAGGAGGAGTTCGTTAAAGTACGAAGTGTGCAAATCGTCCCAAAATGGCCACTAAATTCAAAATGGCGGACTTGCTGTCGAGTTTAGGGTATGGGTTCTTGAGGCTTTTTTGTGCATCTTGATATGATACACGTCCCCACCAAATTTCGTGCATGTAGGTCGAACGTGGACGAGGGGCTAATTTTTTCTAATTTTCCAGGTGGCGCTAGCGAGCCATTTTGCCATGCGCATCCGCGAAACCCACAAAATACGAAATTTTTCACCAGTCCTGACATGCGTGCCAAATTTGGTGAGTTTTCGAGCATGTTGCGGCCGCGAAAAGTGAGCTTACTTTGCAGAAAAAAGAAAGAAAGAAAAAAAAAAAAAATTAAAGCTGCAAGCAGCGATGGGCGGGCCCTCGCACATGTAGCGCGTCGGGGTGTGAGCCGGTCGCGTTGCCTATTCAGCACCTTTCCGGTGCGGGTGTGAATTTTCTATGCGCTTCGGATGTTGCATGAAGGTGTTGTACCTCACTTCCTGTTACCAGCAGGTGGCGCTATGACTGTGGGTGAATGTTGGCATGTATATGTGTTCAGGGCGGGACTCTTATCGTCCCTGTAAAGTTTGGTGCCGATGTGAGCATGTACACTGAAGTTAGAACAACTTCCTGTGTCATGGCGAAGACTTGATCTTTGACGCCACGCCACGGACATGCCCATTGACGAATAGTCGCAGGTAGCACAACTTTTCATCGTCAATGCCTTTAGAAGGCACAGCAGAAATCTGAAATCGATCCGAGTAAATCCCTAGGAGGAGTTAATTAAAGTACAAAGTGTGTAAATCACCCAAAAATTGGACGTAAAATTCAAAATGGCCGACTTCCTGTTGGGTTTAGTGCATCGCTCCAAGAGGCTTTTTTGTGCGTCTGGACATGATAGATGTACCACAGAAATTTCGTGCATGTCGGTCAAACGTGCGACAGGGGCTGCTTCATTAGAGGTCACTTCCTGTCTCCAGCAGGTGGCGCTATGACTGGGGGTGAATGTCGGCATGTACATTTGTTCAGGGCGTGACTCTTGTCAAATGTGCAAATTTTCGTACAGATCTGAGCATGTACAGCCGACTTACTCCAACTTCCTGTTTCATGGCGAATCATCGACGCCACGGACACGCCCATTGACGAAAACGCGCAGATAGCACAACTTTTCATCGTCAATGCCTTTAGAAGGCACAGCAGAAATTTGAAGTCGATCCGACTAAATCCCTAGGAGGAGTTCGTTAAAATACGGAATGTGTAAATCACCAAAACTTTGCCATAAAATTCAAAATGGCCGACTTCCTGTTGGTTTTAGGGCATCGCTCCAAGAGGCTTTTTTGTGCGTCTGGACATGATAGATGTACCACAGAAATTTCGTGCATGTCGGTCAAACGTGCGGCGGGGGCTGCTTCGTAAAACGTAACTTCCTGTTGCCAGCAGGTGGCGCTTTGACTGTGGTTGAATGTCGGCATGTACACGTATTCTGGGCGAGACTCTTCTTAAACGTGCAAAATTTCGTGCAGATCTGAGCATGTACAGCTAAGTTACAACAACTTCCTGTTTCATGGCGAATCGTCGACGCCACGGACACGCCCATTGACGAAAACGCGCAGATAGCACAACTTTACATCGTCAATGTCTTTAGAAGGCACAGCAGAAATTTGAAGGCGATCCGACTAAACCCCTAGGAGGAGTTCGTCAAAGTACGGAGTGTGCGAATCGTCCCAAAATGGCGGCAAAATTCAAAATGGCGGACTTCCTGTCGAGTTTAGGGTATGGGTTCTTGAGGCTTTTTTGTGCGTCTTGATATGATACACGTCCCCACCAAATTTCGTGGATGTAGGTCAAACGGGGACGAGGGGCTAATTGTTTCTAATTTTGTAGGTGGCGCTAGCGAGCCATTTTGCCCCGCCCATCCGCGAAACCCACAAAATACGAAAATTTTCACCAGTCCTGACATGCGTGCCAAATTTGGTGAGTTTTCGAGCATGTTGCGGCCGCGAAAAGTGAGCTTACTTTGCAGAAAAATAATAATAAAGAAAAAAAAAAAAAAAATTAAAGCTGCAAGCAGCGATGGGCGGGCCCTCGCACATGTGGCGTGTCGGGGCCTGAGGCGGCCGCGTTGCCTATTGTGGACCCCTGCCTGTGCGGCTGTGAATTTTCAATGCGTTTCGGACGCTGCATGAAGTTGTTGTAACTCGCTTCCTGTTGCCAGCAGGTGGCGCTATGACTGTGGGTGAATGTTGGCATGTGTCCAGGGCGGGACTCCTGTCAATTGTGTAAAATTTCGTGCAGATCTGAGCATGTACACTGAAGTTACAACCACTTCCTGTGTCATGGCGAAGACTTGATCTTTGACGCCACGCCACGGACACGCCGATTGACGAAAATTCACAGATAGCACAACTTTTCATCGTCAATGCCTTTAGAAGGCACAGCAGAAATGTGAATTCGATCCGACTGTATCTCTAGGAGGAGTTAGTTAAAATACAGAGTGTGTCAATCACCAAAACTTTGTCATGAAATTCAAAATGGCCGACTTCCTGTCGAGTTTAGGCTATGGGTTCAAGAGGCTTTTTTGTGCGTCTTGACATGATAGATGTACCACAGAATTTTCGTACATGTAGGTCAAACGTGTGGCGGGGGCTGCTTCGTTTAAAGTCACTTCGTGTTGCCAGCAGGTGGCGCTATGACTATGGTTGAATGTTGGCATGTACATTTGTTGAGGGTGGGACTCTTGTCAAATGTACAAAATTTGGTGCAGATCGAACGCATGATAGCAAAGTTACTACAACTTCCTGTTTCATGGCTGAATCATCGACGCCACGGACACATCCATCGACGAAAACTTCGCAGATAGCACAACTTTACATCGTCAATGCCTTTAGAAGGCACAGCAGAAATTTGAAGTCGATCCGACTAAATCCCTAGGAGGAGTTCGTTAAAGTACGGAGTGTGTGAATCGTCCCAAAATGGCGGCCAAATTCAAAATGGCGGACTTCCTGTCGAGTTTAGGGTATGGGTTCTTGAGGCTTTTTGTGCGTCTTGACATGATACATGTCCCCACCAAATTTCGTGCATGTAGGTCAAACGTGCGGCGGGGGCTGCTTCGTTAAAGGTCACTTCCTGTCGCCAGCAGGTGGCGCTATGACTGCGGGTGAATGTCGGCATGTACATGTGTTCAGGGCGGGACTCTTGTGAAAAGTGCAAAATTTCGTGCAGATCTGAGCACGTACACTGAAGTTAGAACAACTTCCTGTTTCATGGCGTAATCGTCGACGCCATCGGACACGCCATCGACAAAACGCGCAGATAGCACAACTTTTCATCGTCAATGCCTTTAGAAGGCACAGCAGAAATTTGAAGTCGATCCGACTAAATCCCTAGGAGGAGTTCGTTAAAGTACGGAGTGTGCAAATCGTCCCAAAATGTCCGCCAAATTCAAAATGGCGGACTTCCTGTGGAGTTTAGGGTATGGGTTCTTGAGGCTTTTTTGTGCGTCTTGATATGATACACGTCACCACCAAATTTCGTGCATGTAGGTCGAACGTGGACGAGGGGCTAATTTTTCTAATTTTCTAGGTGGCTTAGCGAAGCCATTTTGCCCCGCCCGTCCAGCGGAACCGACAAAATACGAAATTTTTCACCAGTCCTGACATGCGTGCCAAATTTGGTGAGTTTTCGAGCATGTTGCGGCCGCGAAAATGGGCCTTACTTTGCAGAAAAAAGAAAAAAAAAATATATAATCCTAACAGTTTCAATAGGGTCCTTCGCACGTTTCGTGCTCGGCCCTAATAATCCTAACAGTTTCAATAGGGTCCTTCGCACGTTTCGTGCTCGGGCCCTAATAATAATAATAATTAAAGCTGCAAGCAGCGATGGGCTGGCCCTCGCACCTGTAGCGCGTTGGGGGGTGAGGCGGCCGCGTTGCATATTCTGGAGCTCTGCCGGTGTGGCTGTTCAGTTGCTACGCGATTCGGACGTTGCAGGAAGTTGTTGTACCTAACGTCCTGTTGCCAGCAGGTGGCGCTATGACTGTGGGTGAATGTCGGCATGTACATGTGTTCAGGGCGGGACTCTTGTCAAACATGTAAAATTTCGTGCAGGTCTGAGCATGTACAGTGACGTTACAACCACTTCCTGTGTCATGGCGAAGACTTGATCTTTGACGCGACGCCATGGACACGCCCATTGACAAAAACCCGCAGATAGCACAACTTTTCATCGTCAATGCCTTTTGAAGGCACAGCAGAATTTTGAAGTCGATCCGACTAAATCCCTAGGAGGAGTTCGTTAAAGTACGGAGTGTGTAAATCGTCCCAAAATGGTCGCACAACTCAAAATGGCCGACTTCCTGTCGGGTTTAGGGCATTGCTCCAAGAGGCTTTTTTGTGCGTCTGGACATGATAGATGTACCACAGAAATTTCGTACATGTAGGTCAAATGTGCATCGGGGGCTGCTTTGTTAAAGGTCACTTCCTGTTGCCAGCAGGTGGCGCTATGACTGTGGTTGAATGTCGGCATGTAGATTTGTTCAGGGCGGGACTCTTGTCAAAAGTGCCAAATTTCGTCAAGATCTGAGCATGTACACTGAAGTTACAACAACTTCCTGTTTCATGGCGAGTCATCGACGCCACGGACACACCCATTGACGAAAACGCGCAGAGAGCACAACTTTTCATCGTCAATGCCTTTAGAAGGCACATCAGAAATTTGAAGGCGATCCGACTAAACCCCTAGGAGGAGTTAGTTAAAGTACGGAGAGTGCGAATCGTCCCAAAATGGACACCAAATTCAAAATGGCGGACTTCCTGTCGAGTTTAGGGTATGGGTTCTTGAGGCTTTTTTGTGCGTCTTGATATGATACACGTCCCTACCAAATTTCGTGCATGTAGGTCGAACGTGGACGAGGGGCTAATTTTTTCCAATTTTCTAGGTGGCGCTAGCGAGCCATTTTGCCACGCCCGTACGCGAAACCCACAAAATACGAAATTTTTCACCAGTCCTGACACGCGTGCCAAATTTGGTGAGTTTTCGAGCATGTTGCGACCGCGAAAATGGGGCTTACTTTGCAGAAAAAAGAAAAAAAAAAAAAAAAATCCTTACAATTTCAATAGGGTCCTTCGCACGTTTCGTGCTCGGGCCCTAATAAAGAAAAAAAATAATAATCCTAACAGTTTCAATAGGGTCCTCGCACGGTTCGTGCTCGGGCCCTAATAATCCTAACAGTTTCAATAGGGTCCTCGCACGGTTCGTGCTCGGGCCCTAATTAAAGCTGCAAGCAGCGATGGGCGGGCCCTCGCACATGTAGCACGTCGGGGTGTGAGCCGGCCGCGTTGCCTATTGTGGACCCCTGCCTGTGCGGCTGTGCATTTGCTACACGCTTCGGACTTTGCATGAAGATTTTGTACCTCACTTCCTGTTGCCAGCGGGTGGTGCTATGACTGTGGGTGATTGTCGGCATGTACATGAGTTCAGGGCGGGACTCCTATCCTGCTTGTAAAGTTTGGTGCAGATGTGAGCATCTACAGTGAAGTTACAACCACTTCCTGTGTCATGGCGATGGATTGATCTTTGACGCCACGCCACGGACACGCTCCATTGACTAACAGCGCAGATAGCACAACTTTTCATCGTCAATGCCTTTAGAAGGCACAGCAGAAATTTGAAGTCGATCCGACAAAATTCCTAGGAGGAGTTCGTCAAAGTACGGAGTGTGTAAATCGTACCAAAATGGTCGCCAAACTCAAAATGGCGGACTTCCTGTCGAGTTTAGGGTATGGATTCTTGAGGCTTTTTTGTGCATCCTGATATGATACACGTCCCCACCAAATTTCATGCATGTAGGTCGAACGTGGACGAGGGGCTAATTTTTTCTAATTTTCTAGGTGGCGTTAGCGAGCCATTTTGCCCCGCCCGTCCGCCAAACCCACAAAATATGAAATTTTTCACCAGTCCTGACATGCGTGCCAAATTTGGTGAGTTTTCGAGCATGTTGCGACCGCGAAAATGGGGCTTGGAGCGATGCCCTAAACCTGACAGGAAGTCGGCCATGTTGAGTTCTACGTAAATTTTTTGGTGATTTACACACTCCGTACTTTAACGAACTCCTCCTAGGGATTTTGTCGGATCGACTTCAAATTTCTGCTGTGCCTTCTAAAGGCATTGACGATGCAAAGTTGTGCTATCTGTGAGTTTTCATCAATGGCCGTGTCCGTGGCGTGCCGTCATAGATCAAGTCTTTGCCATGACACAGGAAGTGGTTGTAACTTCACTGTACATGCTCAGATCTGTACGAAATTTTACAGGTTTAACAACAGTCCTGCCCTGAACACATGTACATGCTGACATTCACCCACAGTCATAGCGCCACCTGCTGGCAACAGGAAGTGACATATAACACCTTCATGCAACATCCGAAACGCATAGCAAATTCAGAGCCGCACCGGCAGAGCTCCACAATACGCAATGTGGCCACATCACACCCGTCGCGCTACAAGTGAGAGGGCCCGACCAACGCTGCTTGCAGCTTTAATTCCAGCATTTCTTGCACATGTACATGTGTACATGTAAGCTTGTGTGTGTATGTGCACATCACATCCATCTCTGAAAAGTACATAATAATAACAGTAATGGTAATAATAATTTATTCCTGCATCCTTTGCACTTTACTCATTGTACTATTACACTATTGTCTTAATCTGACTATTTTGTTTTGTTTCTAGTGTGTACATATGTGTTCTCCATACTGTAGCCTGTTTAATTTTATTACTGTACTATTGTGTTACTGTATTATTGTATAAGTAAGCCACAACCCAGAGTCAGATCTGATTTTTTATCCCAAATGTGTCTCTGATCTTTTTATGATAGTGTGAACAAGCCAAGCCACATGGAATCTGATCTTTTCCAGTTCGGAATTGGGCCACTTCCATATTTGGTCCAAATCCAGTACAGATCAGATATTTTTAAATGCGACCTCAGTCTGGACACTCAGGTCACATTTGATGCGACTTTGACGTCACTGTAGAGCAGCTATTCTGCTATAGACGGAGCCGTGGTGAACAAAAAAGCTCCACATAAAGCCATTATTAAACATTTGGCTCTCTTCCTTCTCTACGTCGCTATCATATGCTCAGAAATTTCCTTTCTTATACCTAAAATCCACCGGAGCTCTCTTCTGAGTTACTTGATACTTGTCCCAGCGGACACAGTGGAGAGAGAGAGAGAGAGGGAGTTAGTGAGTTGTGGGGTAGTTGCGTTGTACAGCGCCAGAAACTGTAATGAAAAGAACAGAAAGTTGTGAACACTTGTCATAATACAGGAAAATATGACCCGTGAGAAGGCAATGAAAAATGTGAGTCTCCTGCAAGTTAATTGGAGCTATGTTGCTCCTTTTTTACTTCTGTAGCCTGCAACAGCGTGCTGCGTGTGACATCATGTTATTCTTATGCGCATGCAGCTCACTTTCAGGCAGTTCACACTGGAGTCTGATATGGGCCGCATTTAAACTATAATGTGAACTGTCAAACAAAAATTCGGATCTGGGGAAAAAATCTCCTGGCCTGCAATTAGGCCTGCAGTCTGAACGTAGCCTAAGATTCAATCTCACCAAGTTCACTTTAGTTTTTCAGACAAATGGAACGACTTTTGGATGGTAGGGGGGATTCTCCCGAGGGCAAGGGCCGAGGGGAAATCAACAAGGGCAGAGCCTGAAGTGGGGGCAGAATGGAGTTGCAGTAGTAGCAGCAAGTTATATCATAACTTTCAGGTGAGCAGTGTGGGCGCAGTCATGTAGAAAACCACTGAGCAGAGCACTGATGGATTAAGTACTACACTGCATCAAGTTTCACAATGTATCATCGTTATTAAGTAGTAATATTTTTATCATCATTATTAAGTATTAATAAGTAACTGGCGCACCTTATTCTGTATGGAATGTGACAAATTTACATTGTTACCAATTGAAAATCAATATTATTTAGTCAACTTGATTTTGGTCAAAAGTTTGTTATTGTTTGCCCAGAATTTGGAGAGTTCAGTGTTGTGAGTGTGACTTTACCTTGCCTGGTGGGCGACAAATGTCTGAATGGCAATACAGACCATAAGCAGAATGAGTAAAATCCATAGAGAGTGACGCCTGCTGCACAGCCCTCTCCTCACGCACCTGCAGGAGGCACAAATGGCAAATAGTAAATGGTCTGTACTTGTATAGCACCTTATAGTCTTCTGACCACTCAAAGCGCTATACAATAGGATTCAACATCTGTTAATAGACTGAAATTTGGATTTTTTTATGTCTGTCTGAAACCTGGCTTCATACAAATTCACCTCCTGCAGCCATTGCCATAGCAGGTTATCAAATTTACAGAAGAGATAGGGTGACACCTAAAGGAGGCAGTGTCATGTTGTACATAAAAATGTATCAGATTAAAAATTATTTTATCTCCACAAATGTATTTTAGCTTGATAATAATTTATCGCCCACCCTCTGGCAAAATTGATTTTTATGAAAATTTCCGCAGCATGCTTTTAAATTGCAACTTTAAAAAGAGGTATTAATAATGGGAGATTTTAATGTTAATTGGGAAGATAGATCAGCCAGGAAAAATCTCAAACAAATAAGTGATAATTTTGATCTAATGCAGGTAGTTAAGGGCCCAACAAGAATAACCCAGAATACTGGAACTCAGATTGATTTAATATTTAGCAACAAACCAGAAAGAATCACAAAATCCTTTAATATGATCACAGGCCTATCGGACCACAATCTAGTTCTGGTAACAAGAAAATTAACCAGCAAAAGATTTTGTGTTTCCACTGCTAAAGAGCAAGAATCAATCAGAATACCGAACAAAGAGTAGGACCATTTCAGAAACACAATAAATAAATTTAATTGCAGTAATTTGCTTGCCGGGAAAGACTTACATGAGGGAAGTACTGTGCTCTCAAGTATTGCTGCAATATTTCAATAAGGAGTTTACTCAGAAATTTAGAAATAGAAATCCAAGAATAGTCTTCCATGGATTAATGCTGAAATTCTGAAAGTGATGAAATAACGTGACCATGCAAAAAAAAGGCAAATAAATCAAAATTATGTCACGATAAACACCGTTTTATAATGCTGAGGAACAAAGTAACAGCTCTGTTGAGAAAGTCAAGGGCTGACTTTTTTCTGAGCATAATAAGCAAAGCAGGGGGCAATTCGAAGTTGATTTGGGATCAATTAAAAAAACTGATGGGGCAGGAACACAAAGAAAGAAAACCTGTTGAACTTTTATTAGATGGAAAACGTATCTCTGATCCAACAATTATTTTGTTGACTCTGTTGCATCTATTGCACTGTGTTTTTCACAGATAGACACAAGTATTTGTTCTGTTTTGTTGTCAAAGCCCAGCCTTGTGTTTTCCAGTGCCTCTGAAAGAAATATAGAAGCCTTAATCAAGTCACTTAACACATCAAAAGCTAAAGATGTGTTTGGAATGGATACCATAATGCTGAAAGAATTGGGTTCATCATTGGTTACCCACATCACAAAAATTATAAATCAGTCTACCTAGGGGGAATTCCCAAGTGTATGGAAGTCAGCCATTGTTTCCTGAATATTTAAATCTGGAGACAGACAAATAATAATAATAATAATAATATAATAATAATAATAATAATAATAATAATAATAAGTGCTATAATAATATAGCACTTATCAAACAAAGTACAAAGTGCTTCACAACAAATCACACATAAAATACAAAATGCATAAGAACAAGGATCACAATAGAGAAATAACGAATATACAGTAGGAGATACAGAAGTAAGGAAGTAAGACATGGAAACAAAGTGACAAGAACGGTGAGGCAAGAATAGTAAAGTGAATGGCAGCTCATATAAAATCTGGATATGCTTTCCGATAAAAGTATGTTTTTTTGTTTTCTTTTTATAGAACTTTATTTTTTGTACAACAACATGTACAAGACATGAAAGAACACACATTCCCAATCCTGGCAATTCTAAGAATAGTTATAGTAAATACACAAAAAAATAAAAGACATAATTAATTAATTAAGATAAAATAAATAGAAAAGAAGGAAGACATGTTAATTGATGGTCACACACGAAATAAAGTACATAAAATAAAAGTAAAAATAAATCATTTAAGGAAAAAAGGGTTCAGATTTTCAGTCAAAAGTTAAATATTAAGAGGCTGATGGTAGAGTGGAGGTGATTTCAGCTGCACTAAGAGAGGAAAAATGAAAGATAAATGGTTCCTTGCCTATCCCTTAATTATGCTGCTATAGGCTAGACTGCCTGGGGATTTCCCATGATGCACTGAGCTCCTCTCTCCTCTTCTCTCCTTCTCTCCTTCTCTCTGAGTGCAACCTAATCCCATTAATGCATGTTAATGCATGTCTGGGGGGCTTTTCCCTCACAGACTTTCAGTCATACTACTGGGCTGCCAACATCCACAGCATTCTGTACTGGCCTCATTGCCATTTGGGTCTCAGTGGCTGGGTTCCTGCATGGGTACAAACTGAAGAATCTTCCTGCCAGCCAGCACGCCTGACAGCTCTTCTTTGCTCCCCACTAACTTTGATTCCTAAACGTTCGAACTATTACTCGATAGTCAATTAGTCGCTACGCATCTGGAAACACTTCAGATCCAGTTCCAATCTTCCCTGTTGTCCTCCCCTTGTAATAGAAACCCAGCATTTCCCCCATCATTGCATGACAATGTCTTTTGGATTTGGTCTAAGAAGGGAATAAGAACAATTAAAGATCTATATGTTGAGTGTTTGCCAAGTCAAGTTAGTAACATGCATTAACATGGGTTCATCTCCTTACTCAAAATAACTCTGTCGCGATTTCTGAAGTAATTGGACTACTTGATTGGTAGATAGCAAGTTGAACTCGGTCTGTAGAACTCATGCTCTTTGTCCTGGTATCTGACCCGCAGTTTGGAGGGATACAGGTGGCGGAATCTGATGCCGGCGCCGTAAAGCTCAGCTTCAATGTCCTTAAATTTCCCACGGCGTCGGGCAGGTTTAGCAGACAGGTCAGGGAAGATTCGGATGGTGGAGCCCTCGAACTTCATGCTTTGCTCACTCTGGGAAAGTTGAAAATCTCCTCTTTCGCGTGGTAATAATGAAAACGCACAATTATCGCCCGGGGTGGTCGGTCAGGACCGGGCTTCGGGTCAAAGGAGCGGTGCGCCCGCTCAATCACTGGGGCACGAGATAGTTTCCCCTCTCCAAAGAGGGAAGTAAAAAAGTTTGTCCTGGTTCCATGGTCGTCTATGGTGGACACCAGAGCAGATTGTGACTTGCGAAGTTCTGCAAGAAACTCAGTCCTTAGTTCTAAAATTTCTTTCCTAATCGTTGTAGTGAGTGTACAGTAAGTTCAGCAGCCGCAGACTGTCCCGGGATTCAGTCGTACAAGCTAGCTCATCCATGACATTTGCATTAGCTTCAGGTTCAGAGTCCGTTTTGGTCCCCTTCGTGGCATTTTGTGCACGATATTGAGTAATGTATCTCAGCAGTCGACAAAGCGAAGGGGGGGGGGTGTAAAATAGGGGCTAAATAGGGCTAAAATAGGGGTGATATGATCATATTTTCTTGTCCTAGTTAGGACTTTACAGCTGAGTTCTGTACAGTCTGTAATCTATTTAGGGTTTTTTGATTAAGGCAAGTGAGGAGGCTGTTGCAATAATCAATGTGTGAGGAGATAAAAGCATGTATAACAGTTTCTGTGTCTGTAACACATAAAATTTTTGTGATATTTCTAAGGTGGTAAAAGCTGGACTGGGCCAGTTTAGAAATATGATGCTCAAAGCATAACTTACTATCAAATAACCCGCCAAGATTTCATGCAACAGGCTTCACATGTTGTAGCAGTTAGTCAGAAGAGAGCAGAATCTGATTACAGAGATGTTGGGGGGCAATAACGAGGATTTCTGTTTTACTGGAGTTAAGTTGTAGGAAGTTCTTTGACATCCAATGGTTTATTTCAGTAAGGCTTTCCTGTAATGAGCTCAGCATACTAAGATCAGTGGGCTGTACAGGTAAGTATAATGGTGTATCATCCGCATAACAATGGAATGAGATACCTACGGTGCCTATGTATGACATCACCCAGAGGGAGCATATATATATAGAAAACAAAATAGGTCCAAGGATTGACCCCTGAGGCACACCATAGTTGATGGTAGCGAAAGAAGACAGAAAGAAAATTATTTATAGAGACACAGAACTTCCTATTAGCTAAGTATTGGGCAAACCAGTTTAGTGCAGTACCAGATACCCCCACCTAGTGCCTCAATCTGTTTAACAGGATGCCATGATCAATGGTGTCAAAGGCAGCACTTAAATCCAACAAAACCAGTATTGAACATTTGCCCGTGTCAGCATTCATTAGGAGGTCATTTGTAACTTTCAAGAGTGCTGTCTCAGTACTGTGATGCTTACGGAAGCCAGACTGGAACTTTTCAAGGGTTTTTGAGAGAAAAGGCAGTTTGGATATTGGGCAGTAGTTATCAAGGATGTTAGGGTCAAGGCTAGGTTTCTTTAGGACAGGTTCAGTTATGTTGGAGCTATCTCAGGAAAGCTTTTAACACTGTTAATCATAAAATTTTACTCTCCAAACTTTCTCACCTCAATTTTTTGGATAGTGCTCTTAAGTGGGTAGCATCTTATCTTTATCAATGATCACAAACTGTACGTATTGGCAGCTATCAGTCTGAACCTCTTCACGTGTCCACTGGAGTGCCCCAAGGGTCAATTCTGGGCCCTCTTCTGTTCTGCATCTATATTAACAACCTACCATGTGTGTGCCCAGAAGTAAATATTCAAATGTATGCAGAAAATACAGTTCTATACATACATGGGCCATTAAAAAGAGCAGTGGCAACTAAACTTACAAACACTATGGTAAAGATCAGTGAATGGCTAAACCAGTGTAGCCTTCAGTTAAATGTCTCCAAGACAGTTGGTATGTCTTTTACTAAAACTACCAACTCCACAGCAAATCTGGACATTGTAATATCTGGTGAAAAACTTCAAATAGTTACAGAAAGTAAAATTTAATCTATCTAATTTTTGATTTATCAGGAATTCAATGTCCACCCGAGCAGCCAAAATGTTTATGCATTCACTGATCTTTTTCGCATATGACTTACTGCCTCACCATCTGGTCTCAGGCCAACCACGCCACTTTAAAACCAATACAGTCCCTATACAAGCAAACACTTAAACGTTCTGGATAAGAAACCGCGCCATTTTCATTACTGCAGTAATCTGTCAAAATATAATTTATTAAGTTGGGAAAGTTCACAAATATCTGTCTAGTATATAAAATCCATGGCCTGGCCCCTCCACCTCTTAGTGAGTTTCTGAGTTTAAGGTCCAACTCCAGTCGCCTCACTCGAGGAACATCCAGAGGGGACTGTGTCATTCCATTCAGGAAAACTGCATTTAGTCAGTCAGCGTTTTCTATTAAAGCAGTGGTTGTCAACCTTTTTGGGCCAGCGCCCCCCTATCCAGATCCCTTACCGACCCCCATCAAAAAAGATGTTGACTATTTGCCCTGAATATATTTAGATTTTTTTTATTGTTACTATTGTTATTAAAAACATGGAAAATGTAACAAAAAAGCCATGTGAAAAGTAATTATATTTAACTAGTGAATGTTCCTCCCAGAAACTGTGTATGTAGCAAAATACTGTTTTCTTGGATGGGGCACTTAATAAGAGGGGGTTTGGGGGTCCTCCCCCAGAAGATTTTGAGCATTAAACACTTAATTTCTTGCATTCTGGTGAAGATTTCTCCCCTAATTTCTGCCTTTTCTGCACCAATTTAAGGTGGAAATTTCTGAAAATTCAGGTGAGAATTCAAAATATGTAATTATTAGTGGTAGGCATAGATTATTTTTTAAAATCTTGATTAATCTCACTGTAATCTTGAAATTAATCTAGATTAATCTAGATTAAAATGGCTCAATTGAATTGTGCCGCAGGCATTCAGAATATGTGTGCGAACGGTTTTCAAGCCAGGTTTCAAGCCAGGTGGCGCATTAGACCAGGGGCTCATCTCCTGTTTCCAAATTGCATCACAAACTGCTTGAGAAAGCTGTTCTACTATGATAATTGGTGATGAAAATAAATCATGTTCACTTGTGTGTAGTGTGTGATGTGCTTTGCGTTTATTTAGGGCCCGAGCACGAAACGTGCGAAGGACCCTATTGAAACTGTTAGGATTATTTTTAGGGCCCGAGCACGAACCGTGCGAGGACCCTATTGAAACTGTTAGGATTATATTTTTAGGGCCCGAGCACGAACCGTGCGAGGACCCTATTGAAACTGTTAGGATTATTAGGGCCCGAGCACGAACCGTGCGAGGACCCTATTGAAACTGTTAGGATTATATTTCTTTCTTTCTTTATTAGGGCCCGAGCACGAAACGTGCGAAGGACCCTATTGAAACTGTTAGGATTATATTTTTAGGGCCCGAGCACGAAACGTGCGAAGGACCCTATTGAAATTGTAAGGATTATTTTTAGGGCCCGAGCACGAACCGTGCGAGGACCCTATTGAAACTGTTAGGATTATTTTTTTAGGGCCCGAGCACGAACCGTGCGAGGACCCTATTGAAACTGTTAGGATTTATTTTTAGGGCCCGAGCACGAACCGTGCGAGGACCCTATTGAAACTGTTAGGATTATTTTTTTTTTTCTTTCTTTCTTTATTTTTCTGCAAAGTAAGCTCATTTTTCGCGGCCTCAACATGCTCGAAAACTCACCAAATTTGGCACGCATGTCAGGACTGGTGAAAAATTTCGTATTTTGTGGGTTTCGCGGACGGGCGGGGCAAAATGGCTCGCTAGCGCCACCTAGAAAATTAGAAAAAATTAGCCCCTCGTCCACGTTCCACCTACATGAACGAAATTTGGTGGGGACGTGTATCATATCAAGACGCACAAAAAAGCCTCAAGAACCCATACCCTAAACTGGACAGGAAGTCCGCCATTTTCAATTTGGTGGCCATTTTGGGACGATTTGCACACTCCGTACTTTAACGAACTCCTCCTAGGGATTTAGTCGGATCGCCTTCAAATTTCTACTGTGCCTTCTAAAGGCATTGATGATGTAAAGTTGTGCTATCTGCGCGTTTTCGTCAATGGGCGTGTCCGTGGCGTCGATGATTCGCCACGAAACAGGAAGTTGTTGCAACTTGGCTGTATATGCTCAGATCTGCACGAAATTTTGCACGTTTGTCAAGAGCCCAGCCTTGAACACGTGTACATGCCGACATTCACCCACAGTCATAGCGCCACCTGCTGGCAACAGGAAGTGACCTTTAACGAAGCAGCCCCCGCCGCACGTTTTACCTACATGTACGAAATTTCTGTGGCACATGGATCATGTCCAGACGCACAAAAAAGCCTCTTGGCCCACTCCCCTAATCTCAACAGGAAGTCGGCCATTTTGAATTTTATGGCAATTTTTGGATGATTTACACACTCCGTACTTTAACTAACTCCTCCTAGGGATTTAGTCGGATCGATTTCAGATTTCTGCTGTGCCTTTTAAAGGCATTGCCGATGAAAAGTTGTGCTATCTGTGAGTTTTTGTCAATGGGCGTGTCCGTGGCGTGGCGTCAAAGATCAAGTCATCGCCATGATACAGGAAGTGGTTGTAACTTTACTGTAGATGCTCACATCGGCACCAAACTTTACATGTAGGATAACAGTCCCGCCCTAAATTCATGTACATGCCGACATTTGCTGACAGTCATAGCGCCACCTGCTGGCAACAGGAAGTGAGGTACAAAACCTTCATGCAACGTCCAAATCGCGTAGCAAATGCACAGATGCACCGGCAGAGCTCCAGAATATGCAACGCGGCCGCACCACACCCCGACGCGCTACAGGTGCGAGGGCCCGCCCATCGCTGCTTGCAGCTTTAATTTTTTTCTTTATTTTTCTGCAAAGTAAGCTCACTTTTCGCGGCCGCAACATGCTCAAAAACTCACCAAATTTGGCACGCGTGTCAGGACTGGTGAAAAATTTCGTATTTTGTGGGTTTCGCGGATAGGCGGGGCAAAGTGGCTCGGTAGCGCCACCTAGAAAATTAGAAAAAATTAGCCCCTCGTCCACGTTCGACCTACAGGCACGAAATTTGGTGGGGACGTGTATCATATCAAGACGCACAAAAAAGCCTCAAGGACCCATACCCTAAACTCGACAGGAAGTCCGCCATTTTGAATTTGGCGGCCATTTTGGGACAATTTGCACACTCCGTACTTTAACGAACTCCTCCTAGGGATTTAGTCGGATCAACTTCAAATTTCTGCTGTGCCTTCTAAAGGCATTGAGGATGCAAAGTTGTGCTATCTGCGCGTTTTTGTCCATGGGCGTGTCCGTGGCGTCGATGATTCGCCATGAAACAGGAAGTTGTTGTAACATCATTGTACATGCTCAGATCTGCACGAAATTTTACACGTTTGACCAGAGTCCCGCCCTGAAGAAACCTACATGCCGACATTCACCCCCAGTCATAGCGCCACCTGCGGGCAACAGGAAGTGAGGTACAAAACCTTCATGTAGCCTCCGAAGCGCATAAAAAATTCACAGCCGCACAGGCAGGGATCCACAATAGGCAACGCGACTGCATCACACCCCGACGCGCTACATGTGCGAGGGCCCGCCCATCGCTGCTTGCAGCTTTAATTTCTTTTTTCTTTTTTCTTTCTTTTTCTGCAAAGTAAGCTGACTTTTCGCGGCCGCAACATGCTCGAAAACTCACCAAATTTGGCACGCATGTCAGGACTGGTGAAAAATTTCGTATTTTGTGGGTTTCGCGGATGGGCGGGGCAAAATGGCTCGCTAGCGCCACCTAGAAAATTAGAAAAAATTAGCCCCTCGTCCACGTTCGACCTACATGCACGAAACTTCGGTGGGGACGTGTATCATATCAAGACGCACAAAAAAGCCTCAAGAACCCATACCCTAAACTCAACAGGAAGTCCGCCATTTTGAATTTGGCCGCCATTTTAGGATGATTCACACACTCCGTACTTTAACGAACTCCTCCTAGGGATTTAGTCCAATCGATTTCAAATTTCTGTTGTGCCTTCTAAAGGCATTGATGAGCTTAAGTTGTGCTATCTGCGCGTTTTTGTCCAGGGGCGTGTCCGTGGCGTCGATGATTCGCCATGAAACAGGAAGTTGTTGTAACTTGCCTGTCCATGCTCAGATCTGCACGAAATTTTACACGTTTGACAAGAGTCCCACCCTGAACAAATCTACATGCAGACGTTCACCCCCAGTCATAGCGCCACCTGCTGGCAACAGGACGTCACCTTTAACAAAGCAGCCCCCGCTCCACGTTTTACCTACATGTACGAAATTTCTGTGGCACATCTATCATGTCAAGACGCACAAAAAACCCTCTTGGAGCGATGCCCCAAACCCAACAGGAAGTCGGCCATTTTGATTTTTATGGCAAAGTTTTGGTGATTTACACACTCCGTATTTTAACTAACTCCTCCTAGAGATAGAGTCGGACCGACTTCAAATTTCTGATATGCCTTCTAAACGCATTGACGATGTAAAGTTGTGCTATCTGCGTGTATATGTCAATGTGCGTGTCTGTGGCGTGGCGTTAAAGATCAACTCTTCGCCATGACACAGGAAGTGGTTGTAACTTCAATGTACATGCTCAGATCTGCACCAAATTTTAAACTCTTGACAAGAGTCCCACCCTGAACACATGTACATGCCGACATTCACCCACAGTCATAGCGCCACCTGCTGGCAACAGGAAGTGACCTTTAACGAAGCAGCCCCCGCCGCACGTTTGATCTACACGCACGAAATTTTGGGGGGACATGTATCATGTCAAGAGGTACAAAACAGCCTCTTAGAGCGATACCCTAAACCCAACAGGAAGTCGGCCATTTTGAATTTTGCCGCCATTTTGGGACGATTTACACGCTCCGTACTTTAACAAACTCCTCCTAGGGATTTAGTTGGATCGACTTCAAATTTCTGCTGTGCCCTCTAAAGGAATTGACGATGAAAAGTTGTGCTATCTGTGAGTTTTCGTCAATGGGTGTGTCCGTGGCGTGGCGTCAAAGATCAACTCTTCGCCATGACACAGGAAGTGGTCCACGTTCGACCTACATGTACGAAATTTGGTGGGGACGTGTATCATATCAAGACGCACAAAAAAGCCTCAAGAACCCATACCCTAAACTCGACAGGAAGTCCGCCATTTTGAATTTGGCTGCCATTTTGGGACGATTCACACACTCCGTACTTTAACTAACTCCTCCTAGGGGTTTAGTCGGATCGGCTTCAAATTTCTGCTGTGCCTTCTAAAGGCATTGACGATATAAAGTTGTGCTATCTGCGCGTTTTCGTCAATGGGCGTGTCCGTGGCGTCGTTGATTCGCCATGAAACAGGAAGTTGTTGTAACTTGGCTGTACATGCTCAGATCTGCACGAAATTTGACACTATTGACAAGAGGCCCGCCCTGAACAAATCTACACGCCGACATTTACCCGCAGTCATAGCGCCACCTGCTGGCAACAGGAAGTGACCTTTAACGAAGCAGCCCCCGCCGCACGTTTGATCTACATGCACGAAATTTTGGGGGACGTGTATCATATCAAGACGCACAAAAAAGCCTCAAGAACCCATACCCTAAAGTCGACAGGAAGTCCGCCATTTTGAATTGTGCGGCCATTTTTGGATGATTTACACACTCTGTACTTTAACTAACTCCTCCTAGGGATTTAGTCGGATCGACTTCTAATTTCTGCTGTGCCTTCTAAAGGCATTGACGATGAAAAGTTGTGCTATCTGCGCGTTTTCGTCAATCGGCGTGTCCGTGGCGTGGCATCAAACATCAAGTCTTCGCCATGACACAGGAAGTGGTTGTAACTTCACTGTACATTCTCAGATCTGTACTAAATTTCATATGTTTAACAACAGTCCCGCCCTGAACACATCTACATGCCGACATTCACCCACAGTCATTGCGCCACCTGCTGGCAACAGGAAGTGAGGTACAAAACCTTCATGCAGCCTACGAAGCGCATAGAAAATTCACAGCCGCACAGGCAGGGGTCCACAATAGGCAACGCGACCGGCTCACACCCCGACACGCTACATGTGCGAGGGCCCGCCCATCGCTGCTTGCAGCTTTAATTTTTCTTTCTTTCTTTCTTTTTTTTCTGCAAAGTAAGCTCCATTTTCGCGGCTGCAACAAGCTCGAAAACTCACCAAATTTGGCACGCATGTCAGGACTGGTGAAAAATTTCGTATTTTGTGGGTTTCGCGGACGGGCGTGGCAAAATGGCTCGCTAGCGCCACCTAGAAAATTAGGAAAAATTAGCCCCTCGTCCCCGTTTGACGTACATGCAGGAAATTTGGTGGGGACGTGTATCATATCAGGACGCACAAAAAAGCCTCAAGAACCCATACCCTAAACTCAACAGGAAGTCCGCCATTTTGAATTTGGTGGCCATTTTGGGACGATTTGCACACTCCGTACATTAACGAACTCCTCCTAGGGATTTAGTCGGATCGACTTCAAATTTCGGCTGTGCCTTCGAAAGGCATTGACGATGCAAAGTTGAGCTCTCTGCGCGTTTTCGTCAATGGGCGTGTCTGTGGCGTCGATGATTCGCCATGAAACAGGAAGTTGTTGTAACTTCATTGTACATGCTCAGATCTGCTCGAAATTTTACACGCTTGACAAGAGTCCTGCCCTGACCAAATCTCCATGCCAACATTCACCCACAGTCATAGCGCCACCTGCTGGCAAAAGGAAGTGACCTTTAACGAAGCAGCCCCCGCCGCACATTTGACCTACACTTACGAAATTTCTGTGGCACAAGTATCATGTCCAGATGTACCAAAAAGCCGCTTGGAGTGATGCCCTAAACTCGACAGGAAGTCGGCCATTTTGAATTGTGCGGCCATTTTTGGATGATTTACACACTCCGTACTTTAACTAACTCCTCCTAGGGATTTAATCAGATCGACTTCAAATTTCTGCTGTGCCTTCTAAAGGCATTGACAATTAAAAGTTGTGCTATCTACGCGTTTTCGTCAATTGGCGTGTCCGTGGCGTTGATGATTCACCATGAAACAGGAAGTTGGAGTAAGTCGGCTGTACATGCTCAGATTTGTACGAAATTTTGCACATTTGACAAGATTCCCGCCCTGAACAAATGTACATGCCGACATTCACCCCCAGTCATAGCGCCCCCTGCTGCCAACAGGAAGTGACCTTTAACGAAGCAGCCCCCGCCACATGTTTGACCGACATGTACGAAATTTCTGTGTTACATCTATCATGTCCAGACGCACAAAAAAGCCTCTTAGAGTGATGTCCCAAACGCAACAGGAATTCAGCCATTTTGATTTTTATGGCAAAGTTTTGGTGATTTACACACTCCGTATTTTAACTAACTCCTCCTAGAGATAGAGTCGGACCGACTTCAAATTTCTGATATGCCTTCTAAACGCATTGACGATGTAAAGTTGTGCTATCTGCGTGTATATGTCAATGTGCGTGTCTGTGGCGTGGCGTTAAAGATCAACTCTTCGCCATGACACAGGAAGTGGTTGTAACTTCAATGTACATGCTGAGATCTGCACCAAATTTTAAACTCTTGACAAGAGTCCCACCCTGAACACATGTACATGCCGACATTCACCCACAGTCATAGCGCCACCTGCTGGCAACAGGAAGTGACCTTTAACGAAGCAGCCCCGCACGTTTGATCTACACGCGATGAAATTTTGGGGGGACATGTATCATGTCAAGAGGTACAAAACAGCCTCTTAGAGCGATACCCTAAACCCAACAGGAAGTCGGCCATTTTGAATTTTGCCGCCATTATTTGATGATTTACACACTCTGTACTTTAACTAACTCCTCCTAGGGATTTAGTCGGATCGACTTCAAATTTCTGCTGTGCCTTCTAAAGGCATTGACGATGTAAAGTTGTGCTATCTGCGCGTTTTCGTCCATGGGCGTGTCCGTGGCGTCGACGATTCGCCATGAAACAGGAAGTTGTTCTAACTTCTGTGTGCATGCTCAGATCTGCACGAAATGTTACACATTTGACAAGAGTCCCGCCCTGAACAAATCTACATGCCGACATTCACCCACAGTCATAGCGCCACCTGCTGGCGACAGGAAGTGACCTTTAACAAAGCAGCCCCCGCCACATGTTTGACCGACATGTACGAAATTTCTGTGTTACATCTATCATGTCCAGACGCACAAAAAAGCCTCTTAGAGTGATGTCCCAAACGCAACAGGAAGTCGGCCATTTTGATTTTTATGGCAAAGTTTTGGTGATTTACACACTCCGTATTTTAACTAACTCCTCCTAGAGATAGAGTCGGACCGACTTCAAATTTCTGATATGCCTTCTAAACGCATTGACGATGTAAAGTTGTGCTATCTGCGTGTATATGTCAATGTGCGTGTCTGTGGCGTGGCGTTAAAGATCAACTCTTCGCCATGACACAGGAAGTGGTTGTAACTTCAATGTACATGCTCAGATCTGCACCAAATTTTAAACTCTTGACAAGAGTCCCACCCTGAACACATGTACATGCCGACATTCACCCACAGTCATAGCGCCACCTGCTGGCAACAGGAAGTGACCTTTAACGAAGCAGCCCCCGCCGCACGTTTGATCTACACGCACGAAATTTTGGGGGGACATGTATCATGTCAAGAGGTACAAAACAGCCTCTTAGAGCGATACCCTAAACCCAACAGGAAGTCGGCCATTTTGAATTTTGCCGCCATTATTTGATGATTTACACACTCCGTACTTTAACTAACTCCTCCTAGGGATTTAGTCGGATCGACTTCAAATTTCTGCTGTGCCTTCTAAAGGCATTGACGATGTAAAGTTGTGCTATCTGCGCGTTTTCGTCCATGGGCGTGTCCGTGGCGTCGACGATTCGCCATGAAACAGGAAGTTGTTCTAACTTCTGTGTGCATGCTCAGATCTGCACGAAATGTTACACATTTGACAAGAGTCCCGCCCTGAACAAATCTACATGCCGACATTCACCCACAGTCATAGCGCCACCTGCTGGCAACAGGAAGTGACTTTTAACGAAGCAGCCCCCACCACACGTTTGACCTACATCTACGAAATTTCTGTTGCACATGTATCATGTCCAGATGTACCAAAAAGCCTCTTGGAGCCATGCCCTAAACCCAACAGGAGGTCGGCCATTTTGAATTGTATTATGATTTTTTTGTGATTTACACACTCTGTACTTTAACGAACTCCTCCTAGGGATTTATTTCGATCGATTTCAGATTTCTGCTGTGCCTTCTAAAGGCATTGACGATGTAAAGTTGTGCTATCTGCGCATATATGTCAATGGGCGTGTCTGTGGCGTGGCGTCAAAGATCAAGTCTTCGCCATGACACACGAAGTGGTTGTAACTTCAGTGTACATGCTCAGATCTGCACGAAATTTTACACGTTTAATAAGAGTCCCGCCCTGAACATGCCGAAATTCACCCACATTCATAGCGCCACCTGCTGGCGACAGGAAGTGACATACAAAACCTTCATGCAGCGTCCGAAACGCATAGAAAATTCACAGCTGCACAGGCAGGGGTCCACAATAGGCTACGTGACCGGCTCACACCCCGACGCGCTACATGTGCGAGGGCCCGACCAACGCTGCTTGCAGCTTTAATTTTAGGTCCCGAGCACTAAAAAATTACAAAAAATTAGCCCCTCGTCCACTTTCCACCTACATGCACGAAATTTGGTGGGGACGTGTATCATATCAAGACGCACAAAAAAGCCTCAAGAACACATACCCTAAACTCGACAGGAAGTCCGCCATTTTGAATTTGTTCGCCATTTTGGGATGATTTACACACTCTGTACTTTAACGAACTCCTCCTAGGGATTCAGTCGGATCGACTTCAAATTTCTGTTGTGTCTTCTAAAGGCATTGATGATATAAAGTTGTGCTATCTGCGCGTTTTTGTCAATGGGCGTGTCCTTGGGGTCGATGATTCGCCATGAAACAGGAAGTTGCTGTAACTTGGCTGTACATGCTCAGATATGCTTGAAATTTTACACGTTTAATAAGAATCCCGCCCTGAACACATGTACATGCCAACATTCACCCCCAGTCATAGCGCCACCTGCTGGCAAAAGGAAGTGACCTTTAACGAAGCAGCCCCCGCCGCACATTTGACCTACACTTACGAAATTTCTGTGGCACAAGTATCATGTCCAGATGTACCAAAAAGCCGCTTGGAGTGATGCCCTAAACTCGACAGGAAGTCGGCCATTTTGAATTGTGCGGCCATTTTTGGATGATTTACACACTCCGTACTTTAACTAACTCCTCCTAGGGATTTATTCAGATCGACTTCAAATTTCTGCTGTGCCTCCTAAAGTCATTGATGATTAAAAGTTGTGCTATCTGCGCATTTTCGTCGATGGGCGTGTCCGTGGCATGGCGTCAAAGATCAATCCATCGCAATGACACAGGAAGTGGTTGTAACTTCAATGTAGATGCTCACATCTGCACCAAACTTTACAGGTAGGATAGGAGTCCCGCCTTGAACTCATGTACATGCCGACATTCACCCACAGTCATAGCGCCACCTTCTGCAAACAGGAAGTGAGGTACAAAACCTTCATGCAACGTCCCAATCCCGTA
Organism: Lepomis macrochirus; assembly: GCA_024633595.2. Classification (NCBI taxonomy): domain Eukaryota; kingdom Metazoa; phylum Chordata; class Actinopteri; order Centrarchiformes; family Centrarchidae; genus Lepomis; species Lepomis macrochirus. The sequence goes on along the minus strand of JALXJV020000009.1, from coordinate 36,544,693 downwards.
GCAAATGCACAGCCGCACCGGTGGAGCTCCAGAATATGCTACGCGGCTGCATCACACCCCGACGCGCTAGAGGTGTGAGGGCCCGCCCATCGCTGCTTGCAGCTTTAATTTTTCTTTTTTCTTTTTTTTTCTGCAAAGTAAGCCCCATTTTCGCGGCCGCAACATGCTCGAAAACTCACCAAATTTGGCACGCATGTCAGGACTGGTGAAAAATTTCGTATTTTGTAACTAACTGGGATTTTCAATCATGGTGTAACCGCGCTCAACTACACTTCACAGTAGCTGGCTGGTTCAAACAACCCCTAGACTCTGCGTTGTGTATTTGAAATGAGGAGTATGAGGCGTTTCTCTCTCAATGCAATGTGGTTTATTATCTGGATAGGAACAGAATATGTACTGGTCAGTCATACAGTTGGCTCGCTTTAGGCAGCTCACACACAGCACACTCGGGCACGTCTGTCGTAAACTAACAACATTACAGGCGCGTTAGTAGTATTTACCTACTGTGTCTGAGAGAGGGCGTCCTAGAGCCAATAAATCCCCACAGATACATGGATAATAAATGAATGACTTAGAGCAAGTGGAATAATATATCAAATAAACTCTGTTACACTCCCCCCTACTGAATTCCACTTGCACCTAAAACAAGAAAGAAATAAAAGGAACAAACATGACCAGTACAACACACCAGGCACAAAAACACAAAACAACAAACAACAAAACCTGAACATGCAAGAGCAAAGTCACCAATTTGTCAGTTTCTTTTGCAGTTCATTACTGCTGAGGCTATATATCCAAAATCACAGTCACAAACACCCAGCTTAGAAAGCTATTCCTCAGAAGAATTAGAGTAGGAGGAGGTTGGCCAGACCCCATCACCACACACAGGGAAAAACATGCCTGTTACATATTTCATATACATCGTGACTGCAAAGTACCTCAACACAGAAATAGAAAACAAAAGAGAGTCAATCCAAAACCCAATTCTCACAGACAATTATCAGGAAAAAAAGAAAGAAAGAAAAAAAACAATTAACACCCACCACTGAGCCTTGGTGGTAACGGAAGCTAAACCTTAGTTAATAGTATCTAAAACCCCGCACCAGCTTTCTGATGCATGATCTCAATAAACCTGGTAACTGGTTTAAACAACCTCCCAGCTCTGGACCTGACACGGCTACTAACTTCCTCATCCCTAGCGGCTGGTCCAATGTTGTGCAGAGAAGTGTCAGCCATGCCCTGAGTTCCTGTACACGAAAGGCTGCCTCAAGGGCTCTTGTCAACAACTAAGTTGCTGATAGACTCAGCAGAACCGCCACCTGACGGTAGGATCACTCCAATCTGTGAAGAATTGCGAGATGGTTGCTCCGCCAGTGTCTCCGGCAAACTGGCATCAGCAGGAAAGGCAGGAGCCACTTCCAGGTGTATATCAGCCCCAATTTCCTCAGTCTGCTCAACATCTTCCAAATTTGCTTTGCTGGAGGACTCAGATGGCAGGTCAGAAACCCACACCCTAGTCCTGTACCCTGCAGAGTCCACGGAGACATTGGCAACGGTCTCCCTCTCGGCATCAAGATCCGAAGAACTGGACATCGAGGACACATCCTCCTCATCCTGGGGGGTAACATTTGGCAAAGAGAGAAAGTTCACCGGCATTATCAGATTTCGGTGCACAACCTTCTCCTGACCAGTGGAAGTATGCTGGATCTTAAAGGTGTGACTCTCCTCACTTCGACCAACCACCACATAGATGGCATTCTCCCAACGGTCTGCAAGTTTCCTCTTTCCACGTTCACCTTTATTGGCCAGCAACACCCACTTCCACTGGCGACCCACGCACCTTCCGGTTATACAGGTCAGCATGTCGCTTCAGTTGCTTGGATGCCATGGTTTGCGCTATGTCCATGGCCTCTTTAAGGTCCTTCCGCAGTGACTGAACATAGCGATCATAGTCCACAACCTCTGGGACGTCAAGGACAGAGCCGAAGATGATGTCAATAGGGAGCCGGGGCACTCTGCCGAACATGAGCAGGAAAGGGGCATAGCCTGTTGTTTCATGCGCCGTACAGTTGTAAGCAAATGTCAGAGACTTCAAAGCTTCAGGCCATCTGTGCTTTGCTCTAGGTGGCAGGGCACGAATCATGTTCCCCAATGTTCTGTTCATCCTCTCGCAGGAACCATTTCCCATCGGATGATAGGGAGTTGTATGGGACTTTTGGACACCTGCCACACTTAACAACTCTGCAATTAGCGAGCTCTCAAAATTTGCCCCTTGGTCGGAGTGCAGCCGTACGGGAAAGCCATAGATGCAGAAGTAGTTATGCCACAGCTGGTGTGCGACTGCTTTGGCGGATTGGTTGGGACACAAGAACGCGTGCGCCATTTTCGTAAAGTGGTCTGTGACTACAAGTACGTCCAATGACTTATTGGCAGAATCTTCAGCCGTCCAGAAGTCGATGCATACCAGCTCAAGAGGTGTTGACGTTCTGATGCTCTCCAATGGCGCCCTCACTTCAGGCTCTGGCGACTTACTCACAACACACCTTCTGCAACAACCCACATACTCCAACACATCCTTCCTCAACCCTAGCCAATGAAACCTCTGCCTGGCAAGGTACAATGTTCGCTGCTGCCCTTGGTGGCCAGCCTCATCATGGACACCTTTCAGCACCCTGGATCGCAGTGAAGCTGGAACGATGTACAGGTAAGTTTTCTTCTTTGTGACAGCGTTTTTCGCCACACGATACAGCACACCATCCCTCATTGTCAACTTGTCCCAACCTTTCAGCAGCTTAATGGCTCCAGCTGGCTCCTTAGCACGTTCTCTCCTTGATGGCCTCCGTCCTCTTTCCACAAAGAAAATTACTCTACCAAGAACATTGTCACATCGCTGTTTTTCCACCAGGACATCACGTGGGAGCAACTCTGTGTCAATGCGTTCTGAGGTCAGCACAGCCTGGGTGATCTGAGGCAGTAGTAGTGCGTGCGGACACACTCTGGAGTCCTGCCTGTTGTGAGCATGGAAAACAGCTGCCACCTCATGTGATGTCAGAGTACCAGCCTGAGCAACTGTTGCACACTGGGAAATGATAGGCTGGCTGTCCTCTTGGGTCTTATCGATCGGATGAGCCAACCAGCGGAAAGCCTCCTGCACCCCATGTGTGCACACTGCAGCTGCCTCCGCCAGTAGGTCATCATACGGCACTCTAGTCAGTCGGTGGGATGTGCCGGATCGCACAAAGGGTTCTCTGCTCAAGGCATCAGCAACCACGTTTTTGGGACCCGGAATGTATTTTATGTCAAACTGAAAGGGTGCTAACTTAGCAATCCACCTCTGCTCACATGCATCCAGACGTGCCTTGGACAGTATGTAGGTCAAGGGATTATTGTCCGTCCACACGGTGAACTGATGACCCCTCAACCAATGATGGAATTTGTCGCACACCGCCCATTTTAAAGCAAAAAACTCGAGCCTGTGCGCTGGATACCTGGACTGTGCGTAACTCAGTGACTTACTCGCAAAGGCAGCAGTTGACCCACCAGCGGGAACCTGCGACAACACAGCACCAAGACCATTACTGGAAGCATCCACTGAAAGCAAAAAGGGCTTACTGAAGTCTGGGTGTGCCAAAGGGACCTGCTCCAGCAGAGCTAGCTTCAGCAGATGAAACGCCTCTCTGCACTCATCTGTCCAATCATCTGCACTGAGCTTCCTGCGAGCCGGTTGACGCCCTTTCCCCATTGCCCGGGGGCGTTTGCTGCCCGTCGTGAGCCCAAATAGAGGTTTGGCAACTGTGGAACAGTTTTCAATGAACTGCTGATAGAACACCACCATTCCCAGGAATGATCGGATCTTCCGCTGTGATGGAACATTAGTGCCCTGCTCCATAAGGTCTGACTCTGTCACGGAAGTGATGGCCACTACTTTATCTGGGTCAGTCCTTATGCCATCAGCATCCACGATGTGTCCCAAAAACCTCACTGACCTCTGTAAGAAGTGGCATTTCTTTGGGGCCAGCTTGAGATTATGGGCTTTGAGCCGCTTAAAGACCATCTCCAGTCGTTCCAATGCCAGTTCTTCTGAGGGGGCGAACACCAAGACATCATCCAGATAGCACAGCAGACTAAGGAAGTTCTGGTCTCCAAAAATGCCTAGCATCATCCTCATGAACGTTGCCGGGCTATTACAAAGTCCCTGAGGCATCCGATTGTATTCATACAATCCAAATGGTGATGTGAAAGCAGTATACTTCCTGTCTTCCTCGTGAACTTCCACATTGTAGTACCCAGAGGTGAGGTCCATTGTAGAGAAAAAGGCATTGCCACCCAAAGCAGCCAGGGCGTCAGCTGGGTGGGGAAGCGGGTGGGCATCCTTGATTGTTTGAGCATTGAGCCAGCGGAAATCATTACAAATCCTTATATCGCCTGACTTCTTCCAGACTAGCACCAAGGGAGATGCATACTGACTGCTGGATTTCCTAATGATTTCCCGCTCCTCCATCTCATCCAGCACTTGCCTGAGTTTTTCATACTGAGTGGGGGGCACGCGTCGGCATGGCAACCGAAAGGGTTTCTCATCAGTAATCCGAATCCGATGAAGGTAACCTGTGGCCTTTCCACAATCCAACTTATCTCTGGAGAAGACTGACTGGAAGTCTGCGATGAGGTTCACCAGTTTCTCTTTACAAGCAGGCGACACTTGACAGGAATCTATGTCTATATCCGACAGCCCTATGTCCTCTAGCAATGAATGTAGTGGATTGGCCTGATTACTGGGTGTCTTTGGCAAGGGATGGTCAGGTAGGCTGGACACCTCTGTGGTCAGACTGGGCTCCACATTGCAATGGATGGGTGTGGCCGCCGACCGTTGCACGTTGTGCTGCATGCTGGGCTGGGAGTTGCTGAAGTTTTCCAGTGCCATACATAGAAACACATCTGCCAACTTAGCATTTCGTCTCAATATTACAGGCTTGTCAGAGGGATTTATCACTTTCAAAGGAAGCCACCCATCATCTCTCAGCAATGCCACAGTCCTCCCAACAATAACCGATCTCGGCCTCGATCTCGCACTTGTAGGCTCCATCATGACTGTGGTGCCGGCCGACACCCCACCCACATGCTGCAGCCTACCCCAGACCAAATGCTCAGTCATTGGCTCCAGAGTGACAGCTCTTTTTATTCTGACAGTGCCACACTTGTCGGGGACGTCTGCTGTACACTCCTCTACCTCAGTCATCAGACTCAACAGCTGCTCCTGGGGGGCACAGTCACTACTGGTGGTGCTGGCGCCGCTGTCCAGTAAACCCCTTTTCAGCTTCAGGCGATGAGCCAGGTACCTGAGTAGGTTGCTGCCGATGATAAGCTTGTCGCTTTGCCCATCAACCACCAGTGTCGGCACAATCACCTTGCAGCCATAGACATCCACTTCCAGGTCACAAGCGCCCGCTGGTATTGTCTTTGAACCACCACAACCAATCAGGACGACATCCGTAGGGTCCAAGGTGGGGATCTTTACCACTCCTTGCTGGTACAACTCAGGCATGACACTGGAGCTCAGGGTGCAGGCCATCGACCCACTGTCAAGCATTGCCTTCACCAACACTTTCCCACCAAGACTTACATTTTCATAAAACAGTTCATCATGTGGTTTCAGTCTGTGGATGTTTTGAAGGATAGGTCTGCGTCCCCGTTCCCTCTCCTCACACACACTCTGGTAGATAGACTCTAGATCATCATTGTCACAATTCACTGGGGGATCACATTCAGGCCCAACACTTGCCCCCACCACATGCAGGCCAACTAGTTTCCCTCCTGCTGAGCTGCGGGTTTACTGCCCCTAGGCTTTGTGGCTATGGCCCTGGGACACTCAACACGTGTGTGGTCAGATGCATAGCAGACAAAACACAGGTGGTTGGCTCTGCAGTGGGAATGAGTGGAGTGTCCGGCGTCTCCACAAACGTCACAGGGTAAAGGAGAAGCCTTGGCTCTCATTGCCTGGTTCTGGCGAGCATGCATGTTACCCCTGCTGAAGAATGCAGTCTGCTGTGGATGCTGCTCCAGAATGCGCTCCAGCATGGTAATAATGTGATCAAGACGATCAGCTCAGGGTCGGGGCAGTGAGATATGAACATGGCAGTCAGGTCACGGGAGAGGTTATCAAACGTCTTATTCTGTTTCCTAAGACAGTCCTCAGTCATCTCCATTGCTCTGTTTAGTCTCAGCCAATAGTCAAAGGGGCGTTCGCCTGAGTAGGGTAATGTGGCATAGAAGTCAGCTAGGGGCATGCCAGAAGAGACTGTGTCACTAAAGTGCTGCTTTAAAATCTCAAAGATGGGATCAGGGCCCCCAGACAGTGATAGAGATGGCTTGCTACGTATGCCCACCCTGACCACCTCATTTGCTCTCCCTACAAGCCTACTAAGCACCTCTTCAGCCTGTTCAGCAACGGGGACTCCTTTCTTTCTCATATAAGCTGCCATTACGGCTTCCCACTCCTGGACAGTATACGCATCATGACCATCCCCCTTAAAACTCACAGGCTCTTTTATTTCAGACCTAACTATGACATTCAGTAGTGAGGGATCTGCCACTGCATTTCCCGCAACCCCAACCATACTAGGCCCAGTCCCACAGCCCAACCGTGACTCAATGCAGGAGGCTATACTTTCACCTATGGAAAGCCCAATTTTTGACGCTAGGCCTGCTAAAAGTTTCTCAGTCGTACCCTCATCATCCAATTTTCGAGTGTGTGACTCGTTTTGGGGGGGTTCACAAGAGGTGTCATCGCTACCCACTAAGTTCTCAAGACTAGATTTAGGGGTAGATGAATCTGGGGTGAGCAAAAATCTTGCTCTGCCTCTGCCCAATGTCGGTATTGGAGTGAATGTCACCGAACCCCTCCCTCTACCAAAAACTTTACCACCATCCATGACTCAACCAGTAAATTAGCAAATTCACCCAGTAAATAGTTAGATTAAATTAGAAACAAAAAGTGTTATGTCAGCAGCAATCATAATCACTTTAACCCACACATAAAATAAAAACAGCTGCCACAAGAAATAAAAGATATTTACCACAGCTGAAAAAAATATTTTTTTTTCTTTTAAATTGATCAAAGGAGTCAATAACTTAACCCTAACCTACAGGGGTATTACGTTTTTCAAAATGATCAGATGATCAAATAGACAATTTTCTTTCAATAGCAAACCAACAGAAGTGAAACTAAATACGGACCTTAGTTTCTACACAAACACATAACAATGCTGCACCCTTGTGGCCACATGCGGTTAGTCCGTAGCCTTACTGTGGTCGAATATACACTGGAAACACGGAGCCTCACGACCGCGGCTCCACTTCACAGCATAGTCCTCCGGGAAATAGGCGGGTCCCCTCCCGCAGCGATCAATTCAGAAGCTCGGGTCACGGCACCAGTGTAACCGCGCTCAACTACACTTCACAGTAGCTGGCTGGTTCAAACAACCCCTCGACTCTGCCAAAGGGTCTCAGGAGTACGAGGCGTTTCTCTCTCAATGCAATGCGGTTTATTATCTGGACAGGAACAGAATATGTACTGGTCAGTCATACAGTTGGCTCGCTTTAGGCAGCTCACACACAGCACACTCGGGCACGTCTCTCGTAAACTAACATTACAGGCGCATTAGTAGTATTTACCTACTGTGTCTGAGAGAGGGCGCCCTAGAGCCAATAAATCCCCACAGATACATGGATAATAAATGAATGACTTAGAGCAAGTGGAATAATATATCACATAAACTCTGTTACACTGGCACATTTTGAACGTGTTTGGACTGACCGATCAATACCAAACTTGGGGACCTTATGCAGCATGACTTCTCAAAAGCTGAAATTTGGTGTCAATCTGTCAAAAGTTGACTCTATTAATTGTATTTGAAAAAACACTCCCTTTCACTTACATTCATTTTGTATCTCCAGTACCACTGGTTCAACTGACACCAAATTTGAATCAATTCTTCCCCATGGGATCCTGATGACATGCTCACATCTGAACAAAACTTTACGTGCTTGATTACTGTCCCGCCCCGAACACATCTACACGCCAAGATTCATTTATATTCATAGAGCCGAGTGCAAAGGGAACACAGGAAGTGACCTATAACACCTTCATGCAGCCTTCGAAGTGCTTAGCAAATTCACAGCCGCACCGGCAGTGCTCCAGAATATGCAACGCGGCCGCATAGCACCCCGACGTGCTACAGGTGCGAGGGCCCGACCAACGCTGCTTGCAGCTTTAATTGCTATTGTACCAGTATATCCTTCCAGTCATTGACCAGATGGATATTGAAGATATTTAGGAGATAGAGAAGAAGGAGATTAGCAGAGCAGCAGATTCTGAGGTCAGTAGTGGTCTACAGGTCAGGAGTGGTCTACAGGACAGTAGTGGTACAGGTCTAAGGAAATGTGGGGAGTTTTGTTTTCTTTTAACAACAGGCATTTGTTGGCAGGTCTAGGCACCAAGGCAGAGCCAAAACTAAATTATTTCATATATGTATTACATTTGCTATAATCTGACCAACTTAACTTTCATTCATTGGCTGTAATAAATTAAATAAATATGTAGATGATGCCTACATGGCTAGGCTATAAATGAGCATATACCCACAGATACACACAGGATAATAAAATAAAACTAGAACTGCAAGCAGTTGTAAACGGGGTCCAAGCCCCCCGGCGCAACTCACCCGCCCCGCGGAGGGCGCGCGAGTCGTCCCGGGCGCCCCGCACCCGCACAAGGTCCCCGAGTCAGGTCTCGACGGGCCATTCCAAACAGGGACAAAACGTCCCGCGTTTGAAAATGCCATCGAAATGAATGGGATTTAGAGATAGATTTCAGCATCGATTACAGCGCCATCTTTTGACCAATTTGCACCAAAATTTTCAGGTGTCATCAGGGACCCAGTGGGAACATTTGACCCAAATTAGGTATTAATCGGACTTGTGGTTACGGAAATAAAATGCATGTAAGTGAATGGGAGTGTTTTTTCATAAATTATTAATAGAGTCACCTTTTAGCCGAGTGACACCAAATTTCACACAGACCTTGGGGAAGTCATGCCGCATAAGGTCCCCAAGTTTGGTGTTGATCGGCCATTCCTAACCTAGGCAAAATGTGCCATGTATTGAAATCCCATTCATTTCAATGGGCTGTCTGACGGCATTTGAGCTTCAATTATAGTGCCATCTTTTGGCCGAATTTCACCAAATTTGTCAGGTGTCATCAGGGGCGCATGGGGAAGATTTGACCCAAATTAGGTATTAATCGGACTTGTGGTTACGGAGAAATAAAATGCATGTAAGTGAATGGGAGTGTTTTTTCATAAATTAATAATATATTCACGTTTTAGCCGATTGACACCAAATTTCACACAGCTCTTGGAGAAGTCATGCCGCATAAGATCCCCAAGTTAGGTGTTGATCGGTCATTCCTAACCTAGGCAAAATGTGCCATGTATTGAAATCCCATTCATTTCAATGGGGCTTTCCACGGCACTCCAGCTTCAATTACAGCGCCACCTTTAGGCCAAATTTCACCAAATGTGTCAGGTGTCATCAGGGGCCCAGGGGGAAGAATTGACCCAAATTTGGTGTCAATCGGACCTGCGGTTCTGGAGATATAAAATGAATGTAAGTCAATGGGATTATTTTTTTCCGTGTTTAATCCGCAATAACAGCGCCACCTATGGGCACATTTGGGTCCACTTTGGTGCCTGAGGTCAGGGGACCATGCTGAACAATTTGGCACAAAGTTCACGTCAATGCGACTTGCAGTTATACCAGAACTAATTTTTCGCGTTAAACAGCGCCACCTAGAGGCTAGTTGCACCAAGTTTTGCAGAGGCCTTCAGTGGGGCTTCCCACATAAGTCCTCCGAGTTTGGTGTTGATCGGCCATTGCAAAGCGAAGATATGACATCAGATGCTGTTACTAGCGTTTTGCGTGAGTATTCGTTAGCTTATAGCCGGAAGAGTTTTTCACGTATGAATCTGGGGAGCCCAAGCCAGTATGGTGTATGTCCAGATATGGCCTGTGCCAAATTTGGTGTTGATCAGACTTGCGGTTTTGGACGAGTTCATTTCAGCCGGCTAGTCAGTTTTTGCGATTTTGCGCAAAAAAAGTCCAGGCGGAAATGGGCGTGGCCTATACCAGGAGATTCAGCTCCATCGCCCGAACGCGTGGATATAAGGTTTTTGAATATGTGCTTTCGTATGTGGAAGTTATGGTGACTTGAATGTGCAATGTTTTGGACCTTGCTTGTAGCGTCCTCTAGCGGTAGAAGTGTGTGAATTTTTTCGTATGCCGTCGTCATTTGAGCATTTGACAAGAACTTTGAGATGGATGTGGTCAACCTGCTAAGAGGAGCATAAATGCCTCACTAGACATTTTTGTCCACTAAGGTGCTAGGTGGGTTTAAAAATCTGAAATAAATTTTAAAACGAGTTTCCAGATGCCAGTAACTGTCACTATTAATTTGACTGGATATTGACATGAAAGTCTCTAAGAGGTTTACTTGTGAATTTTGGGACATTTCTGACCATGTCTAGTCCATTTACATGCTACTTCCTCTTTCATGGCGAATCAATTCAATGGAACACCATGGACACATCGTTTGATTAATCAAAAAAAGCTTTGCAATTTAACATCAACAACATTACCTGTTAACATCTTTGCTTCTTCACTGGTTGTTGACATAAGTGTGGTACAGTAGTACGCATACCCTGGGGGCTAAGCCCCCCGTCTTTTAATCCTAGTGATGTCCCTGCCCTCACCCCCTTTCCAACCTGGTGACAAATATATACACATTTAAATAAATAATAAAAAAGACAAAATTACTAAATTAAAAGTCCTTTGTTTAAGCAAATTCTGGCACAATATAGTATTCAGCACCTCATACTGCATACCAGGCAGGGTTAAAAAAAAAGAAAAAAAGAAGGATTGAAGATGTTGTTTGTCGGACAAAAGGCACAGAGAGACAGTGTTTGATCTCTAGACATAATATTCCATGTAAATAATCTTCCATACATCCCCTCTGACTGTAGCCTTAGCCCCCCTGCCCATTCTAAAAGGCCTGCTATATACTATATTTTACAAGCCACCAGATGTCACTGTGCTTGCAAAGTTGGAAGTATAAACTGCCGATTCTATTTGTGCCAAATCTTTTTTGGCAAAAGTAGAAATAAAGTTTCATAATTTTAGATGTAAATAGCCAGCTTTTGTCCATGATGCTGGACCTACATCTTGTACGGTGAAATGTTGAATTAATAAATAACCTTAGGGAGCTTGGAAATTTCAGGATTTCAGATTTGTTTCTGGCAACATTCATAATGATTTGTGAAAAATCAAGTCATTTCAACACTAACATGTAACATGTAGGGCCCATTAAAAATACCAAAATTTTCCTTAAAGTTGCAATGCTTTGAGCTCTCAGGGCTGCTGTAGAAACACATTAAAATTGCAAAACTATGATGATCTTCAAAAACTGGTCAGCAAAGATGTATATATAGTATAATACCCTATTCTGACACTCAATGGTGGAGGGGCAGAGGTTGCCTGTACAGCAGCAAGGGCTCCAGATGTTGCTGTAGCTCTCCCTGCTGCTCCTCCAGGCTTGCCTCTGTAGCACTCACAAACACACATGAACTTTTAACCTCTGTGTGTAAGTATAAGAGGTAGGCAACTCTGTCTTTTTCAAGAATTCCAGGCATCTGTCTGCCAGCAGTGGACTGGCGCTCAGTCAAATGCACAGCCAGTGTGAGAGCAGATCAGTGTGTCCTCCTAACTCACTGTGGACTGACGCAGATTTTAATCTGTTCCTGGACAGAGATATTTCACAGCCAGGTTACCCTGAACAAAGAAATCACATTTATGAACTTAACTAAACACTAGACTGTTGATTTAAAGCCTGTGGAAAATGTGAAACAAACAGTCAACTGGATTTGGAACAACACAAAGGCAATTACATCAGTAGAGCAAACCAATTATCAAATAAAAGACAATATTTAAATAAACCAGTCTCAAACAATAGCACAAGGTAATAAAAGCTGGTCAAGTCTGATAAAAAAACATTGAGGGGGTGGAATTATCTGTAATTTAATGACCCACATCGCTATTATTAAAATTCATACTGTGAGGAATGTGAATGCCTCCATCCAGTTGCTGTTGAGGAACATTTCAGTCTTAAGCGAAAATGTCAGCCTGGCAAAATATCAGGGAATCACCTCAGAGGGATTCATCTTCTGGGGACCATGAATGTCTGTATATTCGTTTCAGTCTGGTAGAATGACGGACAGAACATCCAACCAAGCCACACTGCCATCCAGAGCCATACCATCAGTGTGGCTAAAAACTGAACTGGCACAACAGCAGTGATGTATACATAGGCTATATGTACACGCCAGCATTTACTTTAATTACCAAGTCAGCCTAGATAAACAGATGGTCCTCTAAAACAGGGAAAACATCAGTGACCAAATAGTGTTAAATGGCATGAAAGAGACCTGAAAGTACTTGAAGCCTGTAGCCCTGTCTGACCTAGGACTGGACTCAAGGCAACAACACCAACCACATCCACATCACCTGGAATACTGTTACACTTATCAGATCCAAGCAGCAGAGTGAAATCTGATGCTGATAAGCTAACATTTCACACTGGCTGGAACCTGTGATAGGATATCAGCATCCTGGCATTAGCCAGCAGACGCTGATTTTGCCTTTTGATTTGGGTGCTGTTCACATAAAGCTTATTCCTTTTAAGAAAACTGTATGTTTAACCAAGAAAGCTAAGAATACAGAGCATCTTATCACATGTTTACCTTCCAGCTGCCTAGACCTTGACTTCCCTGTACTTAACTCTAAGACACTTCTTGCCAGTAATTTAGTTTTTATTTAATTTTATAGTCAATTTGTGGGATTTGGCAATTTAATACATAGTGGACATTTATCATCTGATTCCAGTATTCCAACTCCTCTTTGAGTAGTCCAGCAAAAATAACATAGACATGGAGCTTGTTTAAAGTTCTCTGTGAACTGTCTGCTGGTCTGTTCGTTGTTGGTGGAACCTTACAGTGTGCAGCAGGCTGTTCGATTTTTACCAGGAAATGATAATTTGAGATATTCTGATCTGAGGCTGAAACAGGAACGGTAAGATAAAGAACATGAGTGGACTTACGAGGTTCCAGAGCTCAGAGGCTGGTCTCTGATCCATCTTCTAAGTAGTGACAGCATCTCCCCACAACCCCCTATAAATTCCCGCTTCGACTGTCTCCACGACTCCGTTCCTGTTTGCCGTCCTCTCTCTCTCCCTCTCTCTCTCTCTGTCTAGCTTTCTCGACTCCTCCTGCTGACTTTCACGTTCACACAGACAGAGGGTGAGAGACTGTGGCATGAGTAGAGAGAGAGAGCAATTCAGTCGACAGCGGGACAGTTTGTTTATAGCTACCTTACAGACACAAACTTATCTACACTATGCTTCTGTACATGCCCATTCTAATATAGCCTACTATAAGGATATACAGGCTACAGTCGAAATTATTGATGGTAATGTGAGAGAGCCAGAGCAGACCAAAAGGAGGAGTCTGGTTTTAAAGGAGCTCTGTAGTTTCATGCATTGAACTTTCTCCTCAGGCTGTGACAGATTCTGCTTTTTTTTCTAAAAAAAATTACTGTTGCTGTTTGTCTGTAAACCCTCTGTATTTTAAGTGTGTCACAGCCAGTGAATAAATCCTCTGCCTGATAGTTAGTGTAAGGCATTTTGAAAATAGTTGTCTCCCTATAGGCTTATTCTCCAGAAATAGCCTTTTATTTGTCGGTTGTGACTAGTAACGGAATTTAGCTTCACTGAGCAGTCTACTCAGCAGTGACACAGTCTACATCATTTACTTTCACCTGGGAGACATGCAAATATATAATAACTGCATGATAACACTTCAGTCAGACTCAGAGTGCTCCATGAGTGAATGTGGGTGTGAATGCAGATGTAGTGTAAAAGCTCTTTGAGTGGTCGAAAAGACTAGAAAGGCGCTATACAAGTACGGAGGATTTACATGATTCAAAAGGTAAAGGAAAAAAATACAATCATGAATTAAAACTGCAAGCAGCGTTGGGCGGGCCTTCGCACGTGTAGTGCGTTGGGGTGTGAGGCGGCCGCGTTGCATATTCTGGAGCTCTGCCGGTGCGGCTGTGCATTTACTACGGGATTTGGACGTTGCATGAAGGTTTTGTACCTCACTTCCTTTTGCCAGCAGGTGGCGCTATGACTGTTGGTGAATGTTGGCATGTACATGTGTTGAGGGCGGGACTCTTATTAAACTCTTATTAAAATATTAAAAATGTCGTACGGATCTGAGCATCTACAGTAAAGTTACAACCACTTCCTGTGTCATGGCGAAGAGTTGATCTTTGACGCCACGCCACGGACATGCCCATTGACATATACGTGCAGTTGGCACAACTTCACATCCTCAATGCCTTAAGAAGGCGCAGCAGAAATTTGAAGTCGATCCGACTCCATCTCTAGGAGGAGTTAGTTAAAATACGGAGTGTGTAAATCACCAAAACTTTGCCATAAAATTCAAAATGGCCGACTTCCTGTTGAGTTTAGGGCATCGCTTCAAGAGGCTTTTTTGTGCGTCTGGACATGGTACATGTGCCACAGAAATTGTGTTCAAACGGAAACGGAAGGCGGGGGCTGCTTCGTTAAAGGTCCCTTCCTGTTGCCAGCAGGTGGCGCTATGACTGTGGGCGAATGTCGGCATGTAGATTTGTTCAGGACCGGACTCTTGTCAAACGTGTCAAATTTCGTGCGGATCTGAGAATGTATAGCGAAGTTACGACAACTTCCTGTTTCATGGCGAATCATCAACGCCGCGGACACGCCCATTGACGAAAACGTGCAGATAGCACAACTTTTCATCGCCAATGCCTTTAGAAGACACAGCAGAAATCTGAAATCGATCCGACTAAATCCCTAGGAGGAGTTAGTTAAAGTACAGAGGGTGTAAATCACTAAAAGATGGCGGTAAAATTGAAAGTGGCCGACTTCCTGTTGGGTTTGGGGCATCGCTCCAAGAGACTTTTTTGTGCGTCTGGACATGATAGATGTGCCACAGAAATTTCGTACATGTAGGTGAAACGTGGGGCGGGGGCTGGTTCGTTAAAGGTCACTTCCTGTTGCAAGCAGGTGGCGCTATGACTGGGGGTGAATCTCGGCATGTACATGTGTTAAGGGCGGGACTCTTATTAAATGTGTAAAATTTCGTACAGATCTGAGCATGTACATTAAAGTTACAGCAACTTCCTGTGTCATGGCGAAGAGCTGATCTTTGATGCCACGCCACGGACACGGCCATCGACGAATACGCGCAGATAGCACAACTTTTAATCGTCAATGCCTTTAGGAGGCACAGCAGAAATTTGAAGTCGATCTGATTACATCCCTAGGAGGAGTTAGTTAAAGTACGAAGTGTGTAAATCGTCCCAAAATGTCAACAAAATTTAAAATGGTGGACTTCCTGTTGGGTTTAGGGCATCGCTCCAAGAGGCTTTTTTGTGCGTCTGGACATGATAGATGTGCCACAGAAATTTCGTACATGTAGGTCAATCATGCGGCTGGGGCTGCTTCGTTAAAAGTCACTTTCTGTTGCCAGCAGGTGGCACTATGACTGTGGGTGAATGTTGGCATGTACATGTGTTCAGGGCGGGACTGTCATGCTTCATGTAAAATTTCTTGCAGATCTGAGCATGTACAGTGAAGTTACAGCATCTTCCTGTTTCATGGCGAATCGTCGACGGCACGGACACGCCCATCGACGAAAACGCGCAGATAGCACAACTTTACATCTTCAATGCCTTTAGAAGGCACAGCAGACATTTGAAGTCGATCCGACTAAATCCCTAGGAGGAGTTCGTTAAAGTACGAAGTGTGCAAATCGTCCCAAAATGGCCACCAAATTCAAAATGGCGGACTTCCTGTCGAGTTTAGGGTATGGGTTCTTGAGGCTTTTTTGTGCGTCTCGATATGATACACGTCCCCACCAAATTTCGTCCATGTAGGTCAAACGTGGACGAGGGGCTAATTTTTTCTAATTTTGTAGGTGGCGCTAGCGAGCCATTTTGCCACGCCCGTACGCGAAACCCACAAAATACGAAATTTTTCACCAGTCCTGACACGCGTGCCAAATTTGGTGAGTTTTCGAACATGTTGCGACCGCGAAAATGGGGCTTACTTTGCAGAAAAAAGAAAAAAGAAAAAAAAAAAATAATAATCCTTACAATTTCAATAGGGTCCTCGCACCGTTAGTGCTCAGGCCCTAAAAAGAAATATTAAAGCTGCAAGCAGCGATGGGCGGGCCCTCGCACCTGTAGCGCGTCGGGGTGTGATGCGGCCGCTTTGCATGTTCTGGAGCTCGGCCGGTGCATATGTGCATTTGCTACGCGATTTGGACGTTGCATGAAGGTTTTGTACCTCACTTCCTGTTGTCAGCAGGTGGCGCTATGACTGTGGGTGATTGTCGGCATGTACATGAGTTCAGGACGGGACTCCTATCCTACTTGTAAAGTTTGGTGCAGATGTGAGCATCTACAGTGAAGTTACAACCACTTCCTGTGTCATGGCGACGACTTGATCTTTGACGCCACGCCACGGACACGCCCATTGACGAAAACGCGCAAATAGCACAACTTTACATCATCAATGCCTTTAGAAGGCACAGCAGAAATTTGAAACCGATCTGAGAAAATCCCTAGGAGGAGTTCGTTAAAGTACAGAGTGCGTAAATCACTAAAAAATTGATGTAAAATTCAAAATGGCCGACTTCCTGTCAGGTTTAGCGCATTGCTCCAAGAGGCTTTTTTGTGCGACTGGACATGATATATGTACCACAGAAATTTCGTACATGTAAGTCAAACGTGCGGCGGGGGCTGCTTTGTTAAAGGTCACTTCCTGTTGCCAGCAGGTGGCGCTATGACTTTGGGTGAATGTCGGCATGTACATGTGTTCAGGGTGGGACTGTCATGCTCCATGTAAAATTTCGTGCAGATCTGAGCATGTACAGCCAAGTTACTACAACTTCCTGTTTCATGGCGAATCATCGACGCCACGGACACACCCATTGACGAAAACGCGCAGATAGCACAACTTTTTATCGTCAATGCCTTTAGAAGGCACAGCAGAAATTTGAAGTCGATCCGACTAAATCCCTAGGAGGAGTTTGTTAAAGTACGGAGTGTGTAAATCACAAAAAAATTACCATAAAATTCAAAATGGCCGACTTCCTGTTGGGTTTAGCGCATCGCTCCAAGAGGCTTTTTTGTACGTCTTTACATGATACATGTGCCACAGAAATTTCGTACATGTAGGTCAAACGTGCGGCGGGGGCTGCTTCGTTAAAGGTCACTTCCTGTTGCCAGCAGGTGGCGCTATGACTGTGGTTGAATGTCAGCATGTACGTGTGTTCAGGGCGGGACTCTTCTTAAACATGTAAAATTTCATGCAGATCTGAGCATGTACAGTGAAGTTAAAACCACTTCCTGTGTCATGGCGATGAGTTGATCTTAGACGCCACGCCACGGACACGCTGATTGACTAACAGCGCAGATAGCACAACTTTTCATTGTTAATGCCTTTAGAAGGCACAGCAGAAATTTGAAGTCGATCCGACTAAATCCCTAGGAGGAGTTCGTCAAAGTATGGAATGTGTAAATCGTCCAAAAATGGCCATACAATTCAAAATGGCCGACTTCCTGTTGGGTTTAGCGCATTGCTCCAAGAGGCTTTTTTGTACGTCTGGACATGGTAGATGTGCCACAGAAATTTCGTACATGTAGGTCAAACGTGGGGCGGGGGTGCTTCGTTAAACGTCACTTCCTGTTGCCAGCAGGTGGCGCTATGACTGTGGGTGAATGTCGGCATGTAGATTTGTTCAGGGCGGGACTCTTGTCAAACGTGCAAAATTTCATGCAGATCTGAGCATGTATAGCGAAGTTACTCCAACTTCCTGATTCATGGCGAATCCTCGACGCCACGGACACGCCCATTGATGAAAACGCACAGATAGCACAACTTTGCATCCTCAATGCCTTGAGAAGGCACAGCAGAAATTTGAAGTCAATCCGACTAAATCCCTAGGAGGAGTTCGTTAAAGTATGGAGTGTGTGAATTGTCCCAAAATGGTGGCCAAATTCAAAATGTCGGACTTCCTGTCGAGTTTAGGGTATGGGTTCTTGAGGCTTTTTGTGCGTCTTGATATGATACACGTCCCCACCAAATTTCGTCCATGTAGGTCGAGCGTGGACGAGGGGCTAATTTTTCTAATTTCCTAGGTGGCGCTAGCGAGCCATTTTGCCCGCCCATCCGCGAAACCCACAAAATACGAAATTTTTCACCAGTCCTGACATGTGTGCCAAATTTGGTGAGTTTTCGAGCATGTTGCGACCGCGAAAATTGAGCTTACTTTGCAGAAAAAAAGAAAAAAAAAAATAATTAAAGCTGCAAGCAGCGATGAGCGAGACCCTCGCACCTGTAGCGTCGGGGTGTGAGCGGTCGGCGTTGCCTATTGTGGACCCTGCCTGTCGCGGCTGTGAATTTTCTATAACGCCGGAGGCTGCATGAAGGTTTTGTAACTCACTTCCTGTTGCCAGCAGGTGGCGCTATAACTGTGGGTGAATGTCGGCATGTACATGTGTTCAGGGCGGGACTCTTATTAAGCGTGCTAAATTTCATATAGATCTGACCATGTACAGTAAAGTTACAACCACATCCCGTCTCATGGTGATGAGTCGATCTTTGGCATCACGCCACTGACCGCCCATCGGCAACAGCGCAGATAGCACAACTTTGCATCGTCAATGCCTTTAGAAGGAACAGCAGAAATTTGTGATCGATCTGACTAAATCCCTAGGAGGAGTTCGTTAAGAATGCAGTGTGTAAATCGTCCAAAATTTACGTAAAATTCAAAATGGCCGACTTCCTGTTGGGTTTAGGGAGTGGTCCAAGAGGCTTTTGTTGCGACTTCGACTTGATACATGAGCCACAGAAATTTTGAACATATAGGTCAAACGTGGGGCGGGGGCTGCTTCGTTAAAGGTCACTTCCGGTTGCCAGCAGGTGGCGCTATGACTGTGGGTGAATGTCGGCATGTACATGTGTTCAGGGCGGGACTCTTGTCAAAGCGTGTAAAATTTCGTGCAGATCTGAGCATGTACAGCCAAGTTACTACAACTTCCTGTTTCATGGTGAATCATCGGCGCCACGGACACGCCCATTGATGAAAGCGCTCAGAGAGCACAACTTTACATCGTCAATGCCTTTGGAAGGCACAGCAGAAATTTGAAGTCGATCTGATTGCATGCCTAGGAGGAGTTAGTTAAAGTACGGAGTGTGTAAATCATCCAAAATGGGCGCTACAATTCAAAATGGCCGACTTCCTGTTGAGATTAGAGGAGTGGTCCAAGAGGCTTTTTTGTGCGTCTGGACATGATAGATATACCACAGAAATTGCGTAACTGTAGGTTAAACTTGGAGGCGGGGCTGCTCGTTAAAGATCACTTCCTGTTGCCAGCAGGTGGCGCTATGACTTTGGGTGAATGTCGGCATGTACATGTGTTCAGAGGCGGGACTGTCATGCTCCATGTAAAATGTCGTGCGGATCTGAGCTTGTACAGCCAAGTTATAACAACTTCCTGTTTCATGGCGAATCATCGACGCATACGGACACGCCCATTGGCGAACAGCGCGAGATAGCACAACTTTTCATCGTCAATGCCTTTAAAAGGCACAGCAGAAATTTGAAACCGATCCGAGAAAATCCCTAGGAGGAGTTCGTTAAAGTACAGAGTGTGTAAATCACTAAAAATGGCGGTAAAATTCAAAATGGCCGACTTCCTGTTGGGTTTGGGGCATCGCTCCAAGAGGGTTTTGTGCGTCTTGACATGATAGATGTGCCACAGAAATTTCGTATATGTAGGTAAAAGCGTCGCGGCGGGGGCTGCTTCGTTAAAGTTCACTTCCTGTTGCCAGCAGGTGGCGCTATGACTGTGGGTGAATGTCGGCATGTGCACGTGTTCAGGGCTGGGCTCTTGACAAGCGTGCAAAATTTCGTGCAGAATCTGAGCTTATACAGCCAAGTTGCAACAACTTCCTGTTTCAGTGGCGAATCATCAGCGCTACGGACCATACCGATGACAACAGCGCAGATAGCACAACTTTACATCGTCAATGCCTTTAGAAGGCACAGCAGAAATTTGAAGGCGATCCGGCGGAACCCCTAGGAGGAGTTAGTTAAAGTGCGAGTGTGCGAATTGTCCCAAAATGGCGCTACAATTCAAAATGGCCGACTTCCTGTCAGGTTTAGGGCATTGCTCCAAGAGGCTTTTGTGCGTCTGGACATGATCCATGTGCCACAGAAATTTCGTATATGTAGGTAAAAGCGTCGCGGCGGGGGCTGCTTCGTTAAAGTTCACTTCCTGTTGCCAGCAGGTGGCGCTATGACTGTGGGTGAATGTCGGCATGTGCACGTGTTCAGGGCTGGGCTCTTGACAAGCGTGCAAAATTTCGTGCAGATCTGAGCATATACAGCCAAGTTGCAACAACTTCCTGTTTACGTGGCGAATCATCAGCGTCCACGGACCGTCCATTGACGAACAGCGCAGATAGCACAACTTTACATCGTCAATGCCTTTAGAAGGCACAGCAGAAATTTGAAGGCGATCCGAGGGAACCCCTAGGAGGAGTTAGTTAAAGTACGGAGTGTGCGAATCGTCCCAAAATGGAAGCCAAATTCAAAATGGCGGACTTCCTGTTGAGTTTAGGGTATGGGCTCTTGAGGCTTTTTTGTGCGTCTTGATATGATACACGTCCCCACCAAATTTCGTCCATGTAGGTCAAGCGTGGGCGAGGGGCTAATTTTTCCAATTTTCTAGGTGGCTAGCGAAACCATTTTCCGCACCGTCACGCTGAAACCCACAAAATACTGAAATTTTTCACCAGTCCTGACACGCGTGCCAAATTTGGTGAGTTTTCGAGCATGTTGCGACCAGCGAAAATGGGGCTTACTTTGCAGAAAAAGAAAAGAAAAGAAAGAAAAAAAAATTAAAGCTGCAAGCAGCGATGGGCGGGCCCTCGCACCTGTAGCGCGTCGGGGTGTGAGCCGGTCGCGTTGCCTATTGTGGACCCCTGCCTGTGCTGCAGTGAATTTTCTATGCGCTTCGGACGCTGCATGAAGGTTTTGTAACTCACTTCCTGTTGCCAGGAGGTGGCGCTACTGTGGCCAAATGTCGGCATGGACATGAGTTCTCGGCGGGACTGTTATTAAACCTGTAAAATTTCGTACAGATCTGAGCATGTACACTGAAGTTACAAGTACTTCCTGTGTCATGGCGAAGACTTGATCTTTGACGCCACGCCACGGACACGCCCATTGACGAAAACGCGCAGATAGCACAACTTTACATTGTCAATGCCTTTAGAAGGCACAGCAGAAATTTGAAGGCGATCCGACGGAACCCCTAGGAGGAGTTAGTTAAAGTACGGAGTGTGCGAATCGTCCCAAAATGGCCGCACAATTCAAAATGGCCGACTTCCTGTCAGGTTTAGGGCATTGCTCCAAGAGGCTTTTGTGCGTCTGGACATGATCCATGTGCCACAGAAATTTCAGTATATGTAGGTAAAGCGTGCGGCGGGGGCTGCTTCGTTAAAGTTCACTTCCTGTTGCCAGCAGGTGGCGCTATGACTGTGGGTGAATGTCGGCATGTAGCATGTGTTCAGGGCTGGGCTCTTGACAAGCGTGCAAAATTTCGATGCAGATCTGAGCATATACAGCCAAGTTGCAACAACTTCCTGTTTCAGTGGCGAATCATCAGCGCCACGGACACGTCCATTGACGAACAGCGCAGATAGCACAACTTTACATCGTCAATGCCTTTAGAAGGCACAGCAGAAATTTGAAGGCGATCCGACGGAACCCCTAGGAGGAGTTAGTTAAAGTACGGAGTGTGCGAATCGTCCCAAAATGGCAGCCAAATTCAAAATGGCGGACTTCCTGTTGAGTTTAGGGTATGGGTTCTTGAGGCTTTTTTGTGCGTCTTGATATGATACACGTCCCCACCAAATTTCGTCCATGTAGGTCAAAGCGTGGACCGAGGGGCTAATTTTTCCAATTTTCTAGGTGGCGCTAGCGAACCATTTTGCCACGCCCGTCCGCGAAACCCACAAAATACGAAATTTTCACCAGTCCTGACACGCGTGCCAAATTTGGTGAGTTTTCGAGCATGTTGCGACCCGCGAAAATGGGGCTTACTTTGCAGAAAAAAGAAAAAAAAAAAAATAATAATCCTTACAATTTCAATAGGGTCCTCGCTGCGGTTCGTGCTCGGGCCTAAATAATCCTACAATTTCAATAGGGTCCTCGCACGTTAGTGCTCGGGCCTAATTAAAGCTACAAGCAGCGATGGGCGACCCTCGCACATGTAGCGCGTCGGGGTGTGAGCGGTCTCGTAGCCTACTGTGGACCCCTGCCTGTGCGGCTGTAAATTTTTTTATCGCGATTCGGACGCTGCATGAAGGTGTTGTAACTTCGCTACCTGTTGCCAGCAGGTGGCGCTATGACTAATGGGTGAATGTCAGCATGTATATCTGTTCAGGGCGGGACTCTTGTCAAGCGTGTAAAATTTCGTTCAGATCTGAGCATCTACAGTGAAGTTACAACCACTTCCTGTGTCATGGCGAAGAGTTGATATTTGATGCTACGCCGCGAACACGCCCATTGACATATATCGCCAGATAGCACAACTTTACATCGTCAATGCCTTTAGAAGGCACAGCAGAAATTTGAAGTCGATCCAACTCTATCTCTAGGAGGAGTTAGTTAAAATCACGGAGTGTGTAAATCACCAAAACTTTGCCATAAAATTCAAAATGGCGGACTTCCTGTTGAGTTTAGGGCATCGCTCCAAGAGGCTTTTGTGCGTCTGGACATGATAGAGGTACCGCAGAATTTTTCGTACATGTAAGTCAAGCGTGTGGCGGGGCTGCTTTGTTTAAGGTCACTTCCTGTTGCCAGCAGGTGGCGCTATGACTATGGTTGAATGTCGGCATGTACATTTGTTCAGGGCAGGACTCTTGTCAAATGTACAAAATGTGGTGCAGATCTGAGCATGTATAGCGAAGTTACTCCAACTTCCTGTTTCATGGCGAATCATCGGCGCCACGGACACACCCATCGGCGAACAGCGCAGATAGCACAACTTTACATCGTCAATGCCTTTAGAAGGCACAGCAGAAATTTGATGTCGATCCAGCGTAACTCCCTAGGAGGAGTTAGTTAAAGTACGGAGTGTGTAAATCGTCCCAAAATGGTTGCACAATTCAAAATGGCCGACTTCCTGTTGGGTTTAGGGCATGGCTCCAAGAGGCTTTTGTGCGTCTGGACATGATAGATATACCACAGAAATTCTGTAACTGTAGGTCAAGCGTGGGGCAGGGTTGCTTCGTTAAAGGTCACTTCCTGTCGCCAGCAGGTGGCGCTATGACTGTGGGTGAATGTTGGCATGTACATGTGTTGAGGGCGGGACTCTTGTCAAGCGTGTAAAATTTCGTGCAGATCTGAGCATGTACAGCCAAGTTACTACAACTTCCTGTTTCATGGCGAATCATCGGCGCCACGGACACGCCCATTGGCGAACAGCGCGCAGATAGCACAACTTTACATCATCAATGCCTTTAGAAGGCACAGCAGAAATTTGAAGTCGATCCGACTAAATCCCTAGGAGGAGTTCGTCAAAGTACGGAGTGTGCGAATCGTCCCAAAATGGCGGCCAAATTCAAAATGGCGGCCAAATTCAAAATGGCGGACTTCCTGTCGAGTTTAGGGTAAGGGTTCTTGAGGCTTTTTTGTGCGTCTTGATATGATACACGTCCCCACCAAATTTCGTCCATGTAGGTCGAGCGTGGGCCGAGGGGCTAATTTTTCTAATTTTCTAGGTGGCTAGCGAGCCATTTTGCCACGGCCCTCCGCGAAACCCACAAAATACAAAATTTTTCACCAGTCCTGACACGTGTGCCAAATTTGGTGAGTTTTCGAGCATGTTGCGGCCGCGAAAAATGAGCTTACTTTGCAGAAAAATAATAATAAAGAAAAAAAAAATAAAAAAAAAAAATAATCCTAACAGTTTCAATAGGGTCCTCGCACCGTTAGTGCTCGGGCCCTAAATAATCCTTACAATTTCAATACGGTCCTCGCACCGTTAGTGCTCGGGCCCTAATTAAAGCTGCAAGCAGCGATGGGCGGGCCCTCGCACATGTAGCGCGTCGGGATGTGGCGCAGCCGCGTTGCATATTCTGGAGCTCGGCCGTGCATTTGCTACGCGATTTGGACGTTTCATGAAGGTTTTGTACCTCACATCCTGTTGCCAGCAGGTGGCGCTATGACTGTTGGAGAGTGTCGGCATGTACATGTGTTCAGGACTGGACTCTTATCCTACCTGTAAAGTTTGGTGCAGATGTGAGCATGTCCACTGAAGTTACAACCACTTCCTGTGTCATGGCGATGACTTGATCTTTGACGCTACGGACACGCCCATTGACGAAAACGCGCAGATAGCACAACTTTTCATCGTCAATGCCTTTAGAAGGCACAGCAGATATTTGAAGTCCATCCGACTAAGTCCCTAGGAGGAGTTAGTTAAAGTACGGAGTGTATGAATCGTCCCAAAATGGTGGCACAATTCAAAATGGCCGACTTCCTGTTGAGTTGAGGGAAGTAGTCCAAGAGGCTTTTTTGTGCGTCTGGACATGATAGATGTACCACAGAATTTTCATACATGTAGGTCAAACGTGTGGCGGGGGCTGCTTCGTTTAAGGTCACTTCCTGTTGCCAGCAGGTGGCGCTATGACTATGGTTGAATGTTGGCATGTACATTTGTTCAGGGCGGGACTCTTGTCAAATGTACAAAATTTGGTGCAGATCTGAGCATTTATAAGCGAAGTTACCACAACTTCCTGTTTCATGGCTGAATTGTCGACGCACACGGACACGCCCATTGACGAAAACGCGCAGATAGCACAACTTTACATCGTCAATGCCTTGAGAAGGCACAGCAGAAATTTGAAGTCGATCCGACTAAATCCCTAGGAGGAGTTCGTTAAAGTCACGAAGTGTGCAAATCGTCCCAAAATGGCCACCAAATTCAAAATGGCGGACTTCCTGTCGAGTTTAGGGTATGGGTTCTTGAGGCTTTTGTGCGTCTTGATATGATACACGTGCCCACCAAATTTCGTGCATGTAGGTCGAACGGGGACGAGGGGCTAGTTTTTTCTAATTTTCTAGGTGGCGCTAGCGAGCCATTTCGCCCCGCCCATCCGCGAAACCTACAAAATACTGAAATTTTTCACCAGTCCTGACATGCGTGCCAAATTTGGTGAGTTTTCGAGCATGTTGCGGCGCGAAAATTGAGCTTACTTTGCAGAAAAAAAGAAAAAAAGAAATATTAAAGCTGCAAGCAGCGATGGGCGGGCCCTCGCACATGTAGCGTATATATGTAGCATATTCTGGAGGTCTGTCGGTGCGGCTGAGCATTTTCTACGCGATCCGGAAGTTGCATGAAGGTTTTGTACCTCACTTCCTGTTGCCAGCAGGTGGTGCTATCACTGTGGGTGAATGTTGGCATGTAAATGTGTTCAGGGCGGGGCTGTTATTAAACATGTAAAATTTCGTACAGATCTGAGCATGGACACTGAAGTTACAGCCACTTCCTGTGTCATGGCGAAGACTTGATCTTTGACGCCACGCTACGGACACGCCGATTGACGAAAACGCGCAGATAGCACAACTTTTTATCGTCAATGTCTGTAGAAGGCACAGCAGAAGTCTGAAAGCGATCCGACTAAATCCCTAGGAGGAGTTCGTTAAAATACGGAGTGTGTAAAACATCCAAAAATTGCCATAAAATTCAAAATGGCCGACTTCCTGTTGGGTTTACGGCATTGCTCCAAGAGGCTTTTTGGTACGTCTGGACATGATACATGTGCCACAGAAATTTTGTACATGTAGGTCAAACGTGCGGTGGGGGCTGCTCCGTTAGAGGTCACTTCCTGTTGCCAGCAGGTGGCGCTATGACTGGGGGTGAATGTCGGCATTTAGGTTTGTTCAGGGCAGGACTGTCATGCTACATGTAAAATTTCGTGCAGATCTGAGCATGTACAGCCAAGTTACTACAACTTCCTGTTTCATGGCGAATCATCGACGCCACGGACACGCCGATTGACGAAAACGCGCAGATAGCACAACTTTACATCATCAATGCCTTTAGAAGGCACAGCAGAAATTTGAAGTCGATCCGATTGAATCCCTAGGAGGAGTTCGTTAAAGTACGGAGTGTGTGAATCGTCCCAAAATGGCGGCCAAATTCAAAATGGCGGACTTCCTGTCGAATTTAGGGTATGGGTCCTTGAGGCTTTTTTGTGCGTCTTGATATGATACACGTCCCCACCGAGTTTCGTGCATGTAGGTCGAACGTGGACGAGGGGCTAATTTTTTCTAATTTTCCAGGTGGCGCTAGCGAGCCATTTTGCCTAGCCTGTCCGCGAAACCCGCAAAATACGAAATTTTTCACCAGTCCTGACAAGTGTGCCAAATTTGGTGAGTTTTCGAGCATGTTGCGGCCGCGAAAAATGAGCTTACTTTGCAGAAAAAAGAAAGAAAGAAAGAAAGAAAGAAAAATTAAAGCTGCAAGCAGCGATGGGCGGGCCCTCGCACATGTAGCACGTCGGGGTGCGATGCGGCCGCGTTGCATATTCTGGAGCTCTGCCAGTGAGGCTGTGAATTTGCTAAGAGCTTCGGAGGCTGCATGAAGGTGTTATAGGTCACTTCCTGTGTTCCCTTTGCACTCGGCGCTATGAATATAAATGAATCTTGGTGTGTAGATGTGTTCGAGGTGGGACAGTTATCATGCATGTAAAGTTTTGTTCAGATTTGAGCATGTCATCAGGGTCCCATGGGGAACAATTGATCGAAATGTGGTGTCAGTTGAACCAGTGATACTGGAGATACAAAATGAATGTAAGTGAATGGGAGTGTTTTTTCAAATACAATTAATAGAGTCAACTTTTGGCCGATTGACACCAAATTTCACACAGGCCTTTGGGAAGTCATGCTGCATAAGGTCCCCAAGTTAGGTGTTGATCGGTCATTCAAAACACATTCAAAATGTGCCATGATTGAAAATCCCATTCATTTCAATGGGCTTTCCCACGGCATTCCAGCTTCGATGATAGCGCCACCTTGAGGCCGATTTGCAAGAAATTTTGCAGGTGTCATCAGGGACCCATGGGAAAGATTTGACCAAAATTTGGTTTCAATCGGACCTGTGGTTCTGGAGATATAAAATGAATGTAAGTCAATGGGATTGTTTTTTATGTTTAATCCCCAATAACAGCGCCACCTATGGGCACATTAGAATGCACTTTGGTACCTGAGGTTAGGGGACCATGCTGAACAACTTGGCACAAAGTTCACGTCAATGCGACTTGCGGTTATGCCAGAACTAATTTTTCGCGTTAAACAGCGCCACCTAGAGGCTAGTTGCACCACATTTTGCACAGGCCCTCAGGGGGGGCGTCCCACATAAGTTCTCCGAGTTTGGTGTCGATTGGCCATTCCAAAGCAAAGATATGACATCAGTTAGTGTTGCTAGCGTTTTGCGTGAGTAATCGTTAGCTTATAGCGTGAACAGTTTTTTGCGTATCGATCTGGGGAGCACAAGCCAGTATGATGTTTGTCCAGAGATGGTCCATGCCAAATTTGGTGTCGATCGGACTTGCGGTTTCGGAGGAGTTAATTCTGAGTGGCTAGTCAGTTTTCGTGATTTTGCGCAAAAAATTGAAGGCAGAAATGGGCGTGGCCTATACCAGGAGATTCAGCTCGATCCCCTATATATAGTCATGTCCCCAAAAAATGTTGTGCATGTAGGTCAAACGTGCGACAGGGGCTGCTTCGTTGAAGGACACTTCCTGTTGCCAGCAGGTGGCGCTATGACTGTGGGCAAAATTCGGCATGTACATGTGTTCAGGGCGGGCCTCTTGTCAAACGTGCAAAAGTTCGTGCAGATCTGAGCATATACAGCCAAGTTGCAACAACTTCCTGTTTCGTGGCGAATCATCGACGCCACGGACACGTCCATTGACGAAAACGCGCAGATAGCACAACTTTACATCGTCAATGCCTTGAGAAGGCACAGCAGAAATTTGAAGGCGATCCGACGGAACCCCTGGGAGGAGTTAGTTAAAGTACGGAGTGTGCGAATCGTCCCAAAATGGCAGCCACATTCAAAATGGCGGACTTCCTGTTGACTTTAGGGTATGGGTTCTTGAGGCTTTTTTGTGCGTCTTGATATGATACACGTCCCCACCAAATTTCGTCCATGTAGGTCAAACGTGGACGAGGGGCTAATTTTTTCCAATTTTCTAGGTGGCGCTAGCGAGCCATTTTGCCCCGCCCGTACGCGAAACCCACAAAATACAAAATTTTTCACCAGTCCTGACACGCGTGCCAAATTTGGTGAGTTTTCGAGCATGTTGCGACCGCGAAAATGGGGCTTACTTTGCAGAAAAAAGAAAAAAGAAAAAAAAAAATAATAATCCTTACAATTTCAATAGGGTCCTCGCACCGTTAGTGCTCGGGCCCTAATAATCCTAACAGTTTCAATAGGGTCCTTCGCACGTTTCGTGCTCGGGCCCTAATAATCCTAACAGTTTCAATAGGGTCCTTCGCACGTTTCGTGCTCGGGCCCTAAAAAAAATAATCCTAACAGTTTCAATAGGGTCCTCGCACGGTTCGTGCTCGGGCCCTAAAAATAATCCTAACAGTTTCAATAAGGTCCTCGCACGGTTCGTGCTCGGGCCCTAATTAAAGCTGCAAGCAGCGATGGGCGGGCCTTCGCACCTGTAGCGTGTCGGGGTGTGATGCGGCCGCGTTGCATATTCTGGAGCTCTGCCGGTGTGACTGTGAATTTGCCAGGCTCTTCGGACGTTGCATGAAGGTTTTGTACCTCACTTCCTGTTGCCAGCAGGTGGCGCTATGACTGTGGGTGAATGTCGGCATGTACATGCATTCAGGGCAGGACTCTTATTAAACGGGTAAAATTTCGTACAGATCTGAGCATGTACACTGAAGTTACAACCACTTCCTGTGTCATGGCGAAGACTTGATCTTTGACACCATGCCACAGACACGCCGATTGACGAAAACACACAGATAGCACAACTTTTCATCATCAATGCCTTTAGAAGGCACAGCATAAATTTGAAGTCGATCGGACTAAATCCCTAGGAGGAGTTCGTTAAAGTACGGAGTGTGTAAACCATTGAAAAATAGACATAAAATTCAAAATAGCCGACTTCCTGTTGAGTTTCGTGCATGGCTCCAAGAGGCTTTTTGTTACATCTTGACATGATCTATGTGCCACAGAAATTTCGTACATGTAGGTCAAACGTGCGGCGGGGGCTGCTTCGTTAAAGGTCACTTCCTGTTGCCAGCAGGTGGCGCTATGACTGGGGGGGGAGGTCGGCATGTAAATGTATTCAGGGCGGGACTCTTGTCAAACGTGCAAAATTTCGTGTAGATCTGAGCATGTACAGCCAAGTTACTTCAACTTCCTGTTTCATGGCGAATAATCGACGCCATGGACACGCCCATTGACGAAAACGCGCAGATAGCACAACTTTACATCGCCAATGCCTTTAGAAGGCACAGCAGAAATTTGAAGTCGATCTGATTACATCCCTAGGAGGAGTTAGTTAAAGTACGGAGTGTGTAAATCATCCAAAAATGGCGGCAAAATTCAAAATGGCCAACTTCCTGTTGGGTTTAGGGCATCGCTCCAAGAGGCTTTTTTGTACCTCTTGACATGATACATGTCCCCCAAAAATTTTGTGTGTGTAGATAAAACGTGCGGCGGGGGCTGCTTCCTTAAAGGTCACTTACTGTCGCCAGCAGGTGGCGCTATGACTGCGGGTAAATGTCGGCATGTAGATTTGTTCAGGGCGGGACTCTTGTCAATAGTGTCAAATTTCGTGCAGATCTGAGCATGTACAACCAAGTTACAACAACTTCCTGTTTCATGGCGAATCATCGACGCCACGGA
Organism: Lepomis macrochirus; assembly: GCA_024633595.2. Taxonomy (NCBI): domain Eukaryota; kingdom Metazoa; phylum Chordata; class Actinopteri; order Centrarchiformes; family Centrarchidae; genus Lepomis; species Lepomis macrochirus. The sequence continues at coordinate 36,514,525 of JALXJV020000009.1, read as the reverse complement.
CACGCCCATCGACGAAAACGCGCAGATAGCACAAATTTTCCCCTTCTCGGGGAACAAGGGTTACATACGTAAGCCGAGACGTTCCCCTTCGAGGGAACTCGAACTGCATCGGTGACGACACTATGGGAACGAGATACCCACTATGCCGCTCCGTATCCCACCTACCCCTAGCGTGCAACAACCTGTGGGCACGACTAAGAGGAGAGTGCTTTGGTACCGGGTGTCGAAGGAAGGTCCAGACTATAGAACCGGATGAAAGTGTGAGGAGTGGCCCAGCCAGCAGCCTCACATACATGTTGGAGCAAAGCCCCTGAGAGGAGGGCCCTGGAGGCAGCCATGCCTCTTGTAGAGTGAGCCCTCACTGCCATAGGTGAAGGCAACCCGCGCACCTGATAGGCCAGGGAGATGGTCTGAACAATCCAGTTGCTGATAGTATTCTTGGAATCGGGGAGCCCAGCTTTGGAGGACCCGAAACACATCAGCAGCTGGTCTGACTTCCTCTAACGGGAGGACCTCTGAGTGTAGATACTCAGTGCTCTGACCAGGCAGAGCAAATGAAGTCTCCCGTCCTCCGCCATCATGGGACATGCCATGCTGGACGGTACCTTCGGGATGTAGCCCAAACGTGGATGCAGGATGGCCCTTACTCTCCCCGGGGCAAACTCCAGGCTTTGAGGGAATGCTAAAAGAGCATGGAGATCCCCCACCCTCCTCAGAGAGGTGATAGCGAGGAGAAAGGCCATCTTCAGGGTCAGGTGTTTAGCATCAGCTCACTCTAAAGGCACAAAGGGGGCCTCAGCCAACGCCTCAAGAACCACTGCTAGGTCCCAGGTGGGAATCCTAGAGCGAGTCACCGGTCTCATCCTCCGGGCTCCACGGAGGAAACGTACGACCAAAGGCTGTTTCCACAGAGATCCCTCTCTCAAAGGGGCGTGGAACGCTGCAATGGCGGCCACATAGACTTTGAGAGTGGAGGGGGATAAGCCAGCAGAGAAACGGTCTTGGAGGAACTCTAGTACCGTAAAAACCAGGGAGTTAACTGGATCCAACACACATTCTCTACACCAGGTGGAAAAAACATTCCATTTTAGGTCGTACATCCGTCTTGTGGATGGGGCTCTGGAGCTGAGCAGGGTTTCGACTGCTCCTGCCGTCAGACCCGCCTTAAGCCTTAAGGAACTGCGCCCCCTCAGGGGCCAGACCCATAGTCACCACAGGGAGGGGCAAGGATGGAAGATCCTGCCCCCCTGCTTGGGACAACAGGTCTCTCCTCAGAGGGACCTGCCATGGCGGGCCGTCCAGGAGCACCATTAAGTTCGAAAACCAGACTTTGGCCGGCCAGAACGGGGCTACTAACAGTAGGCTGACACCGTCCCGACGGACCCTCTCCAGGATCCCTAGGAGCAGAGCGACTGGGGGAAAGGCATACAGCTGCAGCCTCGGCCACGTCTGCACCATGGCATCCAGCCCAAGCGGGGCTGGGAGCGAGAGGGAGAACCACAGTGGACAGTGCGTCGTCTCCAGCGACGCAAACAGGTCCACGTCTATAGGGCCAAACTCTGCGCACAATAGCTCCACCACCTCCAGGTGGAGTCTCCATTCCCCGGGCCTCAGCCCCTGTCTCGACAGCAGGTCTGCTCCCTGATTCTGGGTCTCAGGGATATACATCGCTCTGAGAGACGTCTCTGCTGGGACCACAGGAGGATCTGGTGTGCCAGTTTGTATAATGGGCATGAACGCAAACCCCCCTGATGATTTAGGTAGGCTACCACCGCCGTGTTGTCCATTCTGACCAGGACGCGGTGGCCGCGAAGATAGGGCAGAAAACTCCTCAGAGCTTTGAAACTGCCAACATTTCCAGGCAATTTATGTGCCACGTGAAACGATGCTCCTCCCAGGAGCCTTTCGCAAAGCGGTCGTCCATGACCGTGCCCAACCCCGTGAGTGATGCGTCTGTTGAAATTATAGCAACATGACGCTCCCAACACGGGACCTTGGGACAGGAACCAGGGTTTCTTCCATATTGAGAGGGAACAAATGCATCTGCTCGTAACTCGTATCAGCTGGAACAGATTTCCGATTCCTGGAACCGGTTTTCAGCCACCACTGCAGGGGTTTCATGTACAGTAGGCCTGAAGGGATTATGCTGGACACTGCTGCCATGAGACCTAACACCCTCTGAAAGTGCTTCACTGTGATGGCGTGACCTAGCTTCACCGTGTTTAAAGTGGACACCATGGATTCGCCTCGTGCAGGGGACAGGCGGGCCCGAATCGTCCTAGAGTCCCATACCACCCCTAGGAACGTGGTCCACTGGTGTCAGCACGCTCTTCTTCACATTGAGCCTCAGCCCTAAATGCTGAAGATGACCAAGGACGACACCTCGATGCCGAACAGCTAACTCTCGAGACTGGGACCCGCAGCTCAGTCTTCTGCCGATAGCAGCCCCTCGAGGTTTTTTTTGGGGCTCGCTGTAGACAGGCGTGCCCCGAGCGCCGAAGCGGCGGGAAAACACTTGTTGCCTGAGCCGTCCCCTGGATGGATCTTGAGTGGCTCCCTGATGCGAGAGATTTCACCATGCGTGAGCTCGCTCTGCTGCCGACTGCGGCCCCTCGAGGCGGCAGATCGGTGAGAGCTCGCTGTAGGCTGGCGTGCCCTGAGCGCCGCCATGCCTCTGCGCAACCTGCCAGCGGAACCAGCCCCTTGGGGCTGGCGGCTGGTATCATGCCTGTGCTCAGGCTGCACTCGGCTGCGGCCCCTCGAGGCAGCAGATCGGTGAGAGCTCGCTGTAGGCTGGCGCTTACACTAGGACCCCCATGACCGCAGCCGGCGCAACGCCTCAGCAACCGCGGGACCGGAGCCACAGGGGGAGTGCATCCTACCGTCGCTGGTGAAGAGAGCTACTTGAGACCTCAGAACCTTCAGAGACATAGCCCCGCAGTGAACACAAGCAGCCCCCTCGAGAGCTGCTTGAGCGTGAGGCAGACCCAGGCAGGAAACACACAGCTGATTTGAATCACCGTCCGTGATGAACCGCTTTAGGACAAGGGTGAACACACCGACGAAACGACATGAGCTCTCTCAGATAGGATTACTCTACTAGAACTGGAGCTTTCAACAATAGCCAGAGTGCCTGCTGAATAGAAAAAAGCTAATGAGTATTGTGTGCTGGTGTACTTATATACACCTCCGGTTATGCCGTCACACTCTACCGTTTGAGCAGTACCAATAGGATTGGAGTAGTTTCATTCATAGTTCAGCCCTGCCATGCCCAAGGGCATTCACATAGTGTCATCACCGACGCAGTTTGAGTTCCCTCGAAGGGGAACTACCACTTCACAATTTGAACCCTAAAAATAACTAGAAGGGTTCTACCGCTTTGCAGTTTGAACCCTAACTATATTGAGTAATTCAACAAAAACTAAAATGAAATTGAGAGGTGTGAGGGCCACAGAGCCCTGTGCCTTGGTCTTGTGTACTGTGTGTTTTTTTTACACTGACATTGTGCACCTCACATTTCACTGCTCTTTCTTCCACAGCGGACCCTCCCTTCCACATTTCATTGCAACTATTATTGTCCCTGACTTAAATACATTTCGGTAAGTTTGGTGTGTAGCCCCCTTCTTTGCTGTGGCTTGAGAGCCAGTCGTACCACAGATAAAATCAGCGTAGTTTTCATTTTCTCCCTTAATTTGTACTGTTCTGTTTGACTTCTTGAGAGACACTAGTCTAACGGAATAGTTCCAAAATGTGGCTATGTCAGTGTAATACAGTAGATGTTGGCTGCCGGTTCATTTAGAAATAATGGTAAAATGACCCTACTATTTACATCACACACCCCCGCACTGGAATCTTCCTCGCGTCTTACACTGCCAGCTAAGAGTACAGTTACTCCGACTACAGCCCCCTGCTGGCCACCTCTGCCATTACACCACTCCAGTTCACCCATACAAACTGTGCACAGAGCGTCCTGCTCACAAAATGCAGGATCTTCTATACCTGTCATCATTACAAAAAGGAGGTACGTCAAACGTTACCATGGTACAAACTCTTATAACCTCAGATCCCTGTACACTCACGAATCATATGCTCCTCCAGTGACTCTAAGTATGGCACTTTTAAATATCAGATCCCTTTTAAATAAGACTTTTCTTGTCAATGATTTGATCTTAGATAATAATATTGATTTTATGTTTTTAACTGAGACATGGTTTAACACAGATGGCCCAGCCACACTTATTGAGGCCTCACCACCAAACTTCCACTTTGCATACTCTGCTAGGAAAGACAAGAAGGGTGGGGGTACAGCAACCATCCTGTCAACCTCATTTGTTTTTAAGGACACTGCTTTTGGTGAATACACATCCTTTGAATATCACGCACTTAATCTCAACAACCCTCGAATACTGTGTTTGGTAGTTTATAGGCCTCCCAAACGATGTCCATGTTTTATCTCAGATTTTTCAGATTTACTCTCAATCATCCACACAAATTTTAACAAAGTAATTATTTTAGGCGATTTTAACTTACACATTGACAATATCTCAGACTTTTATGCTGGGGAGTTTTTAAACTTGTTGAACTGTATGAATTTTATCCAGCATGTTGCAGAACCTACGCACAACAGAGGCCACACTTTGGACCTAGTAATAACCTATGGCTTGTCAGCTCACGTTTCCTCTGTTGTAGATGTGGGTCTGTCTGATCACTTCTGTGTATTCTTTACCATAAATGATTTTATAAAACAAGCCATTCAAGATCGTACTGTGAGGAAACGCTATCTTACTCCTGAAGTGACAACTAATTTTATTAATTTATTATATGATATTCCTGCCGATATATATTACCTTCCTCTTGTGATTTCATTGTAGATAGTTTTAACAGTAAACTCAGGTCAACCCTTGACTTAGTGGCACCTCTGAAACTGAAAAAGATAAAGACTTTATCTACACCTCCCTGGAGAACTGAGACAACCAAACAATTAAAAAGAGAATGCAGAATAGCAGAAAGACGATGGAGAAAGAACAAAATAACAGTAAATTATCAAATTTTTTCACAAACAGTTGAAAGCATATAATAAGGCAGTTAGAGGCACGAAGACACACACACTTCTCCAAAGTCATTGCAGAAAACCAGAACAACCCTAAAGTCCTCTTCTCAACTATTGATTGCTTAATAAACCCTGTTTTAACAAAACCTAGCAGCCTGTCAACAAACTCCAAATGTGAAGACTTTGCACTCCACTTCAGAAGTAAAATAGATTCTATTAGGTCAAATATATCACTACATCAGCAGGTACATTTTAATAAAGTGGATCCTAGACCCACATCCGGGGATATACTGCATAGTTTTGACCTGGTTGATGCTGGCATGCTTTGTAAAATTGTTACTCTGCTGAAGCCAACAACTTGCTTGTTAGATCCCATCCCCACTTCTCTTTTTAAAACACATTATCCCTTTTTTAGTGAGTATCTTCTGACCATCGTGAACTACTCTCTACAGACGGGTGTCTTCCCTACTGCTTTTAAAACTGCTATGGTGAAGCCCCTTCTGAAGAAGAATAATTTAGATGTTACTGTACTCAATAACTATAGACCGGTATCCAATCTGCCATTTCAAAGTAAAATTTTAGAGAAAGTTGTTTTTAATCAATTGAATGATTTTATTAATTCCCAAAATATTTATGATAAATACCAGTCTGGTTTTCGAATCAATCACAGTACTGAGACAGCATTGGTAAAAATTGTTAATGATCTTAGATGGAACATAGATATGAAAAAAACATCAATATTAATGCTACTTGACCTAAGTGCAGCTTTTGATACAGTAGATCACTCAATTCTTCTAAACAGACTGCACAAGCTGATTGGCCTCTCAGGTACTGTTCTAAATTGGTTCATATCATATCTCACTGATAGAGAATTCTTTGTGTGTATTGATGAATCTTTTTCCAGAAGACATAAAATGAATTGTGGTGTCCCACAGGGCTCAATTTTAGGCCCAACCCTTTTTAATTTGTACATGCTGCCGCTTGGAGATGTCATCAGGAGCCACGGCATCAATTTTCACAGTTATGATGATGACACCCAGCTATACATTGCCGTGTCCCCTGATGACCCAGGACCAGTAGACGCTCTTTTTAATTGTTTCCTAGACATACAGTCATGGATGGCAGAACATTTTCTGCAGCTCAATCAGGACAAAACAGAAGTACTGGTCATTGGTTCTGAATCTCAGACGGAGTAACTTAAAATGAAACTACGATTGCTGGCACTAAGTCCCTGCGATAAGGTAAAAAACCTGGGAGTTATTTTTGACTCAGATCTCAGTTTTAAGTCACATATTAGAAATGTTTCTAAGACCACTTTTTATCATCTTAAGAACATTGCTAGAGTAAGACCCTTTCTCTCTCAAGCAAACACTGAGACACTTATCCATGCTTTTATTACTTCCAGGATTGATTACTGTAATGCTCTGCTTTCTGGCCTTCCGAAAAACAAAATCTCTAAACTGCAACTGGTTCAAAACGCTGCTGCACGTCTTTTGACTAAGACCAGAAAGAGAACACACATTACCCCTATCCTAAAGTCTCTGCATTGGCTTCCAGTGAATTTTAGAATTGATTTTAAAATCCTTTTACTACTTTTTAAGTCACTTAATGGTATTGGTCCAGAATACTTAGCAGATTTGCTTTTACCTTATAAACCTAGTAGAACCCTCAGATCCTCTGATAGTGGCTTTCTAATTATTCCGAAAGCCTTAACTAAAACCTACGGTGAGGCATCCTTTCAATGTTATGGCCCGAGGTTGTGGAACACCCTTCCTGTTGAGCTGAGAGCAGCAGGAAATCTGGATTTGTTTAAAGTCAAACTAAAGACATACCTATTTAACCAAGCTTTTAACTGAGCTGTCTTTTTATTTTATTTTTTATTTTCTGGTAAGATGGGGATTGATTGTTGGGCTTGACCTGCTTTTATATTTTATTTTATTTTTTAATATTTTATCTTTTTAATTTTCTCTAGTGTGAAGCACTTTGTGTTGCATGTTATTTGTATGAAAAGTGCTATATAAATAAAGATTGATTGATTGATTGATACTTCTCAGGTTATTTATTACCTCAGTAAACACACAAGTCATTACCATGGCAACCTGTCAATCAGGCTAGAGTGACTCCTACCCTCAGCACTGTGAAAATGTAACCATCAATGAAAAAGCTTATTAGGAGTTGGCTGTTCACGTTCTCTGGTGAGCACATTTAGTTTTAAGACTGGTGTTCGCTAGACAAAATTGTCAGCCCTTTTAAAATGACAGTTAACATGAATTACAGATGCACCTAGCTAAGCAAGCTAGCTAGCTCCACACACAGCCGATAGCTCCACCGTCTCATCCAAATATGGTCAGTGCCGCTGGAAAACAACATATCGGCCAAACTCAAGGCTTCAAAACGGCAGTCCACAAACCAAGGGGTGACATCACGATGACTATGACCACTTCTTATATACACAATCTACGTACCAGACATATCAAAAAGCTTCTTGGAGTGATGCCCTAAACCTAACAGGAAGTCAACCATTTTGAATTTTATGGTAATTTTTGGATATTTTACAAACTTTGAATCTGAAACGCGGCCACCTCACACCTCGACACACTAGATGTGCGAGGGTCCATCCATTGTTGCTTGCTTTAATTTGAAAGTCGTCCAGTACTTAGCAAGCACGTTGCACTCAGCAGCAATCAAACAGGAGTGCAGTAATCCTTGCTGCCAATTGCACCCTCTCAGAATATGTTAGATTGTTACCAGTGTCTGCCAGCATCCATAATGTTGGCAGACACTGGTAACAATGTTGTATTATCTTACTCTTATAAACCTTTTGTTTATAAGAGTAAGATAAGTTTTTGTTATATTGCTCATAGAAGTCACCAGAATCCCTTGATTAAAACCTGTCTCTTGTTGCTTGTTTCTGTTATTGTGTGACGTTGGTGTTTTAAAGGGTAAAAAACACCAAAGTCACACAATAATACAAACTAACTGATAAAGGCAGCATTAGACGAGAGAGGTAATATTACAATTTCTGTCAGGGTAGTCTAGTGGCTCTGCTCTATCTGCACCTTATTATTAATTAGGCTAAACTTGCAGCTGCCCAATCTCAACTCAGTGATAGCAACCATGCAACCCATGTAGCTAATGTTAGTCTTTCAACTTTGAATCGCCACAAATATTACATATTCCACAATAGAGTGATGCCTGCTAGTTCATACAATCAGCTTGATCAGCATTTTTTACATACACACTTGACATGCTTCACACTCCTGAGCACCTATCAAAAACATCTGCCCAATTTGGCCATAAATTACCATCTCTCTATGCACACTAAAAACTAACAGTTGCTGTGCTGTATTTACATGTAAATAACCCTTTTTATGTAAAATGACTGCAATGTAAACAATATAGACTGTGAGCAGCAGATAAATGATGTCAACATGTGTTTACACTGATCACTTTATATGTTGTGTTTTCAGCTTGTTCTGCTGCCCCCAAGTGGCCAAAAAAATCAATGAATGACTAAAATATCAGAGTGAAACAATTTAGCTGAGTGAAATAATTTAATCTAGATGTAAGAAGGTGCACAAGAAGCAAAGAGAGATTCTATACAAAAAAAAACGTGTAACGCCAAAGTGAACAGGTAGTCTCACATGTGCATAAAACTGTTTCAAATGTCTGATTTGCCCTTGGAGAAAATAATACAATACAAAAAAGACAGGTTGTAAGTGAACAGTGGAATTGTGAAGGGACACATTTCCCAGCTGTAGGTGAATGAACCATTGCTCACTCTTCAGACTAATGAGAGAGAATGAAGGCACAATGCCTCCTACTCTGACACTGTCATCTGCCACCTCTACTGGAACCAGTCAGACCACCACAGGACAACAGGGCGGTAAGAGGGGCCGTCAATCACACAAATGACCCACGCATAATGATTGACTGGCAACATCCTAATTTTTATGACGATGATCGATGATAAAAGAAATTAAAACACGATCTGGAAACTCTCACCAACACTGTGTCCCATCCAGTCATCTGGATATCATTCCAACTAAATTGTTCCGAAATAATGGAGGAGACAGGCCCTAGTCTGTTCCAAATGTTAAAGCTCCCTTTGCTCTGAATGTGTCCCAGATTATTTAAAATAGCCACTGCTAAAAAGAACTGATCTTGATCCATTAGTTTTACTATCTTTAGACCAACCTAAAAATTGCCCTACATTTTTGGGATTATTTTCTTATCGTTATTCATCGGTCTTACAATTTGAGACCAGTCAGGATGAAAGAAACAATATTAATTTAAATAGTTTGTTATTCCATCCATCCATCGTCAACCGGTCGCGGGGGGGCTGGAGCCTATCCCAGCTGGCATCGGGCGAAAGGCGGGGTACACCCTGGACAGGTCGCCAGTCCATCACAGAGTTTGTTATTCTTGTTTTTATTTTTAAAAAAAAACCTTCTTAGTATGTAATTGCTAATATATTATTTCCTTTATCTTAATGAAAAAATATTATATTGACTTTTAGAACATATGGCCTAATAATCAGTGCACATTTGGATTTTTTTCAGATCTATGTAGATTAGCCTTAAATGTAGAAGAAATCAAATTGAGAGATTTACAGTTAAATATAATTTATTATAAAAGACAGTCAACCAATCACTTCGTCCCACGTTTCACATACAGTGTGACCGCTGTGACGGCCCGTGTAATCCAGTGAGACAAATCTGTGGGAGTGATACCTCACTGTTGTTAATCATCTTTGTTCTGTTGAGGTGATTGCTGATCGGGTGCACCTGGGACCTGTGAGCCAGTGGAGATAAAGCTCCACTTGGTCAAACTATCTTCTCTCTTCTCTGCTGTCCCGAAGTCACTGTGGCCTGATCACCCTGACTGCCACGTCTTGCCTTGGGTTTAACTATGTTACAGAGGCACATTTATGTTTAGTTCACTCTTTTGTTAAATAAATCACTTTTTGATCCTTTACGCTGCCTTGTTCCCTATTTTGTCATGGCCCTTAGGCAGGTTATGACACCGCATTAGCAAGCCTTTCAGATGTCTCTCCAATGACCTCTGACTGTTAAACTTGACTCACTTCTGTATTAAGAAAAACTTTGACATGGCAAACTTCAAGATGTCCTAACTAATCTGTCATATGACCATGACAAGAACCCATGAAACAATAAATACAACTTGTCTTTCAAAAAAATTTACCACTTAAGTGAATGTACTTTCCAAATTTAAAAACAGCTTCTTTGGTGTGTGACTTATCCCTCCTATTTTTTGTGGTAAGTGGTGCTTAGTTTACTTAGTAAGAGTCTTATTTTACATAGAATTACCGTTTTTCTCCAAATAAGTTAATATACAGCCTATTATGGTTTAAATAAGGTATAATGCTGTAAATAAAATAATAAAAAGACAGAAGCTTTTAATAAATCTGTGCAGAAATAAATCTAAAATTGTAGTTCTTAAGGAACCAGTATAGTGCGTAAGTGTGGGCGTAGTGTGAGTGAATGTGTGTCTTTGTCATACACTGGATGATAAGAGGCAGAGACACAGCACCAGCTGTCGGTGCTGAGTTGTTGTGCACCTCGGGAAATGTTTGAATCATTTATCACCATTGATGAACCACAGAAAGAACATTATAAGTTTTTAAACCGTACTTGGAATAGGCCTGTGAGGAACCATGATGTGCAATTGTTGGCCATACATGCAAAACTTAGCACAAGAGCTGTGAACGGCAGGCAAGCAGAGAAGAAATGGTCAACAATAAGACTCAGTTTACCTGGAAATATACAGTGTAAGTTACACTGACTGATAAGTTTGGCGCTAACAGTGTGTAAACCTCCCCCCTGGCCGCCGCACAAACACACAGATGATTCAACGATCCATCAACTATAGACAGCACTCGACTATTCTGATTCGACCATGTAAATCCTTAGTCAGGGACAGCCCTACTATTCATGCTTTAATCCCCTCCCACATAGATATAGATACATAACTTGCACTGGTTAGCAGTTTTTTTTAGAATCCATTTTAAAAAACTTACTCATGACTTACTAGGTTTTCCGTGGTCAAGAGTTAAAGTACATCAGTCAACTCATTACTGCCCAAAAAGGCTTCTCAGATCTGCTGGGTTAGGCCTGCTAGCTGTTCCAGAGTCCAGGTTAAGGTCAAAGGGGGACTGTGCGTTTGCTGTACTGTCACGTCAGCTTTGGAAGAGGCTTCCAGTTAGTATTCAATCTGCTGACACTGTTTATGCTTTAAAATCTTGTCTTAAGGCACATTTTTACAGACTTGCATTTTGGCCTGACAAATTCATTTACATAATACAGCTTCACCTGACCACCTGATTTTAAGTTTATATGAATATGACGTTATATTTGTGATTGTTTTTTAATGCTATCTATTGAAAGCACTGCTCAAAGCTTGAAAAAGAGCTATTTAAATAAAAAATAAAATTATTCAAATAAAATCATTTTAAAACCTATAGCTGCAGTTTTCATCATAGCTTTAATATACTGGGGAGCTCAGTAAACATCATGTCACACTGTCCATTAGATCTTGATATTTATTTTGGAATGTGGAATGGTTTTGAGCAGACTGTGGAGCAAGGGGAAAGCCAGGGGATCACCTAAAAACATTAAAAGATATTATTTTCATAGTTGTGTGTGTCATTGTAATCAGTAATGTTACTAATGTATACACCAAAGTAATTGCTTGGATCTGGGAACAAGGTAACATGGGTACATCAAAGTCTGATGGGGCAGACGATCAGACAGATTGTAAACAATCCAAGAGCTGATCCAGATGATCTAAATCAGTGATTTAGAACAAAATTTAAAAAATAAACCAAAATGATCCTGTAAGAAACATCCTTGGACAATGGCTTTCATGTCAAGTCTGCTTTACCGCAAAGTGTTGGACAAATTGACACACTTACCAACATGCTGACCTTGCAGCTCGAGGGTCAAATACCAGTGTTGACTTTTAACCTCCAGTCATGTGGCTCTACTATTGTTTTGACACCAGCAAAGAAGCTCACTGTGACTCCTTGGTTAATATATTAACTAATCTGAGGTAACATAGTGATGGAGTAACTTGTCAGTTGTTAATGAATGAGGGTGGTAAACCAGTATCACATATTTTAAACCATGTTGTGCAGCCAAGCAGTCCAAACCCAAACCCACATAAGTTTATTTGAAATCCCAGTGGAGATGGCAAATGTTTCCAAAGACACCAAATTCCAGACTTGAGGAAAATTAAATGACGCACAAAACATACCCAATATTGTCATTAAATGTAAATCTTTCTCTCTATAAGGGATCAAAAGTTGTTATTATTTCATGGGGACAAAAGACAAAGACATAGATACAGATGTATGCACACTCTTTTACACACGCAGATGCACTAACTTATCAGCAAACCCAATTTCTCGCAGCAGCAGCTGCGGGACACCAACCAGCAACAAGCAGCTCTTTGAATGAACTTTGACAAGGTGTTGTTCTTTTCCCCCTCCCTCTGTCGTCTGTCTTCCGGGAACACTAATAGGCTCCATGCAGAGTAATGTGACCAATTGAATCATCCTCGCCCTGGAGCTGGAAGCTGCAGATCGGAGGAGCAGAGAGCGCCGCGCTCAGTCCGGCTCCCACACTGAGAAAAACTCTCTGGGGTGACGCTATCAGTTTCTCTTTGGGACTCCTCTAGGATTTTACACCCTGTCCTCCAAGGAACTAGTGGCATTATTTCCTTCTGCCTCGGCCCCTTTGCCCACTTGGCAGACCACAGACCAGTTCTTAGGTGAAAAGGTCAGAGGGCCCCTGTTTAGCCCTGACTGCAGCTCTAGGTGAGTACAAACTCCAGCTTGTGATGCTGGACAGAGCTAAGGCCCTGATACCAGGACAATGAGTGAGTGATCAACTATGATCTGATCAGTGCTGGTGCTCTTTTAAGGAACCTAAGATAATGCAGCTTGTTGAATCTATACTACGAAACATGGTTTGTCAGATGACATCAATTATGTGCACTTATAATTATTTGTTAATTATAACGAAATTGTTTCCTAACTGTTTTTTTATCATTTCTAAAACCCAGAGGTGGTAAAGTGACTGTGGATAGTCCAGGTTGTAGATAACCACACAAGGGCATGCAAAAGTCAAGACAACAACAATGTTCATTTTTTTGTCACTAGATAGTCAGACATTAGTTTTTCTATTTCACACATTAATGTTGTGTGATAAAGTGGTGTTAACAGGGAATAGCAGAAGAGAACAGCTGCAGACTGAATGTTACATAAACTGCTCTGCACCCCTCTGAGTTGGCGATAAAGAGACTTTTCCACTAAGTTGTACTCATAACTTGTACATTAGCACAGATAGCTTGTAGATGGGAAAATGGCTGACTAGGCACCATCACGCGTAGCCATCATTACTAGGAGATGACTGCATTCTAAATATTCTACCAGCCTCAGGGACTTCACGCTTCTCACATTAGTTCCACAAAGTGTTGTTTGTTACCATAGTCATACATCTGAACAACTCACAGGGAGGAAAACATATCTAAAACTCTGGATTTAGATCTTTACATAAATAAAAATGAGGATGTGTTCAAAGTTACATGTAGTCAAGTATCAAAATATGCACATGTGAATTAAACAAAAACATAGTAAAGGAAAAGTTCCCTCGGGCATCCATGATTAAGACTTATAAGTAGAGTAAATGGACTTTTCTGATTGTAATCATTAATAAAAATAGATTTGAGTTGATAAATAACTCACTAAAGTCACACATAATTCATACGCTGCATTTCCATGACAGGCAGGGTGACGTGTAATACTGTATTAAAGCTTTAGGGTTAATAACAGGCACTATACACACACTGCAGATTAATCTGTCCTTATCACTACCCTGATTTCAGTGGATATACCACCTCCGTATTTGCTTTAGCAAATTTGTTTTGAAAGAAACATAATGCCACAATGAACATAATGAATGAGGAAGCAAATATTTTTAATGAACATGCATGCAAAGTCACATTCATCTTAAAAGTTTTATTTAAATTTTGTAAGTTATGATTGTAATAGCATTCTAAATATCTATATTTTTATATTTGTTTCCCTGTATATTTGTTGGTTAAGGATATTGAAAGATGGTGGCCATGGTTAAATATTGAGAAAGTAACCATTGACCTGAAGCAAAAGATATGCTTACTTTTTCATTTGAACAACCATCTTTCCCCAACCAAAATGTTTTTGTAGCCTGAACTTTACCACACGGACACTGACCACGAACCCGTGTCTACAGTGTAACAACATCCAACCCGGACCACCTCCCTTCTGTGTCCAATGTGAATATAGCACTTCCTGAACCAGAAATGTTCAAAAAATGTAACTTATGTTTCATCTACAACACATTCTGCAGATAGAGCTTTTGGGAGACAGTGTTCATCAGCTAACTCCTCAACAGGACAGACAGTATTTGTCTTGAGTTCACTCAGTGGCTTGTATCAAGCATTACAATTCAAACCATTAAAAGAACCATATATGTTGCAAAATGTCCACTTACAGTAAAGGCTTTGTAACATATTACTCACTGATTTGACAACCTTTTATATGCCAAATGTTTTATACTATATTACATTATGTTTATGTGTTATGTACATGCTTTGTAAATGACATTATCTTGTAATGGATTAATTCATCCTATAGATAAACTACCTAACTACCTTATATTTGAAATATCTGGTGCTGAAGTACCATATACAAGTGCATAAACATGGAAGATATGTACTGTAATACATATTGTAAGTTCATACAAAGCATTAAATTGGACATTGTACATGATGTAATACTTTATAATATTTGTTTAGCTTTTCCAAAATATTATCCCATACTTATCGAAATACATTTATTGTACTGTTTATCTTCACTTGTTTACATTATATTCCAAGACTTTAAAAATTCTTCACCTCAGACTTCAAAGACATTAACATGCCCTCAAAATTTCCATTTTCATTTTTGAAAGGACCCTGTTAAACAGCAACGAGGAAATACTAATTCAGATGTTTTGGAACCTTAAAGGAGATGAGAAGATGTATATCAATCTCACGTTTGTGTGTTAAGTACAGAGAAAGAGTCAGGACATAGTTAGCCTAGCTTAGCATAACGACTTAGAGCAGGTGGAAACAGTTAGTCTAGGCCTGTCCAAAAATACACCTACCAATAGCATTTGATTTTAGTTTAGTTTAATTTAAACCATTTTTTTTAAGAAACAGCCTGTCACAGCGACTGTGTGCAGCTTACTTAAGTCTTGCTGTCACACTGGGGTTGTATGTTTGGTATCATGCCCATCCTATAGCGGGAGATTCTGAACACAAGTACTGGGCAGATAGATTAACAGTTTTTCTTCAAGAAATAGTGTCAGCATGTAACCTGACCTAAAGCCACACATTTCTTTTTGACATCTGTTTGTGTGCAGAATCAACAAACAAGATACTACATGTTAATCAGTGAGCTTTACAGGTGTTGGTATGCGTGTTTTTGAACTTTGGACACATCCAGGCTAGCTGTTCCCCCCTCTACTCTTAATGCTAAGCTAACCTAACCATGTCCTGACTCCAGCTCTGTACTTCATACACAGACATGAGATTATTATTGACATCTCGCAAAGACAGTAAGCATTATATAAAGTGTGTTTTGCTTTAATGGCCGGTGTGGTGACTGACTGATCCAGGGACAGCTCTGACAGACTGAGATGTAGTAAAATGAAGCCTCAGTCAGCACATGGCTCTCATGTGACTGATATCAAGCTGCTGTTTCCCCAGCCTCAGCACAAAGACAAACTTCTTAACAAAATCACATTCAGCAGACAAACTCCTTATTACCTCACTGTTGCTTCATTATATGTCCCAGAGAAGTCTTCAGTTGTTTGGTGTCTGCTTCATAAATGAACACAGAAAGTGTTCTGATGTCTATTAAGATTTCCTTATTTAATGAAAACTACTGAACTACCTGAAGTTTTTTTATTTTATACTAAGTGAAAACATAAACCCAGTAACATTTTCTTTTGAGTTTTTAAACTTTAAACTGGTTGAAACATAATTAGTTATTGGAATATATGTCATTTTCTGTTCAAACAATGCTACTGTATGATGTTATCACACATTATTTAAAAATTGTAATGTCACTTCCTGTTCCCCTTACAATGGAATTATGGTTTTGTTCCAAAGCTAAATCTCTTACTCTCTCAGCTTTTTGTATTTTAATGCTACACGCAGGTCACAGCAAATGCATTAAAAGAAGTTGCAAGTGCATAATAAATGCATGCATAAAATGATGGTAAATGTATATTGTAATTGGTGAACAAGAAAAGTGGAGAGCCATGCAGTGCAGTAAGCTTAAAGCTCCCCCAGATGAAAGACACATTCCTACTCTGCATGTCGCTGTGTTCCTCAGACAGATTCCCAGCTGGGACCTGCTCTAATCTCCTGGCAACAATATTGACATAGAAATAGAAACTCTGACGAGGACAGGACTCTAGCTGTCTGGCTGTCAGGACAGCCTTCACATACATCTGGTGCTCAAAGTTTCTCTACACATATGTCCTGTTATTTAGCTAAATGGTCATTCTGTAGATACAGCTTAAACTTGGGATTTAAAGGAACAGTTTAACATTGTGGGAAATGTCTTAATTGAAAAGATAGATACCAATTATTTCTTTCCATCCAAGACTTGTTTGGAATAGCTTAGCTAAAAAGAAATGCTAAACTAGAACCATAGAAAATGAAATAAGACTGAAAAGACTGAAGTGAGGCTGAAACTATAATGTTCGTCCTTTTGGTGCTGCTACAGGAGTGGCCAATATTTCACTAGAATCTGATTCTCATGAATGCAGAGGTTTAAACTTTGACTTAAACACCAATAACTCTTGACTCATGACTTGAAGTAATAAACGTGCACATTTAAACAGCATCTGTTACTTCTGGGAATTCCCTTTAGTGCTGTTAGTAATTTTTAAAACAGCATTCAAATTGTTCAGGGCTTAAAGTTTAAAATTTGGATTTGACATGGGACCAACACTTGACACTAGACTTTTTTCCACCTCTGCAAGAACATACTCATCATTTCATGACAATCCTCCTCAATATATATGATTTATTATGTGCAAAGCTGTCCAAATGGAAAGGATTCATCCTTTTAGTTGCATTTAAATGCATTCTGCCCACTTTTTCATCTTGGTTTTTCTACAGGTGTGTATTTTTCAAAAGGTTAAAAGTAACATTTTAGACTTGAATGACAGATAAAAGATTAAGCATCTATAGGCATGCTAATGGCTCTGCAAAGCACAACAGTATTTTGAGCTAAATGCTGTTGTTGTGATGCTAATATCCTCACAATGACATTGTTAACATGCTGATGTTTAGCAGATAATGTTTATCACTTTCACCACCTTAGTTTAGCAAGGTAGCATGCAAACGTTAGCTAAACAGCTGTAAACACAGCGTACCGCTGAACCTGAGGGGAATGTCATTAGTTCTGCAGGCATTTGATCATAAACCAAAGTACTGGACACCTTAACGTGTTGATCTGATGATGGCGCTAGATGAAAAGTCAGAGGATCACCAAAGTTATTACAGTTCATCCTGAGGGGAACATGAAGGTCTGAACCACATTTCATCACAATCCATCCAACAGCTGTTCAGACATTTCACTCAAACCAGGAAGAGTCAGGGGATCACCAAAGTTAATAAGATTTGTCTGGGATGTCTGTACAAATCATCATGGCAAACCATCCAAAAGTTGTGTAGATATTGTAGTCTGGATGTTGATGCAGTTTTAGCAGGTAACAGTGGGTCTATCAACAGTTGGCAAGAGTAAAACAGTAAACAGTAATCATCATCTAGACAGTCCTGTCCTCATTTCCAGGTTTGAGCTCTGAGCTGGGTTTTTTATTATTTCAGGATCATCCTCACCTCTACTTACTCTGTGTGAGAGCCACCTGCAACCATGACAACCAAATCCAACAGTGGGGTTCTGGGTGGTAAGGCCTCCTCCTCTCCTCTCTTGTCCTCTCCACCCCGCCAGCGTCTGGTCACCAAAGACGGACACTGTGCCCTTCGTCCCCCTCTATGCCCTTCAGGCTCATGGCGTGGGGCCTCGGGCAGAGCCTGGCTTCTGGCCCTGCAGGATCTGTGGGGACTGTTGGTGGGTCTGCGCTGGAGATGGGTCCTGCTGGCCTTCTGCGCCTCCTTCCTGGCCCACTGGCTGCTGTTTGCTTGCCTGTGGTACTTGCTGGCTCACCTCAATGGAGACCTGGCTGTGCAGGATCATGATGCCCCCCCACAGGGGCATGTGGTTTGTGTGAAGCATATTACCAGCTTCACTGCTGCTTTTTCTTTCTCCCTGGAGACACAGCTGACCATTGGGTATGGCACCATGTTCCCCAGTGGGGACTGCCCTAGTGCCATAGCACTGCTGGCTGTGCAGATGCTGCTGGGGCTCATGCTGGAAGCATTCATCACAGGTACAACTCACCTATTCCTAAAGCCTTCTCATCACAGACATCATAAACTCTGAAGTCACAGAGTCACAGTCTCAAATATAAGTTTAATGGACACATTTGGAGCCAAAACTGAAGATAATTACCGTATTGGTGAAAAGTGTTAAAATACATGGACAAGACATTTACATATTCACAACAGGTGAGCCTTTTACATTAAGAAAGTATTTTATTATAGGTGGTTTGTAGGGATGCCCTGCCTAAAGAATTTCCTGTTTGACTGGTAGTCATTAGTTCAAGCCATTAGTGGACTGGTCATTGCACATTTGTGATATTAATTTAATTAATTCCACTTCCAGGGCTAAGAGAGAATGTTATCTTTAACATTAACACTGTGCTACATTACAGAGAAATACAAAACCCCAATAACGAGCCTTTAAAACTTTTCATGCTCCTTTTACAAGGAGCATGAAAACACCTGTCTTGTTGAGCCACTGTTGTCACACTGGCCTACCCAGTGCTCCATAGTTCCTGTGGTAAACAAACACAACTTTTCAACGACCATTGGGGGGCAGCCCTAGTTGTTCGAACCTTAATGTTCTCTAAAAGCATTTAATGAAAGCTTTTATTCAAAGCTTTTGACACAGACAAAATGTGACATCTGCTGGGCAACTCTTGGTATAGCATTTATACAGAAGGATCAAACCCCAGACTACGATGACACAGTGAGTGATTATAAAAGTGGTCTTAAAGCTGTCAAAGAATGTATTATAGCAACTATCCACTTTTACAGCTCTGCTGATATACTGTATTGCAGATCTGATAATGCATACCACGTCATCAGAACTGTGGTTGAAAGTAACTAGATACATTCACTCAAGGAGTGTATTTAAATAAAATTTTGAGGCATGTATCCTTTTTCTCTATTACTTTATATTCCTGTTATTTACAGTGCTGTGCAAGATTTTAGGTAGGTGCGGAAAAAATGCTGTTAAGTAAGAATGCTTTCAGAAATACATGTTAATAGATTATTTTTATCAGTTTACAAAATGCAGTAAAAGTGAGTGAACAGAAAAAAAAATCAGAGATCAATATGTTTTTGTCAAAACAGCATAGATTTTGGAAGTACACCTGCACATAACACCAGGTGCCAATGATCACTAATTCCATAAGTATGTTAAAACACAATCATTAAGTGAAAACAGAAACAGCTGTTTAGGGTGAAGAACAGCCAAACTCAGCTAACAAGGCAGTGAAGACAGTTTACTGTCAAAAGTCATATACCATGGCAAGCCTGAGCACAGCAACAAGACACAAGGTGCTTATACTGCATCAGCAAGGTCTGTCCCAGGCAGATGTTTCAAGGCAGATTTACGTTTCCAGATGTGCTGTCTAAGCTATTTTGAAGAAGCACAAAGAAACAGATTGGCAGCATGACAACGATCCCAAACATACAGTGAAAGTTATTAAGAACTATCTTCAGCGTAAAGAAGAGCAAGGAGTCCTAAAAGTGATGGTGTGGCCACCACAGGGTCCTGATCTCAACATCATCAGGTCTGTCTGGGATTACCTGAAGAGAGAGAAGTAACTGAGGCTGCCTAAATCCACAGAAGAACTGTGGATTGTACTCCAAGATGTCTGGGCCAACCGACATGCCGAGTTCCTTAAACACTGTGTGCAAGTGTACCTAGATGAACTGATGCTGTTTTGACATCAAGCCGGGCACACCAAATATTGATTTGATTTACATTTTATTTCTGTTCACTCTCTTTGCATTTTGATAATTGATAAAAATAATTTATTAACATGTTTATTGTTGAAAGCATTCTTACTTTACAGCATTTTTTCCATACCTGCCAAAAACTTTAGCCCAGTACTGTATATTTCTGCTTCACTACATTTCAGAAGTAAATATTGCACTTACTACTACATTACATTTGTTTGACTGCTATAATTACTATAGTATACCTGAGGGCACAGCATGAATCAAGATTTATTGGTTTTTCTTCTGACTTCTTTTGACTACAATTTATCTAACACTTTTATCTATCAACTGCAGTCAAAGACAAATCAAAAAACACTGGACTTCTGTGCTGACATGTCCTGTTTTAAAATGACTTGTGGTCATTTGACTTGATGTTACATTTATGCCTCTAGAACTTTTGTGGTTTTACCTCTGCTGCTTTTTTCAGAATCTGTTTTCTTTATCTGTAATTTACTGTGAAGCATCATATGACATTAAAGTCTCATTGTCATAACCTTCAGGTGCATTTGTAGCCAAGATTGCACGTCCCCAGAAGCGAGCAGGAGCCATCCAGTTCAGCCCCCAGGCAGTGGTGGGCCAACACCAAGGCCAGACGTGCCTAATGCTTCGAGCAACTAACCTACTGCAGCGACCACTGGTGGATGTGAAGGTGAGTGCTGTGCTCTACGAGGAGCATGAAGGTCAGGCTTTGCACCAGACCTCTCTGGACTTCCACTTGGATCATCTGGGCCAACAGCCCTGTCCCTTCTTCATCTTTCCCCTCACCTTTTACCATCCCCTGGACCGCCGGAGCCCCCTCTACCCTGCCCTGTGTGAGGGTATGTCCAACCACTTTGAATTAGTGGTATTCCTGTCAGCCTTGCAGGAGGGAACTGGTGACTCCTGCCAGAAGAGGACCTCCTACCTGCGGCAAGAAATCCAGTTTGACCGTCGCTTTGTCCCCGCCTTGGGGCTGGACGCTCGAGGGAGATACATGGTAAAC
The DNA here is from genome assembly GCA_024633595.2 of Lepomis macrochirus. Lineage (NCBI taxonomy): Eukaryota > Metazoa > Chordata > Actinopteri > Centrarchiformes > Centrarchidae > Lepomis > Lepomis macrochirus. The sequence goes on along the minus strand of JALXJV020000009.1, from coordinate 36,493,241 downwards.
ACCCAGCACTTTGACACAGCCCACTCAAAAGAGTCTTTGAACAAGGACTGTGTGGTGCAGATCAACGGTGATGGCAGTGACAGAATGGAGTAAGGATGCTGAAGGGGAGGGATCATAGGGACAGCAGGAGTTTCTGAGGCATAACTGGGGAGGGTAACAATGGGGCAGATATTTTCGTTAGGAGGTATTTGGTTTAATTTGGTACATCTGAATTTATTCATGTAACATTTTTAATTAAAATGTACATCAGATATGGGTGCTGCTGCAGACTCCCTTAGCACCTCCCTTCAATCATTTGGAATGTCGCACTAGGGACTCCTTCCTAGTCTAAGGATTTCTAGTGCAACACCCAGGGTCTTATCCACTACTGGCTTCCCACCGCTCAAACATGCAGTTGTTTTGGTTGTTGGTTGGTATCTGGCCAGCAGAGGGCACAGTTTCTGGGAATTCAGAGTGAATACATACTGTTTTCTACAAGTCGCCTTATATTTTCGCCCATTGGTTCTATTGGTTATGACATTATGATACCATACTCACAAAGTTAATAGCTGAGATCTGAGAAAATGGCTACATAGCTACACAAGCAGTCAGATGATCAGGCACATTAGAAACAACACATCATACAACAGAAGAGAATGGCAAAATGATATTATTATTATTATTATTATTATTATTATTATTATTATTATTATTATTATTATTGTAAAGATCTGTCACACTTTATAGACCCACTTTCTGCTTCAGCTTTGACCTACCATACTTAGTAATGTGGGATAATTAGCCACATTATAGGTGTGCTCACTTTTGGTTTCACCTTAAAACAAAGTGGGAGTTTATTTGTCTTAACTGTTGGTTAATGGTCACCTGACTGCTCATGGATTTTGCAGTGTTAGAGCTAATTTCAGCAATGTGCCTGCATTAGGAGACATCCGCAGTTACAATGCTGAATAGAACATTATCATAGGAAAATAAACATGGTCATAATGTTTTAATAAACTGCAGTTTTCTTTTAAATTTTATCTAAATTAATACGCATTTTATCATTCTTACTTTTCGTGTGAGGTTTTGTAACGGGATTGAGTATGATCAAGCTATATTTGAAAATATTTAGTTTATTTGTGGTGGCACAAACAATTTCAAATTGAGTTCCAGTAATGACTATTTTATTATAACACTGAGTCAAATGTCAATGTATAACATAAGAGTGGGCATTCATAGTGATGGACCCACAGAGAATAATCACCAACTCCATGTTTAGTGTATTTTAGTTCACTGTTATGTTTCATGGCATATTTGTGTTTGGTTCGGTTCCTCCATTCTTATCAACCTGGTTTCCAGCAGCAGCAGGCAGCTTTCAGCAAAAGAAGCTCTAACTGTGCAGCGAACAGCAGCAAACAGACACAATTAGAAGCTAGCTGGTAAACATAGTGGACCATTCAGATGCTATAGGCTAATATTTTCCTCGAGAGTTGGTGGAGACAAAGAAAGAGCTAAAAGACAGAGAATATTCATCAGGTGGACACAAACACTATTCCCCATGAATGATTATGTTGCTCTGATCTGTGAATATGTGACAGTCTATCTGTCATATTGTTGTACTAAAGTGACCAAAAAATGTAAGTAGCTTTAAGAAAAATGTAAACTTTATCTTAAACCCCATGTGTATTTCAATGTTTCTGACTTTGTTGACATAATTTGAAAGATGCCATGATCACATAAAACATTTACACATGAAGATTGAATGAAAACAGTTTGCACAATCTACTCAGTCCCTGGATGTGGATGAATCTGAAAAGTAAATGCATTCTGCCATCCCAGCTTGAACTTGAAATATGTATACCTGAATTTATTGAAATTTGTTTAATCAATTCAGTTTAAAAAAAAATAAATTTTCCAAACATCACATTCACAAGTTAGGAACAAATTCCAAATTAAACCATGTATTCAAATCCAACCACATTCAAATCTAATAAATATCTGCCCATAGATTATCAGGTATTGCTAAAGACTAACTAAAGGGTGGGACCAATTACGATAGGAGGAATGATGAAAGGAAATGACAGGGTTGGCACCAGGCAGATGGTGTTGTGGGTAGTCATAAACGTTTTCATTTTCTAACTTCTGTAAGCAGCACATTATGTCACACTGCAGTTGTTAGCAAAGAGGTTCGGGGTTCGAAGCTGGCTTTGTGGAGTTTGCCTGTTGTTCCCGTGCCACGCAGGTTTCCTCTCCGTCCAAGTCCAAAGACAGGTTAGGTTAATTGGTGACTCAAAAATTGCCTGGATGTGTGAATCGTTCTCTTACTGTGTCCGTCCCGTAATTGACAGCTGTACAGGGTGTAGCCTGACTCTCACCCAAAGTCAGCTGGGATCAGCTCCAGGCCATCCCCACCATCCCCCACCCTCTAAAGGATTAGCATGTATAGCTAACAGTTGGGTGGATGGATGCTCCTTCAGTGCTGACCACACCCACTCTTGTCACATTTAGAGGACCATGACACCACAATGTTCTACATTGATGAATGTGTTATTTGTACCTTTATTTCACTTCAATATGAAAAACATCATGTCTGCTTTCATTGCAGTCAAAGTTGTGGTGCTATGTAGTAATGCAGTGCTACATGTGAATCATAGCATACTGAAGCAAACAGAAGCCAGTGGCTGCCTGGAACTGAGTGAATATTTTCCACTTTGTGGGAGAATTACTTTTGGCACAGAAGATCATTTTAAATTAACAAGCCTCAGAACCAGCCCTCTATAACTGAATATGGAATTAGTAGGTATAGGCAGGTATATTGAAAGCATTAAAAGAACAATTAGGACTAACAAGGAAGGGACAGAGTGACACTTCTGTCATCTCTATAAAAGGGCATTCATGTTGCTGATCAACAATTTCCTCTAATGATGGACTAACATCAGAACTGAAGGATTACACTGTAGACATGACCTGACAATCACAACAAAACATCAGATGGCTGTAATTCCCTAAGCTGCTAAGGTTACTCATTAGAAGCCTTTTGGATCAAATACATCATATCTTAAAGTGAGCTATCTAACATTAGACTGAAGTGCAAGAAATGATACATGCCTCAGTAGTGACTGATTGAATGATACTGACTGCTGATTGATTTGTAGATGAATGCCTTTATTTTGAAAAATCATTGCCTAAATCAGTATGCAAAGCAGAAATTAATGTATTATGTTCAATTTGTATAATAATAAATGTCTCTAGATATAGCAAAGACAGTTAGAAAGACGTTGAAATGTTGTAGAAAATATGTTTGTATCTGGAGTATAAAAGGCTGAATCACTTCGTTATCTATGTGGTTTAAAGGAAATCATGTAGCAATTTCAGACATAAGAGAGGACATGTTCCACAAATGTGATTGTGAAGGATGGTGAAGGAGATCTTAATGTATCTCACATGCTCCAGTCCCTTTGTACAGTGTACATTACATGAAATAAATATTTTCTAAACAAGTTTGTGGACTCATGAACTCCCTTATTAAAGTTACCGTGGTCACTACAGATGTAGTGCATGGAGGACTCCCTACTGCTTTAAGGCTTTACTACTCATCTGTGGTTTGGATTTTATTTTATTCTATTTAAATATTGCTAATTCATAACAAAAGTTCTCATTGCACTTTTCAGTTAAGAAGAGTACAGTCTAGAGCTGCTCTATATGAAATCATCTTTAATAATCCTGGATCCTTGGAACCTGCTGTTGAATAACAACCTGTCAAACACACCCTCAAAACCAACTCCCTCTAACATTAAAGCTTTCTTACACTGTTTGTAGTTCATTTCTTTACTCAAATCAAGTCAGTTTTATTTATATAGCCCAATGTCAAAAATCACAAAACCCAGTCCTTAGACTCTCGATTTGATTTTAAAAAACGCTTCCCCCAAAAACCATTTGACAGAGAAAAAAATGGAAGGCTCAAAAAGAACAACAGAGAAGGGATCCCTCTTCAGGATGGACAGATGGGAAATAAATCTCATGTGTACAGAAGAGACCAACATATATGAAGAATGTGCATCTGGGAAAATTTTGAGCACTTCAGGTGTCACCAAACTTACATGAGCCACGCAACTCACACAGGTAAATGCTCCGTATTTTTATATCACCTTAATAGTCTTTTCAACCACTCAAAACGCTTTTATAGCGCATCCACACACTGAGCCTAAGTGCTGAAACAGAAACTAACATTCACACACTGGTGAAACAGCCACCGCGGGTATCTTGCCCAAGGACACATCGACATGCAGCCTGGAGGAGCCGGGGATTGGACCGCCGACCTTCCGATTAACGGGGACCCGCTCTACCTCCTGAGTCGCCCTGGTAGCAGGGAGAGAGGGACAAGAGAGACTCAAGAGAGGATGAAGTTCCTGAAGGGTGAAGATGCACATGCAAAAACCTGGAATGAAACAGGGAGAGGTGATGTTTGTGTTGTCCAGCTAGACATTAATGAAGTGCTGTATAATGAATAACATGACACCTGTGTTTCTCCACAGCACTGTTGGCTCGCAGCAGGAAGGTCCTGGCTTTGCATGTTCCTCCATGTAGACACGGGAACTGGACACTCATAACACATAAAAGTGTCACACTGTATGTGTTACCCATCTAGCATCCTGACCCTTGCCTAATGCATGCTGGGATAGGCTCCAACCCTATGTGTCAACTAATATTAGGATAGTTTTAAGATTCTATCAATACTTAGGAATAGTGTATGATTTCCCAATAATGCCACCAAGCCTCCTTCATGAGTCAGATGCATTCAGTATATATATTTTTATCCTTTATTGCACCCAAGTTAAACTTTTACATTTTGATAGAGAGTATAACACAATATCTTAACAAATGCCAAAAAATATATTTCACTGCCCCTTTTAATATTTGGCAAATTATTAGTCTTTTCTAAAACAAATAATATTCTATTTTACATGAAAAAATACATTGTCACGTTCCACAGCAAATATCAACGAAAGCATGTGATACATACTGTAGTTTTGTAATAACAATTTGAACATGCTACAACTTAAAAACATTACTACAGATTAAATGGACCAATAACAAAAAACACTGCTTATGTCAGGGGTTCTCAGCGTTTTATTGCTCCGTCCATTTTCTTTTTCAGCCTTTTCAGCTAAGATTGATACCAAAGTTGTCAAATAGCTGTCAGATGTGTTAGGGATAAAGATCTCTATATCATATAATAAAAATGTATAATGTTATACATATAATATATTCAGTTATATTATGCTGTATATTATTGATTAATTTCCTTACTTTTAATTTGTTCAATATCAATACAGGACATCAGCCCCAAGTTAGTTGTTAGGTGTAGAATAGAGCAAATTCTGGATGTCAATTTGATTAAGGTTTAGCGTATTGCGGTTGTAGTGTTATTTGTGGCACTGTCCTTCTGAGATGAGAAGATTTATATCAATTTCACGTCAGTGTGTGAAGTGCCATAGATTGCCTAGCTTAGCATAAGGGTGATACAGCTAGCCTGGCTCTGTCAGAACACACCTACCAACACCTCTAAAGCTCACTGATTACCATGTAATGTATCTTCTTTTAATTTGTAAATGCACAAAAATACTGAACTCCAGTTTCTTAATTTAGGGGCAGTTACAAGCTGGACAACTTTCGATGACCAAAAATTTGTCCTTCATCCTGATAAGAGTGCAAACTGCTAGGCAGTGGATTTCTTGCTTTATGCTAAGCTCAGATAACTACATCCTGATTCCAGCATTGCCGTAGCAATAGGCAACTGAATACTTTTTTTTAGGACAAATCCTGTACTAGGTGATCAGTACATCTTAACAGACTCTGAGATCATCACAGTGCCTTGAGACTGGGAGTTATTAGACCCCTTATTATCATAAGGGGTCTAATAACTACTATTCAGTGATAAAATGTCAACTTGAAAGAACTCTGAAATTGGATATTTCTTACATAAGCTCTCACACAGTGGTGAACAGAGAACAACCTACTGCTTAACACAGAGAAACTCACAAGTCTTTGAGCTAGAGTCCAAGTCAAGTCTCAAGTGGGGTGGTGATGGCGCAATGGATAAGACTATTCCTTTGGTGTAAGAGACCCGGGTTCAATCCCCCATTGTGAACCATCTACCAATGTGTCCCTGAGCAAGACACTTAACCCCTTGTTGCTCCAGAGGCGTGTGACCTCTCACGTGTATAGCAATTGTAAGTCGCTTTGGCATCAGCTAAATGAATAAAATTTAATATAAATGTAAGTCTTTGAGCTAGAGGTCAAGTCTCAAGTTTTTGAGCTAAAGTCCAAGTCAAGTCTCAAGTCTCTGAGCTAGAGTCCCAGTCAAGTCCCAAGTCTCCTCTCCCTTCAAGTCTTCTGGACATGAAGTTGTTACTGTGATTTAGAGACAGAGTTCAGTTAAAACTTTATGGATGAAAGATACTTTTGTTACAGATTAGTAACTCACCACTCTGAAACTGTTGCTCCAGTCCATGTTGTCAAGCTGTTTGGCAACATGTAGCTTACAGCTGAATCGAAGCTGTTTACTGTCTTTTCGCTGACCCGCCCTTCTCTGCTTCTGATTCAGTAGTAGTCCTTAACTAGGAACTCCGCATGTGCAACTCCCAACAAACATTATTTAGAGACAAGATGTATCACTCCATAGCTAAAACGAAGCCTTCAACACACAGGGTAAAAAGAGAGGCTGCAACAATGTGCAGTGAAAAAATGACAATGACAAAAAATATGGTGTTTTTTGAAAATTAAATTGGATTCTGAACCTGAAAATGAGCATACCACCTCTTTAACATTTTTTAAAATTGGGCTGAAACCTACAACTATTTTGATAGTCAAATGTATCTATTATTGAAATGAATAATTGACTATTCAGATTATGAATAGCAAAATTATACAATGCCACTTATTTAGCTATCAGCTTTAAAATTTAGCTAGAGGTTGTTTAATGCATGTGTGAATTAACAATCAAGACAATAAAATGAATACTGCATTCAAAAATACATCTTTTAATGAACGTTCTGTTGCAGTAACAGAGAGGTCCTGTCACGGACCAAACAAAAATCACTGTGTGCAAGAGTGTTGCACTCATTTGAACAGCTCATCTACTTTTAACAAGGCATATCATTTATCTAGTGACTAAGGTAGCTTACTGTTGGTTCTCCTAACTTACCACCTCACAAAGCTTAAAGGGAGCCTTGTTATGGTTGCGGGCCGGCTGACGGTGAGTGTCCTGGGTTTTTCTCCCTTTTATCAGTTATTCTGTTTTTTCTTTGGTTTTCTCGCCTGCATTCTTCCTTGTGTCTGCTCCCTTGTGTGTTCTCTCTCTCCCTCTGCTCCTGAGCCCAGCCAACGATCCACACCTGCTCCACATCAGCCTGCCTCACCTGCCAGTAATCACCTCATCCCAGCCTGTATTTCTACCCCGGTTCTTCAGTCAGACTCTGCTTGATCGTCGTTGCTCCATACCCGGTGCCACTTCTAAAATCAAGCGTTCGTGTTTCTTGTTTTCTTTTCCACGTTTTCCCAGAGCTGTCGCTAACCTTGTCATTCTGTTTGTCTTCCCCCAGGTACACTCACCCTCATCCTCTGCCCAGTCGGCTGGGCTCACTCCCTGGTTCTTCCCTCCTCGGACCCCTCCCACGGCGTCCTCCCGGTTCCCTTGTGCTTCCTCGGTCCCAGTGTCTCCCGGCTCCCAGTGTCTCCCGGCTCCCTGGTCCCTATCTCCTCGGTCCTCTGTGCCTGAGTTTCCCCAGTATCCACCTCTCCCTCTACTCAAGCCCCTCACCCCCTTCCTTCCTTCAATAAACCACCCTTTTTCTGAACTCTGCATTTGGGTCCTCTCTGTCCCCACACCACACCACCGTAACAAGCCTGGCACGAATAAGCCGCTACCTCACGCAATAAAAAGGAGAAGTGTTTGCTATTTAGAAAGTGTGAAAGTATCCGGTGTTCTTAAAACTTGTGCACTTAGCAGCAGCATACTACCGGTGATCCCGACTAATCGAAGTTTTGATGATTCGATAGGCCTGATCCAACTCCCAATCTCACAGTCGAATCTTCACAGAGCCATTATGAAACAAGGATCATACAACATTTACATTTACATTTACTCATTTGGCAGACGCTTTTATCCAAAGCGACTGTTTTGGCTTTACGGGGTGCTCAACCTCTGATTTTACAAAGAACCACAGTTTTTCTCCCAATAACTTAATATCCAGCCGATTATGATATACATATCAACATACTGCTGTAAATAAACATGTGAAAAGAAAGACGCTTTTAATAAATCTTTTTAAAGTGCGTGAATAAATTCAAAATTATAACCTTAACCCTTAAGGTAGGGGGCTCAACGTCTTTTTTGCACTGGGTTTGAAAGTTACTGGCCCCAAGACAATATTTACTGTCCCTCCCTGCAAAAGTTGTAATTTATCAGTGTTACAACTATACCAAAGACTCTGTTAACATGCATACAACATTAAATACATCCTGAATATAAAAAACATAACTAAAATGTAATCACAGTTAAATTATAAAAAAAAGTAATAGTTAACAAAACAATACTTACTTCTAAAACAAAACATACTAACAGACTCAAACATGACGTGCTCTCTCTCCTGCTGACACAAGTGATACAAGTTGCCTCTATCCTGATTTACAGGTCGCTATGGTAGTGACCTGTCAATCACAAGGTAGTCCCACCCTAAAATGAATAAATGAACATCATGCTGTGTTGAAGCAGGCTTGAAAGTAGCGACTGAAGCGGCTGCTGGCCGTTGGAGAGAATGCAGTTTTAAGTTCGATCCAGTTTTAAGTTTCACTTTCAGACCCAGAGGTTGCTGCTTGATTTAGATTAGAAAAATAACATTTGACAACCACTTGTCACGTTAATATAACTCTTGATTGACCAACGGTGTGTGCCAAGAGCTGCAAAACAACTAAAGGATGTTGAGTTTCTAATGTTCATAAAAAAATCTTCATTTTGTAATTACTAATAGTCTTGGCTAGTTAGTTGCTAGTTCCTGATGTTAACCTTTTACCCGGCCCGGGCCATCAGGCCGCCATTACAGTGTAGCCCTGGTGAGTTTGTGTGGCTTAAAGTGTGAGTGTGGTAATAGAGGGAGAGAGACAGAGCAAAAGCACCGCCGGTGATGTGCAGAGTTGTGTGAACTTTCCAGGACATTCAAATCATTTATCACTTATTTATTTTTAAACAGTACTTGGAATAGACCCACAAGGAACGTTGAATTCATTCAACGACCTTTTTGCACCCCTAAAGTCAACTAAGACTCTTATTGACTACCAGTTTAGTCGACTATTAGGGGGGCTCTCCAAAAACGAACACTCTACAAATGTAAATTCTAATGTTACAGTGAAGAACCCATCAAACAATGCTGGCTATTCATTGGCAATCCATTAAGCAAAGCCACTCAAAGATATCACTTGCATCTGCAAGATGATGTTTCCTGCTTTCTTACAGTGCAGACGCTTTGCTGCTTGCTCTTGCCTCTCCTTGCATTCTTTTGCTTTATTTTCGCTTAAAGTCTCCTTTTTTTACCCTGCTAGAAGTCAGCAGCTCCTGGATACTTTTAAATCACTGGGACTGTCAGATAAAGTAGGCTCCTGCCATACTTTAAAAACGTTTTATTATCTTAGTGCTACGCGAGTGCGGCCTATCAATAGCACTAGCCTGTACCGCAGTGACTGGAGCTACAGCTAATGCTAATTAGCAACAAGATGGCCCCCTTCTCCACGGACGACTTCTACAAACTTCTACAGAAAATTACTGTGCTGGAAACCAAGATCCACAGGTTAGAAGTGCATGTGGAAGCGAATGGATTATGTGGGAATGACACCACTTTACCGTGAACCCAAAACAGTGGACAAGAGCATGCTAACACACGGCTAATTAGCCACCAACAAGACTACCAAGAAGCAGGAGGCCTGTGTATTGGGTAATAAATCTAAAAGTGGGAGTCCTCCCTGGAACGCTCTGGGTGCAAAGCCTAAGAGTAAATCATTTCCTTGGGAAATGGGAGGACGAGTAACAGGCAGAGCCCAGCGCCCTGAGATTTGTGATGCGACTGGCTGGCCTGCATTCAGGCAGAGCGCCTCTTCAACCCCTGTTCTTGGTAGGACACAACCGTGGACAACCGCGAAAGGAAGAATTAGCAACAAACCTCCCCAACAACCGAGTGTGCAACAGCAGAACAGATTTTCACCACTATCGCAGGACCCTGGATCTCCGTCTGATGACCTGGATAACATCCCGTCCTCACACAGAAGGGTAAGGACTGAGAGTAAATCAGACAGTAAAAGGCTGCAGCGAAAGCTAACGACTGGGCCTCAAACTCTGATTGTGGGTGACGCTGCTGTAAACGATGTAAGAAGCATGTGCAGTAAGAACACCAAAGTACTCTGCTTTCCAAAGGATACGGTGTCTGACTTGGCAGAAAGAATCCTGCATATCGTGGCTGAACATTCTACTGTTAAAAACATCATACTGCACATCGGGTCCAATGATGTTGTGAAGAAACAGTCTGAAGTGTTGAAAAAGGACTTTAATAATCTGTTGAACACAGTCAGCTCATTGAATGCTGAGGTGTTTATCAGTGGCCCTATACCGCCACTCCGAAGAGGAGCTGAGAGATTCAGCAGACTAATGGCACTGAACAGGTGGCTCTCAACGGCATGTGCTGTCCATTCAGTGCATTTCATTGAGAACTTTTATATTCTGTGGGGCCGCAGACATCTTTTTTAAGGCAGATGGACTTCAGCCTTAACAAGTCAGGAGTAAAATTGTTTAGCTCCAACCTGTTTTACTTTCTGCGTCACTCATCTGTTCCCTCTGCCAAGGACAAGAGACAAGAGGACTCAAAACAAGAAGAAGACATAACACAACACGCCAGAAACCTTGAAGGAGAGCCACCCCAGCCCCGCCAGAAGAGAGCTGTGATCACGGGAGACATCTGAGCCAAGAGGAAGAGCCTCCACCTCTCTCAACCAACAGTGAGGATTCAACATCTTTACCCCCAATCCCCATCTCCAGACACACTTTCTCCCTCTCCCCTCTGCTGGACTTCACTGATCACATGGAAGACCTGATTAGAGCTGGGACCAAATTCACTCCGCGCAGCTTCCCTCAGCTCCACTCCCATTTTCTCTACCCTAAACCCCTCCTCCCGTCCACCTCCACCACTGGCTCCTAAGTCCTCCAGGCACAACCCGCCCTCCCGGCTCCGCAATGGCTGAAAAAAGCCCAGTAAGCTCTGTCTGATATGTGCTGGGTCCAGGCTACAAGGAAAATAGCACTCATGACTCTTCCCAGGACAAGCCGGGGCCCAGTGTGCTGGTAGTATTCCCCATCCCTGTCTTGATAGGTAACAGAAAAAGCATGGTGAATGTGTTAAAAAACAGGAAGCACTCAACATATCCTTCAAGTTTAGTACTAATTCCTCGTCAGCCGCAGCCTGTTGAAAAACGTGGGCCAGATAATGTTTTTAACTCACTAAAATTAGCTTTGTTAAACGTTAGGTCTTTGGCAGGCAAAACATTTTTAATCAATGATTTTATAAACACTCACAATCTTAATTTCATGTTTTTAACTGAAACTTGGTTGGACCAAGATAACAGTGCAGCTGTCCTTATCGAGTCGACCCCTCCCAACTTCAGTTTTATGAGTGAAGCCAGAGTGCAAAAGAGAGGAGGTGGAGTTGCCATTTTGTTTAATGACTCCCTTCAATGCAAAAAGATTTCTTATGGGAATTTTACTTCTTTTGAATATGTGGCTCTTCAGCTGAACTCCCCTTCTAGAGCTATTTTTCTAAACATCTACAGGCCCCCTAAATACTGTGCAAACTTTTCTGATGACTTTGGTGAACTGCTGTCTATAATCTGTGTTGACTTTGACTGTGTGGTTATTGTTGGTGATTTTAACATCCATGTTGACAACCCCCTGGACAGAGGGACTAAAGAACTGTTCTGTGTTCTTGATAATTATGGACTGACCCAACATGTGACGGAGCCCACGCACAATAAGGGGCACACTTTGGACTTGGTCATCTCCAAGGGTCTGGACATTTCCAAGGTTGTGGTGACTGATGTTGCTCTCTCTGATCATTCCTGTGTTTTCTTTGAGAGTGCTATCTGCATGCACACAAATGTTAAATCAGAGGTGATCACAAAACGGCATATCACTGAAAACACTAGTGAAAAATTTATTGAGGCTTTCTCCCCGACACCTGCCCCTCCACAGGTCTCAGTCAATGAGCTTGTGGATAATTTCAGTTCTAAAATTACAAATGTTATTGATGCCATTGCACCAGCCAAGGTGAAGGTGGTCTCTGGTAAGAGAAGATCTCCATGGAGAAATGCCACGCTGGTTAGAACTCAAAAAAGAGAGTGTCGAAAAGCTGAACGCAGGTGGCGGAAAACAAATCTCCAGGTTCATTATGACATCTATAAAGAGAGACTTCAGCACTTGTAATTTAGAGCTGAGAAATGCAAGGCGGTCCTTCTTCTCTGACATCATCGCCAAAAACACCAATAATGCACGTGCCCTGTTTGCTACTGTCGACAGGCTAACCAACCCTCCTGTGTCTGTAGCCTCTGACCTTCTATCCACCAGGGCCTGCAATGAATTTGCTTCCTTCTTTGCAGACAAAATTCAAACAATTAGGCAAGCAATCACCACCTCCACGTCAGGTACAGGATATGTCCTATCCCGGTGTCCACTAAAAAACAATTCATATAGCATGAGACAATTTGATTCTATTAACCATAAAAACCTGGAGGAAATAATACAACATCTGAAATCCTCCTCATGCTGCCTTGATATTCTGCCAACAGGTTTTTTCAAAAAGGTGTCTAAATGCATGGCCTTAGATTTACTACAAATTGTCAACATGTCTCTCCTCTCAGGTTTTTTCCCACAGGCCCTGAAAACTGCAGTCATTAAGCCACTCTTAAAAAAGAACAATCTAGACAGTTCACTAATGAGCAATTACAGGCCCATATCAAATCTCCCATTTTTAAGTAAAATCATTGAAAAGGCTGTTATTCAACAGCTTAGTGCTTTCATGGCACTAAATAACTGTTTTGATGTCTTCCAGTCAGGTTTTCGACCACACCACAGCAATGAGACAGCTCTAGTTAAGGTCTTCAATGACATCCATTTAAACACTGACAGTGGCAGAATTTCAGTCTTAGTATTATTGGATCTCAGTGCTGCATTTGACACGGTAGACCACAACATATTACTAGACAGACTTGAAAACTGGGTTGGACTTTCTGGCACAGTACTAAACTGGTTTGAATCCTACTTAAAGGCCAGGGACTACTTTGTGTCTATAGGTAACTACACATCTGAGCTGACAAAAATGACATGTGGAGTTCCCCAAGGCTCCATTCTTGGACCTCTTTTGTTTAACATTTACATGCTTCCACTGGCTCAGATTATGAAAAACAACAAAATATGTTACCATAATTATGCAGATGACACACAGATTTGCATAACCATTTCACCAGGAGACTATGATCCCATACAGGTGCTGAGTAACTGTATTGAGCAGGTCAACGACTGGATGTGCCAGAATTTTCTCCAGTTAAACAAAGATAAAACTGAAGTTATTGTTTTTGGAGCCAGGGAGGAACGATTGAAAGTCAGTGCTCGACTTCAATCTGTAATGTTAAGAACCACGGATCAAGCCAGAAATCTTGGTGTAGTCATGGACTCAGACCTGAATTTGAGGAGCCATATTAAGACAATTACAAAGTCAGCGTACTATCACCTGAAGAATATATCAAGGATAAGAGGCCTTATGTCTCAGCAGGACCTGGAAAAGCTTGTCCATGCATTTATCTTCAGTCGACTTTACTATTGTAACAGTGTCCTTACAGGGCTCCCTAAGAAATCCATCAGGCAGCTGCAGCTGATTCAGAACGCCGCTGCTCGAGTCCTCACTAAGACCAAAAAGGTGGATCACATCACTCCAGTTCTGAGGTCTTTACATTGGCTTCCTGTATGTCAAAGAATTGATTTCAAAATCCTGCTGTTAGTTTACAAAGCACTAAATGGATTAGGACCAAAATATATTTCTGATCTTCTGCTTCGTTATGAACCATCCACCTCGACCTCTCAGGTCGTCTGGGGCAGGTCTGCTTTCTGTCCTCAGAGTCAAAACTAAACAAGGAGAAGGAGCGTTCAGTTATTATGCTCCGTATATTTGGAACAAACTCCCAGAAACCTGCAGGTCTGCTGAAACTGTCAGTTCTTTTAAATCAAGACTGAAGACTTTTCTTTATACCACTGCTTTTAATTAAATATTTTAGATTTTTCTTTTTATTGATAACTTACACTGCACTGTAACTTTTACTTTCCTGTTTTCTTTTTCTTTGTTTTTAGCTTTTAACCCTGATTGTAATTATATTTTATGTTACTTTTAAATGTTTTTATTGTTTTTTCCTGTTGCTTTTATGTTTTGTGTAAAGCACTTTGAATTGCCTTGTTGTTAATATGTGCTATACAAATAAACTTGCCTTGCCTTGCCTTGCCTTGCCTTGCAATTGAATCATATGAAGAACCCTTATCATACCTAGAATGAGACAAGGTCGCATGTCACTTTTAGAGGTGGACCACCTGAAGCCTGACTGCTATTTCCTGTCTATGTTTTGTAGACTCCAATTTTTTAGGCTGGAATCCAGTGTCAGTTACTTGTTATGCATACAGGATGGGGACAATCTAATATTAAGCTATTTTCCGTGGAAAATAAGCTAAATTGATGTAAAATATATTAGATTCTCTAGACAATATAATACACTTGCACTGCATGCCTTGCAAGCTCTTGAAAAATATTAAAGAACACCGTACTCAAATTCACATGACAACTTATCCACTGTCTGATTGCTGGGGTAATGAGAATTTAGCTATGTTTATTGGCTCTCTTTCTGAGTGAGATGAGAAGAGGGGTTTTTCAGGATGTGGTTAAGACTAAAAGCAGAGGGAAGCAACGGACAAAATAATCAAAATATAAAAATACACCTACTGACACCTTTTAAGCTTGTTAATTTAATCTGTATGTGTAAATAGAAATGTAAAACTGAAATGTGTGGGAGTTACATACTGAAACTACAGATGCAAAACTATTCCACCACACAAATGAAACTAGAACCACAAAGCATTTTTACATTGCTGTCTGTGTATGAATTAAACAAATGACATCCAACATGGAGCTGGGCTAGTTGTTTCCTCCTTATTCCTGTCTTTATGCTAAGATGAACTAACCACATACACTCAGTAAACAGACAGACCTGAAACTGCTCTTCTCCAACCACTCCCAGAAAGAAAGAGAATAAACATTTCCCAAATCTTCAACTATTCATTTAAACATAACCTTGATTTCATAACTTGAGGGGTCAGAGGATTCTGGGTGCAATGACAAAGCCAAGGAGTGTGCCATTAAAGCCTTAAAGGCTTAATTTGCCACCACCAATATGATGTTATCTACTTTTATAATACTATTTTGATACAGTTATTGATACGATTATCTATTACTATAATGTTTCTATTAAAGAGTAGATATTTAATTACACCCATGGTAATAGTGTTAACAAGATGAGGATGAAACAAGATCATTTGACACAAACCATGATCAAACTGTAACATGAAATGCAAAACGCCTTACAAACAAATGCACAACACACTCAACACAGCTTCACTTAGCCTAAACATGTTCAAAATGAATTCTGAGATCTAGTACAGGGACACACAAAAAAAACCCAACGGAAATGCACATTAAATCAATGATGACAGTTTACTAAATATTTCCTACCAAATCTGAAGTTGTGTTTTGCCTTACTGTGTTCTGTGGTACAGCTGCAGAAAGTCAGTTGTGAACAAACCTTGTCTATGAGGCAGGTATTTTCAAGTATTAGTGAGTATTTACTTTAAAGTATTTAAAGTTGTTTCTGTTTTTATTAGTGTCAAATTCTGAGCAATGACATTTGTTAAAGTATACGTTGAGTGTGAAGCTATTTCTAAAATCTCACCAACACTGACTGTGCATTGTTATCTGCCCCCCTGATGGTCATGAGCAGAAGGTGGACTGCAGCTGTTTGAAGGCAGCTTGTCTCTGTTTTTTTTCCACTTCCTGTCTCTTGCGTTCTTCTTTTTCCTCTCGAATCTCAGCCTCAAACTTGCTGCCCCCAGACACAGCATGCATCTGGAAACACACAAAAGGACAGTGTTCCTTCCCATCATCCAACACAACTCATTTTTAAATCCCATGTAGCCCTGCATGGCTGCTTTTTTCTGCCTAGGACCAGGACCAGGCCTAATGGCCTGTTTAACGGGTTTAAATTTCTGAATGGCTTTAACTTCATATGGCATCTTTTGACGCTGAGCATGTTACAGACTATTTATGTACACTTATCTTGTCTGAGAGCAGCTCTTGTTGAAATGAGCTACAGATCCTGTTGAAAGAGAACAATGAAGACCACTGTGGTCATCACAAGATCTGTGCCACAGCTCAACTTTATTTTGGAGGCCTATGAGAGCTCCTTGGACTTGACTAAGACTGGGGACCTTTTGGTCAGAGTTTACACATCTAAAATGTTTTAAATATAAAAAGCACAGTCCTGTGCACTGCAAAAAATTGTATTTGTATGATGTTTGACCCTTTGTGTCTACAAATGAGAGAAAAAAATGTTGACCATGATGGAATGACAACCAACACTATAAAGTACATAAAAATAAGTTAGCAAATTCCTTTGGTTTTGTTGTTCACTGAAGACATTTGGGTTTAAAATCAAAAGATGAGACAAGAGTTCAGAATTTCAGCTCTCATTTCCTGGTATTCACATCTAGATGTGTTAAACAACTCTGGACATACCAGCCTTTGTTTGAACCCACCCAGTTTTCAAGTGAGCAAAACTACTGGAACACGTGACTGACAGATCTTCTTGTTGCCCAGGTGTTGCCTTTTAGCTTGATTGTCCAAACATTAAATACCTCTGCATGACTAGTCTCGTAAGTTTTCATCACCAACATCACCAACAACCTCCACAGTGCAGGGGGGGGAAGGTATCACAATCCACTGTTGGAAGAAGACACTTACCTCTTTTCCACCAAAAAAGAACTGGTTCGGAACTGGTGCTGGTTCAAAGTTGGTTCATACTTGAGAACCTCCTCAGAACCTGTTTGTTTTTCCACTGACTAGAGAGCCCAGCGAACGACACCATTACGTCACTGTGTACGTGGTAAAAGAACGGTGCCAGTCCAGCAAAGAGTTGGTGCCGCTTTGGAACCAGTTTTCCTGGCTGAGAACCGGTTCTTTGGCTGTCAAAACACAAAGAACTGGTTCATGAGTAGGCACCAGCTCCGAACCGGCTCTAAAAATGCTTTGGTGGAAAAGGGGCTTCAGAGAGCAGAAATATAGAGGCCACACCACAAGATGCAAACCACTCATCAGCAGGAAGAATCGGAAGGCCAGATTGAAAGAAGTACAGAGATGAGCCGCAAAAGTTCTGAAACCCAATCTTATGGACTGAGACCAAGATTAATCTCTAGCAAAGTGATGGAAAGGCCAAAGTGTGGAGAAAGAAAGAGGCATACAAGCTCATCTGTGAAGCATGGTGGAGGTAATGTCATGGCTTGGGCGTGCATGGCTGCTTCTGGAACAGGCTCATTAATATTTATTGATGATGGAACTGATGATGGCAACAGCAGAATGAAATCAGAAGTGGACAGAAACATTTTGTCTGCCAATTTATGGAGAAATGCATTGAAACTAATGGGGAGGAAGTTTATCATGCAGCAGGACAATGAGCCAAAGTACACTGCAACAAAACGAAGGACTGCATCAGGGGAAAAAAGTGGAAGGTTTTAGACTGGCCAAGTAAATCAGCTGACCTTAACCCAATAGAGCATTTCACCTCCTTAAGAGGAGACTGAAGGGAGAAACACCCTGAAACAAACAAGAAGTGAAAGAAGCTGCGGTAAAAGCCTGGAATAGCATCGCAATTGAAGAATAAAACAGTTTGGTGATGCCGATGGGTCACAGGCTTGAGTCAGTTATTGTAAGCAAGGGTTATGGCAGCAAATATTAAATGTTACTTACTGTAAGATAATTTGTTCCACTACTTTTGCTCTTTTACCTAAGAATGTTGTGGTCTAATACAAACGGTGGTATGTCCTGAGTTGTTTAACACATCTAGACGTGAATACCAGGAAATAAAAGCTCAAATTCTGAACTCTTGTCTCATACTCATCTTTTGATCTTCAACCCAAATGTCTTTAGTGGACAACAAAAACAGAGGAATTTGCCTTACTGTACCAATACTTTGGGAGGGGACTGTAAGTCATAATGTTTAATATGCCCATAATGACGCTAAGGCAAACTAATATTGTTTCTGAAGGTGTAAATGTCATAGTGAGTACAGTATGGTGCAAACAAAGTACCTTGGCCTCAAAGAAGTCTTTGGCCCCCATCACTCCCTCAGTGGAGACGTTGATCTCAGACAGTCTGGCTAGAGCCATCAGACCACTCTCCTCCTGCAGCTCTCCAGCTGCTGCTCTCCGGAAGATCAGCAGGAACTATAGTAAGATGGTTCAAATACATTCAGTAAAGAACATGCTAATTCACTGGTTTCCTTGCTGTTCATGTGATAAGCTGTGTATGTTGCCTGATAGTTGGGTCATCTCAGCAATTCCGTGACCATTGAAAGCTGAGGTTCGTTTCTCACTGGATTTCTAAGAAAATTTATCCCCCATGCAGACTAACTTTGCAAGAGCTACAAATCCAAACTGTTATCATGGGCCATGTTGGGAATATTTTCAATGGTTTGGCCTACAATGCTGCACAGTACAAGTTTTGTGAATCCAAGAATTCATAATTGATGTTGCTTTAATCATCTTACCTATTTTGGACCTTGAAATCCAAGATGGCTGCCAATTGTCAGCTCCAGGTCAATTTCTGTATGACAACTGACGATTTCAGTCATCATGGTGCCTGAATATTAGGTTGTTTCAACATAAAGATTTGTTTCTCATCTACAGTGATGAGAAACAAATCTTTGCTACATATACTGAAGAAAATTATAAAAGCAAAACTGTTGTTTTTGACCCCATTCATCATGAGTTGAAGTCATGGTGTGGCATATCAACATGCTGATCAGACAGCGTGGGTATTGCACATTTGTGCCCCAGGCTGGCCACAATAAAAGGCCACTCCAAAATGTGCATTTCCATCACACAGCACAAGGCCACAGATGTCGCAAGTTGAGGGAGCATGCAGTTGGCATGCTGATTGCCACTAGAGCTGTTGCCCATGAATCGAATGTTCATTTCTCTACCATAAGCCGTCTCCAGAATAACCACACCATTCCAGGACCTCCACATCCCGCATCTTCACCTCTAAGATCATCTGAGACCAGCCACCCAGACAGCTGCTGCAACAAACGGTTCGCATAACCAAAGAAATTTGCACAAACTTTCAGGTCTCAGGGAAGCTCATCTGCATGCTCGTCGGATGAATCACTGTTTTCACTGTACAGAGCAGATGGCACACAGCGACACCTGACTGTTTTCCCAGACCCTCCCGGACCCCCCAATACAGTGAAACTGCCCTCTGACTTTCCCCATCACCTGACTGTCCTACCCATCTACACACCTGTTCCCACTTCGCTCATCTGCTCTGCAGCTGCCTGGGGCGAGTTCAGCGCAGACAAAATGTAGCAAAACGTTTTTTTTCAACGGAAACGGTGGTTCCCTGAACACCCTGTTGTGAATGCAAGCACACTGAATTTTCCCACCTATTTAACGCTGTTGTGTTTACAAACTTGTGGCAGCTGATTGGGTAACACCTGTGACATGCCAAGCAAACGGGAGAAAACATACCTTGAAGCACTTTGCAAAACGTTGCACAATGTTGCAAGGAAACATGTCGTTCAATCAGAAAACATTGCACACCGATGCAAAATGTTTTGAGATTGAACTCGCCCCTGGTCTTCCCCACCCAACTCCTCACCTGCACCTCCAGTTCAAATTCCAGCCCAGTTCCATTCATTCATTCACTAGAGAATTATATTGAACTTTACCAGAACATATGATGATGGCTTTTCTCTAGTTAAAGTGCATTCTTTTTATTTGCACTTGTAATACAAGACACCTTAATGAGACCTAAGTCACAGTGGGTTTTCCCTGTATTTCTCTGCGTTCGAGATGACTGCGGCTGACTTTCGCCGACTTGAAAGTCCAGTGTGAGCTGCGGATGACTGCAGGGGTGGGGTATAAAAACAGCGGCGTCAAGTCGAACACAATCTACCTCCGGTAGAGTTTACTGTGAGCTTAGAACAACAACTGATCTTGCAGCATGTGCAAAAATAATGACACAAAATCAGGCAAAAGGTGGTTCCAACTTTGTGCAGCCAGAGAAAAGCAACTGCAGACGGTTAAGTCAGCGCTGTGTGAAGTCAAACTCTCCTAATATTTAATAACTTTAACATGTATGAAATCGACCGTAGCATCACTACAAGACATAAAAGTACAGTAACAATAACACATAAATCCCTGCTCAGGTCACTCTCACCTCTCTGAAGCTCAGTTTGCCATCAAAGTCTTCATCCACCTCTTTGATCATGTTCTTGAGGCCCAGGTGGGTCTGTGGGGCTCCCAGCTTCTCCATCATCAGCTTTAGCTCCATCAGGTCGATGAAGCCGTCTTTACCAGTGTCATACCTACAAATCACAAAACCCACCATCATGACTGTTAGTACCCCCCCACCACACACACACACACACAGCAACAAAAAAAATTTTTTTTTTCACATAATACCACCAGGTAAAAGCAGGTTTTAATCACCATGAACATTACCCTAACCCAGTGTTTCTCAACGGGGGCGGTACCGCCCCCCAGGGGGCGTTCCGAGGACGATGGGGGGCGCTGGAAGCAATATTTTAGAAAGGGGGGCGCTGAGCTGCTTTTGGGGGGCGTTTGTTGGATGGAAATTCTAAGGTGAGTTTACACTTAAGATTCACAACAATACGAGTTTAAACCTTGAACTACTTGCAAAAAAACTGTGGTCTGCAACATTAAAACCTGCCAGTTTAGTCCACTGCGACTGGACGAGACTGTGCATTTTTTCTCCATCAGCTTCTTGTGGTGCAGCTTTGTGCTGCCTTCATGGAAGCGGGGAGTCAGAGTATCATCTCTAAAATTTTACCCACATTGCGTTTACTGTGTAAACTCTAGAAAACCGACGCTCTCTTTCTAGGTGGGAAAGTGTTTATTTCTCTGAGGAATACATCGTGAACGTCTTGTTATCGCAGTGGTTACACATTTACAAGAGGGATATTCTGCTGTCGGACTCATCCTGAAAGCAACCTCGCTGCGACACCAGCGAGTGACGCCTCCTCGCGCTGTGAGTTGCAGACAGTTTGTGCCAAAACGGACATATATTCAGCTATTAAAATGTAACATTAAAAACTGAAGCCCTGTCTCGCTCTGTGGGGGACTGTTAGCAGCACTTTATCAGAGGTGCTGAAGTTAAGGTGTGTGGAATTATTTGTGAGCTTTCTGTGTGATCACAGGTGTTGTCGGTTAGTTTCGTTCTCATTCAGTTTTGTCTGTCAGACAGCGAGGGGTACTTTGAGCAAATCAGTGACATAATGCAAAGGGCATGTAGTAAAATATAAATTCTCTTTAAATAGGCTAATGACGTTAGTCTCCTATAACTTCTTTTTTTTCTTTACATGTCAGAGAACACAGATCTGTGGCAGAGATTCTGAATGTGCAGAAAGTTTTGAACATGAGCAGATAAGTTAGTGTTTCCCATACGTTCATTTGTGGCGGCCCGACACAATATCAACACTGACCGCAACATATTGATTTTTTTTTTTACCAGACCTATTTAAAATCGTATTTGACTGCAGAGCTGCAGGCAGCGCAAATTCGCGGAGCTCATCCTCTCGCTCACTCCCTCGTGAACACAGGTGTACAACGCAGCCAATGTCGGAGACCCTGCTAATAGAAGTTATTTGCAAGCATGTAAGGGGCCTAGCTAATAAGGAGAGCTGAGTTGGGTTTTCGAGGTTAGCATGCTGTACAGCTGTGCCACAGTTACGCTGTCATTCTGTGGGAAACACTGACAGACGAGCTAAAGTCCGGTAAGTTACTAAATTAAAACGGGTTAATTTATCACTGAGATGAAAGGGGGCCATAAACACATTTAAATAGGTTACTTCTCCACAAAAGGGGAGGTAAGACTGAATCATGTGTGTTGACTCAGCAGGGATGATATTAAATAAGTTGATCTACAGGAGAAAAATATTTAAAAGCAAGAAAAATAACTGAGAGCTTCACTACAATGTATTCTATTCTAATTATATATTTTGAATTGTCACCTGAATTTACAGACATTTCCACCCCAAATTGATGCAGAAAAGGCAGAAATTAGGGGAGAAATCTTCACCAGAATGCAGGAAATTAAGTGTTTAATGCTCAAAATCTTGAAATAAATACAATTACTTTTCACATGGCTTTTTTGTTACCTTTTCCATGTTTTTAATAACAATAGTAACAATTTAAAAAATCAAAATATATTCAGGGGAAATATTCAACATCTTTTTTTGATGGGGGGCGATAAGGGATCTGGATAGTGGATAGGGGGGCGCTGGCCCAAAAAAGGTTGAGAACCACTGCCCTAACCCTAAACACAATGGCTTCCTCCGCCTCTCTCTGTCTCCCCCAACCCGCCCGTCTACTCCACTTTCTGCAAATATCCACCGCGACTTGTTAATCTCATAGGCTACCAAGTAGTAAAGTCTATGCAAGTGAACACATGAACATTAGACGACTGCACTTCAACTAACTTAACTTCACCCTCTCCACCGTGATGGAGCGGCGGCTCTCTCTGCTGGTCGCTGTGTGTGTGTGTGTGTGTGTGTGTGAAGGAGCCAACAGAGAGCAGCAAAGGCTGCAGCCTGATGATAAACAGTCCCAGGGCCGTTTAATACCACGTTTCAGTGCTATCATTAGAAACATTAGATTTGAAGCTTGACACGTAATGTTACAGACCCATTAGTCTCGATAAGCTCGGACCTTATTGATTTTCGGGTTTTGAGAAATGTTGGCACCGGGTCCTTTTAGAACCAGGTCTCGATCCCCATCCCTAGTGTTAACAAAATATACACACACATGCATCACAAACTGCTTGAGAAAGCTGTTCTACTATGATAATTGATGATGAAAATAAATCTTGTTCAATAAGATGTACTTGTGTGTAGCGTGTGATGTGATTTGCATTTATTTGGTACTTGAGACAGGAAGAACTCCTACAGTAAACTAATTCCGCATTGCACAAGGTGCAAACAACCTTAGTCTTGTCGAATTTTTCATTGCGAAGCAAACCTGGCGGCTTCAGAAATGTTCGTACACAAAGTGCTGTCCAACAGCTGTCTGTGGACGTGTTGCTACAGTTAGTGTGAGTAAATACCGCACAATGCGTTTTTTAATCAACCAGCGTATCAATAACTAACCTGGCTAGTTGTAAACAAACAGCTGGCCGAGCGAGGTTGTAACTGGAACGCCGTCAACTCGGGTGTGACGTCATTCCCAGCTCCACCCTCCGACTTCGAGGTAAACACGCAGCAACAGCTGCATCCATGTTAGCACGTCCCGTATGATGTGGTCATTTCACGGTAGTATCCTAACGTGCGTTTTGAGTCAGTCAGAGGAACTCATACAATGTTCTTACCTTATGGCTTCACAGTCAATAGCCATTGACCCATAGATCGTAAATTCAATATCATTGAAAGTATGTATGTGCTATATTATTTTGAATAATTGTTTTAGACTAGGATGCTGATGATGATGATGATGATTTTAAAACAGTTAACTAAGAAATAGACCAGGCATTTAATTTAATACTGCTACCTGCTGGTAGAAAGGTGAAACAGTTTAATGCGGTTTCCACCGTAATGGATCAAATATGAATTTAATACTATAAAATATAGCGCTAACAGTAACAACTGTGCACACACAACAATTTCCTAGGTTAACCTATTGTAACAAACAATGTGCTCATTAAACGTGACTCTTCCTTTTTTACCTGAATTCTAATATTATATTTCATGTGATTGACTACTGTTTCTAACATATTTCTCTCGGTCCAAGATCAGTTTTTGATTTATTGATTATACTTCTTATGTGACCCTGATACAATTTTAGTGCTGCATAATGTTACAGAATGACCGGTCTACAAGCTTGGCTTTTATTTTAATTTATGTACAATTACTTCAGTGTCCCCTGACCCACTTGTCTCCTTCATGTCTTTTCTTCAAATGGAGAAATGAAAAAGGCATTTAAAAAAACAAAATCAAAAATCCTTATTTTTTGGTTCAAAACAACAAACGAAAGAAAAACATGGTTATCCGTTTCATCGCTTTGTGGATCAAGAAATAAAGTATAAAAATGTTAGCATTTGTATTTAAGTTATTATTCTGTATAATATATTTTAAGTTTCAAATAGGATTCATACTTGCTATGTGGGAGCTCAACCAGCAGAAGTTCTGACTTGTGTTTATCAATATCAATGAGGAGGCTCGCACTAGTACCACAGGAATGTAATCACTGAGTTTGAAGCCATAGGATGAGCAGAACTTCTCCTGCCTTCTAGCTACTCTGTAAATGGTGCTATTACTGATAAATTGATAAACTCTCAGATTCCACAATCTACTGCTACCCCTTCTGTGTCAAAACAAAACACTTTTAAATCAGAACTGCAGAGTTGTAGCCTATAGCGTTTTATTTTACTTTGCAATATCAAAACATTAAATTCGCCACTGTACTATACTCTATTTTATTATTATTTTACTATTGTGTTATGGTATTTTTGTATGAGTAGGCACATCGTGAGCAATGTACAATCCTGGATCAAATTCCTCGTATGTGTACACCTGGCAATAAAGCTGATTCTGATGTGGCAGGATGACAGTAGCTACATAGACTATATCTTCAATCAAGGGACACTTTGATGTAGTTGTAAGCTTTGTCATCTCCCTAATTGGAGCCAATAAAACGTTGGTTACGTATTGTAACCCCAGATTCTATGAGTATAGGCGCAGCCCTCTAAGGCTATCGCTATTGGGTATACCCTTCCACAGCCTCGCGCTGCACTGAGAATTTTAGTCTCACGCCACTCCACAGCGTGAGCCTCTCCTACGTCCGCACCTTGTATATATACAACGGTGAGACCTAGCCTTCGCTCCCAAATGCCTTTTCTTCAGCACTGAGAACCAAGGTCCAGTGAGGCCTTCAACTTAGAGGGCTGCCTATACTCATAGAATCTGGGGTTACAATACGTAACCAACGCTCTATTTCATGATAGGCTTCAGCCCTCTAAGGCTATCGCTATTGGGTTAGAGGCGAAGCAGGATGAGTCAACGCCTCACTGGCCCATACGGTACCACCAAGCATAACCCACCTGCCCAGAGCCATAACAAACCACCCAGTCACCCGCCGACAACGGCATTGGTGTCGGCGTGCGCACGAGCACCGATGCCGCGACGCGAGAGGCCGAGTGCCGACCCCTGCGTAACGGGAACCGAGCGGGGGACCCGCAGCCGTGCGGACGCAGGCGGGGTCGCGATAGCAACCATGTCAGCTGCGCCCAAGGCCGGGTCACGTAAGCAGCGGCCGCCCTCCCCACACCGTCCGGTGGGTGGTGCGAACCACCTCACGGGAGAGACCTAAGCCCTCCAGGCGACGCCTCTCAGCGGCCAGACCCAGAGAGGCTGGCCGAGGAGCGGGTGACTCCTGATCACACCCCCCGCCTGAGAGAGAGCGTCCCCCCTCCAGGGAAGTTTCCACGGCTGTCCCGCCAGCAATCGCTGAAGGCAGGGAAACCAGGACGCGCTGGTGCGCTCTGGAGCCACCAGGACCACCGCCGAGGAGGAAAACTGCAGGCGGTCCAGAAGGCGCGGGATAAGCCTCACCGGTGGGAAGGCATACAGCAGCCCGGGGCCAAAGGGGATGAGCAAAGGCGCCCACTCCCAGAGGGGAACGTCCCGCTGGCTCAGTGAAAACCAGAGGGCGACTGAGCATTCTCCCTGTTGGCTAACAGGTCCACTTCCGCCTTGCCGAACCGAAGCCAGATCTGAGCCACCAGATCGGGATGGAGACGCCACTCGTCCGGCGAGGGCCTCCCCTCGACATAATGTCCGGCTCCTATGTTCAGCACGCCAGGGATGTACTCCGCTCTGATCGAGAGCAGGTGAGTGCGCGCCACAGGAGCAGCCGCCTGGCCAAACCCAGTAGCTGCGCTGAGCGCACCCGCCCTGGCGGTTTATGTAGGCCGCCAGCGTGCCCTGTAGTCGGTGCGGACCAACACATGTTGGCCCCGCAGCAGAGGAGAAAATGACGGATCACCTTCCACACCGTGAGAAGCTCCAGCTGCTTATGTGGAGAAGTCTGCGGCCCTGCCACAGACCGCCCACCACCTGAGAGAGGCATGTCCCGCCCCAGCCCGTCAGGGAGGCGTCTGTGAAGACCGAGATGTGGGACGTGACCCTGCCCAGGGGACCCCGACCGAGAGAGAGGGGTCCCGCCAGTAGGCCAGATCCGGGGCTACAGACCGGGAATGGAGACGCGGCGCCATCTCTGCGCCACCGGGTCTACACGCAGGCGGATGAACCATCGCTGCAGCCTCCTCATGTGGAGAAGCCCCAGAGGGACCACCACGTGAGCGCCGACATGAGGCCCAGGAGCCTCATGACCGACAGAGCCGCCACCGCCGCTCCCGAACAACATGGCGGAGCAGCTCCATCAGAGCATCCACCCTCTCCTGAGAGAGCCGTGCTCTCTGGAGGGAGGAGTCCAGCACCACGCCAAGGTAGGTGAGTCTCTGGGAGGGGAGGGGGCACTCTTCTCCCAGTTCACCGTGGAAGCCCAGGTAAGACAGGTGCGCCGACTAGCTGGGCCGTATGCACCACTGCCTCGCCCTGGGACGGCGCCAGCAGCAGCAGGTCGTCCATGTAAAAAAGGACCCTGATGCCCGAACGCCGCAGCGGCTCCAGGGCCGTCTCGACGCACTTGGAGAAAGTGCGCGGGGCCAGGGAGTAGCCGAAAGGCAGACGGTTGTACTGGTATTGAGCGCCCTGGAACGAAAAACGCAGAAACTTCCTGTGTCCGGGAATGACGGGCACATGAAAGTACGCATCCTTCAGGTCGATGGAGGAGAGCCAATCCCCTTGGCGCACACACTCCAACACCTGCTTCACTGTCAACATGCGAAAAGGTCTCACCATAATCGCTCTGTTGAATAGTGACAGATCCAGGATGGGCCTCAAACCGCCTCGCCTTCTTCCTGACCAGGAAGTAGCGGGAGTAAAACCCTGATTCTCCTGCCCGGAGGAACCCTGGAAATGGCCTGTTTTTCCAGGAGCTCCTGGAGCTCCGCTTGGAGAGCGGTGCTCTGAGCCGGGATGAGAGTATCGCCTCTACAATCCCGGTGAAGGGGAGGTGGGGAGGCTGAACTGCAGCCTGTGACCCCGGCGGATCAGGCTGTCCGGTCCATTTGTCCATCAGGCAGGAAGCGAGCCACTCTGAGTAGCACTCTGAGAGTGGTCGGACCTGTTGACGCAGGCGCCCGGTGGTCATGCGGAGAAGCCACTCCGCCGCCTACGCCGTCGCTGCTGGGGGACCCAGCCACGCACCCATGGGGGCCTGTCTCGAAGGGCGGATCGTGAGCGTCAGAGTCAAGCCGATGGTGAGGCGAGGCCGCCGAGGAGGGCGAGCCGACACTCGCTCCATCGGGGCCCTCCGCGCGTTGCCGTTTGGGGGGGCGCGGGCCGCCTCGAGAGAAGCCGTCACGCACAGACAGGGGCGTCTGCATGGGCACAGCTGCGCTCGCTGGCCCGCCGCCGGTCCGCCGCCGGTCCGCAACCCCGCCGACCCCAGGGAAGGGGGGGCCGAGGCGGCCACGGTCGCCTGGGGGGCCGCACAAGGTGGGGCTACCATCCTTGTGGGCTCACAGCCGTGCCGCTCCCTGAGAGGAGCGGAGACAGGGGACCGGGGGACGGTTTTGCCCGTGACAGCGGCGCCAGACAGTGGAGCAGCCGCTGGGCCGAGACGGGAGAGGCGAGCTGGGCGGCGCCACTGGCTACGAGAGGCAGTGGCCAGCCAGGGTGGGGGTGGAGGTGCTTGTGACGTCGGAGCCGGGCTGCGGGCAGGCCGCCTGGTCAGCCGCAGCCGGTCCGTCTAATGTGGAGGAAATGTGTGAAAGGGCGGCCACTGACTCGACAGAGACAGCGGCGGGCCCAGGAAAAACCTCTTTAGGGCTCTGTTTGTGTTTTATTCCAAAACAGTTTGGATGATGAACAGCAGTGCAAACACAACAGCAACATGAAACACACATTTCCCCCCCAAAATGTCATTGACGCTTCCCAGAGCGGCGAGGCTGCGCAGGAGGGTTGGACCACGAGCAGGCCAGAGCCGGAGTTTTGGGAGCGCGGCGCTGCGCCGGCGGGGCAGCCGCCGGAGGAGTGGGGCGGGGCACAACATAAGGGGCTGAGCCCGCAGCAGCCTCGGGCCGGCCGAGGCGCTGGCGGTCTCTCTGCCGGTCACGTCGGTCCCGCCGATGGGCCGGGGGGCCGGAGGGGCGAGAAGGAGGACGAGCCCACCCTACATGTTGCCTGATACTCTCCGCTTCCTGAGCGGCGGACCTCGCGGTGTCGACGAGGGACCGGAATTGAGGCCCGAAAAGCCCATCCGAGCTCACCGGGCCTCAACTAGCTCCTTCCTGGTAGCCTCAGGGACGACAGACTGCTGGAGCCACAGGATTCGGTGGAGCTGGGTCTGCCAGACGGCCACCCGAGCGGAGGTAACGGCTGAGGCGGCGCACTCCGTGAGTTGTGCGCTAGCCCCCTTGCTAATCTCCTCCTTCTCTTCCTCCGTCATGGTGGTGGAGTTAGCGGCCAGCTTGGTGAAGGAGGAAGCGATGACGGCGATATTGTTGGCGGAGGCCGAGTTTTGGAACGCACACTGGTGGGTTCTGTCGGCGAGGCGGCCCAGCCATTGTGCCGTCTGGGAGGCCAGGACGGGGCGCCTTCCGGGGGCCACCTGGCCTGGCTTAACGCCAAGAAGGTGGTGAGGGAAGGTTCCAGGGAGGGACCGGGGGAAACCCTAGGTCGGTGAAGCCCTCCACCTTCGTGATGGGGACGTAAGTGGAGACCGGAGCCCGGAGAGCCTTCGGGTCCGTGGCGGCGCCCTCTTGGTACCGCTTAATCGGAGGGAAACGCGGCCAGACCGGGTCCCGCTTAGCCGGCTGGCTTAAAGCGAGAACGCCGGCCATTTCATCTGGAGGAGCAAACTCCTGGGCCGGGGGGACGATCAGGTGGCAGCGGGCGGCAGCTCGCTGTATGATGGCGGGGAGCTCTCTGACGAGGCCGCCGATGGATGGAAGAGAGGTGGCAGCGGACAGCGGGATGGAAACATCGCCGGAGAGAGCCCCCTCAAGGCTGGAGTCGCCCCCGTGGAGGCCAGGGTCGACGTCTGGAGGTTGAAACGGGGGAAGAGGAGAGCGGCTGGGGGACCCGTGGAGGGATCCGTGGGAGTGAGGGCGGAGTCGTCCGACTCCTGCTCCTCTGGCAGCAGCATCCCCATCGCCTCATCCAGCGAAAGTGAGTGGGCTGCCACACCTCCTCGCCGAGGACCGCCAATCGATCCGCCCGGCGTTGGCGCTCCTCGGGGAGGAGGAGGGCACAGTACGGGCAGCGTGAATCGGGGGTGAGCGCCCGCCCGGCGTGCGCCGGGCCGAGACAGCCTCACAGCGGGGGTGGATATCCCCCGGCAGGATGAAGCCCGTCTTACACTGCTCACACAGCCGGACGGAAGTTGCGTCGCCTCGCCCCGATCTGGCCGGCAGGTAAGAAGACATCTTCTTTCTTGCTATATGGTTGTTCTTCTTGCTCTTAGACTACAGCTCAGTGCTGAAGAAAAATGGGAGCCGAAGGCTAGGTCTCACCGTTGTATATATACAAGGTGCGGACGTAGGAGAGGCCCACGCTGTGGGTGGGCGTAGACTAAAATTCTCAGTGCCGCGCAGGCGCGCGGAAGGGGTATACCCAATAGCGATAGCCTTAGAGGGCGAAGCCTATACGAAATAGAACAGTTTTTCACGTCAGCAGTAAATTCAATTGTTTTATTGGCTCGAATTGGAGAGCCTGCAAAGACTCCAACTATAATAAAGGGTCGACCTTGATTGAAGATATAGTCTATGTAGCTACTGTCTTGTATGTTTTCACTGGGTTTAATAATAATGATAAATGATAAAAAAACAGCCCTAAACCCCATCTAGCTGACA
The DNA here is from genome assembly GCA_024633595.2 of Lepomis macrochirus. Classification (NCBI taxonomy): domain Eukaryota; kingdom Metazoa; phylum Chordata; class Actinopteri; order Centrarchiformes; family Centrarchidae; genus Lepomis; species Lepomis macrochirus. Next base: position 36,462,873 of record JALXJV020000009.1, on the reverse strand, counting down.
ACAGGACAGACTGAAGCCCTAAAAAGAATAACCCTTAAGAAAGAGCACCTTATTTTCACCTGTTTGGACACCGCCAACACAGGTTTGCACTGATGATTTGGTTGACCTGTTTACATGTTCATAACATGCGTTTTGGTTCAGACAAAACGCACGTTCTCAACGCCGTTTTGTCATGAAAAAAAAACGCACGGTTTGAACATGCGTTTGATGGCTAATCACATCAAAGACGCGTGTTTTGGATTCACCTATTTGCATTTTATTGCAAATTACACGTCAAGGGCGCACGCTTTTCTGTCCAATCACGCGCTTTTGACGTGCCAGTGTGCAATCAGGCGCTCCAGCAGGCGTATATGAATACTTTGGCTTTCGATACGGTAGGCATACACACAGGTTCAAAGACTTATTCTTGCCCCCTACAGTGCAATTCAGCTAGGTATACATCTGCGCTAAAATATCAAGGTGAAAGTCATCATAGCTTGCGTAGTATAGACCCAGCCCCCAACCCAACTTTGAGAATAGATTAACGGCGATATTTTTTTTATCGCCCGATAAGAGTCTCACGTTAACGCACCACTAATATATATATATATATATATATATATATATATATATATATATATATACACATACAGTATGAGGGCTGGACCGATTCGTCGATGTAGTCGACATAATCAATTACATAAATACGTTGACTCGTATGGCGTGCGTCAAAGCGTCGCTGCATCCGATGTTAGTAGGATTCTCTTGGACCTCGTCTTCGACCGTCTAAAGTTTGGAAGTATTTTAGACAGACACTCAACAACGTGCTGAATTGGAAATAGTTTCACTGCAGCTGCTGTCCACGAATACGTGAAGCAGCTCGAACACATGAAGCAAAAGTATCCCGGAGCACTGACAGCAGCACCGCAAATCCTGTTTGCTTTCTGTCTTTACACGAACACGGCACATTATCAGCACGAGAACACGTAGTCCCTTTAAATAGTATTTCTTCATGGCCTTCGTGTTAAAAGTCATTTCTGTGACGCTGCTGTCATGGTAACGTAACGTTACACTGTGTGTCGCGCTGATCTGGCAGAGGTGTGTCTGTCTCCCGTGTGCCCGTCTCATTTCCTCCCCCTGCATGCCGTCTCACCTGCGTGCCGCCCCGCTCTGCATCGGCAGCGCACTCTCGACCAGGTGAATTAAATTGGGAAATCAGAAGCTCGCACACAGTTCAATCAGCGGGAGCATATACACCCGATGCAGTCATTTGGCTGGGTGCAATGGACTGAGAGGACGGCATGAGCATTACACATCCACTGTGAGGAATGAGACTTTTGATTTTGACGGGCTATCGGTAAGCTCACATGAATGTCGTTTAAATCTTTGTCTGTTTAGGTGTTAATGTGGGTGTGGGTTAAAGTTGTTGCTGCATGGTTAAAGAGAAACTGCTAAGACCAAATCCTTGGGTGTATATGTTTAAAAAGTGTGGGATTCCTACCTTATTTGTGTAAGTGAATACTTAAATAGTAACCCAAAATTCTTTTGTTAAAGCTTAATTAAAATGTATAATTAGTTTGTTAAAATGTGAAGAATATTCCTTAGTTAAAACCTTTATTAAAATGCTGTTAAAATTTAGCTGTTTATAGATGAAGAATAATATTTAATCTAAATATACCTACCTTTTTGAAGTACTTACCTTGACTTGTGTTTACTGCAAAATACATTTAACCTTACTGTGGAAATACCGGTTTATTCAAAATGCTTTTTTTTAGGGGTCCAAGCCCGAGTGGGCTGGGAACCCGCGATTGCAAGGCATCGCGGTTCCTAGTACCACGTAGTGGCTGGGAATCCTATTGTAATCGTTCTCGTTTTTATTAGGGGTCCAAGCCCGAGTGGGCTGGGAACCCACGATTGCAAGGCATCGCGGTTCCCAGTACCAGCGGTGCGTGGGAACCCTATTGTTTTCGCTAAGATTTTTATTATTCTTATTCTTCCGTGCATAAAACGCATACTGCAGCATACCCCGTAAATGCTAGGGACGCAAAACTCACAGGGTAGGTCACATTCACTGCACGTAACTCAGGCGTAAAAATCCACACACTTCTACCACTAGAGGCTGTAAGCAAGGTCAACGCGTTTGGGCTTGGATCTCCGCCTACTGGCGTATATCAAAACCTTATATCCACGCGTTCGGGGGATCGAGCTGAATCTCGTGGTATAGGCCACGCCCATTTCCGCCTAAATTTTTTTTAGAGCTACATCGCGAAAACTGAAAAACCTATTTTACGATCGCCACGAAACTTGGCACGGATAATCTCTGGACCGAGCTCTACAAAGTTTGCGTAAGAAATTTTGATCCGACAAAAAATGTCGCAATTATACAAACGTTTGTGAAAAACGCTACTAACAGGAAGTGAGGGCATAACTTATGTTTGGAACGGCCGATCGACACCAAACTTGGACCACTCAGTGGGGATGGGCCCCTGAGGGCCTGTGCAAAATTTGGTGTGGCTGGCCCCTAGGTGGCGCTCTTTAATCCAGAAAATTTGTTCCTCTATAACCACAAGTCACATTGACATGAATCCAGTGCCGAATTGTTCAGCATTGTCCCCTGATGCCAGGCACCAAAGGGGACCCTAATGTGCCCATAGGTGGCGCTGTTATTGCAGCTTAAAGACGAATTTTTTTTCCCATTGACTTACATTCATTTTATATCTCCATAACCACAAATCCGATTGACACCAAATTTGGGTCACTTGTTACCCATGGGGCCCTGATGATACCACAAAAATTTGGTGCAGATCGACCTAAAGGTGCCGCTGTAATCAAAGCTCAAATCCGGTCAGAAGCCCCATTGAAATGAATGGGATTTCATACCAGCACACATTTTCACAAGGTTTGGAATGCCCGATCAACACCAAACTTGGGGACCTTATGCGGCTGGACTTCCCGAAGGCCTGTGTCAAATTTGGTGCCAAACGGTGGCGCTCTTCATCATAAATCAAAAAACTCCCATTGACTTACATGCATTTTATATCTCCACTACCGCAGCTCCGATCGACACCAAATTTGGGTCACTTCTTCACCAAGGGGCCCTGATGACAGCTGAGCGATTTGGTGCAATTCGGCCAAAAGGCGGCGCCGTAATCGAAGCTCAAACAACGTCGCTAAGCCCATTCGTTTCAATGGCATTTTCAAACACGCCGCATTTCGCCTCGGTTCGGAGTGGCCCGTCAGGACCTCACTCGGGGATCTTACGCGGGACATCGGCGGGCGCCCGGGACGACCCGCGCGCCCTCCGTGGGGCGAGGGGCGACTGGCAACAGGTGGCTTGGACCCCGTTTACAACTGCTCGCAGTTCTAGTTATTTTTGTATTTAAAGGTTTTTCACCTGTACACCTGTACTCCTGTTACTCCTGTTCAACTGGTCAAAATAAATTGTTCTGAGTGAAATCCGAAGTCTGGTCCTTTTCAAGTGTGGACACCTCACAGCTAGAAGAAACACTTGACACTGTGTGTCATCTAACGTTCAGCCGTTTCGTATTTTCTGTTTAACGGCCACGTTCCACTTACAGACCATCTGTGACTGTCTGTCTTTTGCTTTCAAATTGCACCAGATTAATACATTGATCTTTGAAATTTACAAAGTTTTCCCACTACAGGGTCGATGGTGGTCCATCCACCATAGTCTCACAAAATCCTGTGGGAAACATTGATGACTTTATATAGGGTAATGTTTATTTATAAAGGATAAAACCAGCACAACAATATCACCATATGGAAGATTAGGGTAAGAAACTATGGGACAGGACCTGAACATTTACTGTTTAAATCCACCTCATTGCGTGAGAACGGATGCCACGTTGCCTGGAACATTGAAGACTGAGTTTCATTGTTCTGCAGCATCCCTGTTAATTATAGATGCCTGAGTTTTTTGCACGAGGGAACTCACTTTCTCTCCTAGTATTCTTCTTCATCTCTCTCATTATTACCCATGCAGTTCAGCTCAGCTGGAAGAACTCTCTGATGCAGTACAAAGAATGTACGACACTAAAGTAGCACAGTGTGGACTATGGTAGGGTACATAGGGTAAAAGATGTTCCTATTTCCCAACAACCAATCAAGATCCCTTTGGGTTGTTCATCAGGATACATGGGCAAATCCAGAAAAACTCTTGAGAAATTCAAAATTCTTAATCTATTACAACTTGATAAAATGTTGAAAACTTAAATAGGCTATGCCTTTAAGCCAAAAGCTCTTGGAGGAGGAAATGTGGGTCACCAGGCGGTGATAGCCCTGTGGGAATGTGGACTGTGTGAATGGGATCAGTGTAGCAGAAGAAGTGAGACTAAAGAGATTTGAGACAGGGGTAACTAAACCTCCTATGTGACAGATTTTGGAGGTTAGAAACCAGGCTGGTTGAAATGCAGTGGGTGGACTACAGAACAACACTGCCTAGTGCTTATTCACTGCCTTTGCAGGTTTCATTAAACAGAAACCTTACATGTCATTCTGACAAAACTTACAGTTCTGTGAAGCTGCATTTAAGCAAAGCTATGGTGTGAGCCAAATAGTAACATGAGCATGCTAACATGTTCACTTTTAGTGATGCTGATGTTTAGCAGGTATAGTATTTACCATGATCGCCAACTTACATTTTTACAAAGTTACATTGTTAACATACACAAAGTATTGTAATACTAAAATTTAACACAAACATATCAATACGCTACTAATTTGCACACACCAACAATGCACGCATAGTCACTGGGTCATTGACGTGACGCCTACATTTTGTGTCCAACTGGATTTTTTTCACCAAAAAAAAAAGGTTGAAATCATTAAAGCATACCATATAAATACAGGACCTCTCCCATATATGTATTCACTTTTAACTTAAAACATTAGCTTTTTGTAATTTTTCTGATAACAAAAGTGTCAAAATATCATGCGGTGCGACTGTCCGGCCATGACTGCTGTTTTGAAAACTTGTTTGAAATTACTTTAAATGGATTCAAAATTGTGTTTTACCCTATTTGGCATGATTTCCAAAGTGTTTTGTAGTCCCCTACAAAATTGCAAAGTATCTGTATTTATATTTCCATAATTATACACAAGTAAACTTTGTCCGATGATGTCCATTTTATGAAATATCATGTGGTGCGACCATCAACAAACAACCACTTTGGGACTTTTATGTTGAAATCCATTAGAAGACAGGAAGTTGAATAATGTACCAATTTGCCAAGGACCCATTGAAACTGCAAGTAGGTTTGTAACTCTTTCTCAAATCTGGAAAAATGAAAAATTGTAACAGCTGGTATGTATTTCCTACTTTTGAACATCATGTGGTACAACCTCAGAAAAACAATTAATATAAAGTTATTTCTTACCAATATTTGTTTTGATTAAAAAGTTCATGGAGTCCTTTTGTAGGGAGCTAGCTTGTTTTGTTTAGGTGGCCCATTCTCTGCCTGCAAATTTTGACTAAATTAGAAAATCTCATGTGGTGCGACCGCTGAAAAGTGGTTTCCATGATAGGCAATTTAGTTTTTGTCCTTTTTATATTCAATTTATGACTTTTAAATATAAAGTGCTTTTATTGTAGTTAGATTTGGAATCGAATTTTCTGCAATTTGACACACTTTTTTCTTTTTTTTTCTTTTTTCGTCTTTGTACAATATCATGAGAAAAATGCCCAAAAAATATTTAGAACTTGTAATTTTACTTAACTATTTCACTAACTATGCAATATTAGTAATATTTAATTAATTATAACTGTTTTACCAGATACCACTCCCAAGTAGGGCTGGGTACCGTTCAAAGATTTTCGATATCGATACGATACCTCGACTTCAATAGCGGTTCCTGAATGATACTTTTTACGATACCAATTTTATTCTCAACAAACGGAGAACCATTGTTGTTTGTATAAAGTAACTTAATTATCACATCATTATCATTATCAATTGTTCCTTTGAATAATGCTGCTGCTGGGGCGCTGCTGAGCTTAGATGGAGTAGGACGTGAGTTTGGAGGCTCCTGCCGATTTTGATTAAAATTGTTATTCATTTGCGCTTTTTCCTCGCATATTTAGTCTTGTCTTGCCCCATAGTACTTTTTGCTGAGCAGGCTAACTCTGGAATGCGTAAAATGTCTGGAAAGAACTCTAAAACTCGCAATACTATTCAGACACAACTGCGGCCTAGTCCACAAACAGCGACCACGTCCTCGAGTGAGTCGTCGGATCTCACAGATGTCGCCTCGACGCACGCTAACCTTGATATTGCAGCTCTCAAGCTCGAGTTGCTGGCCTCACTGAGAAAAGACATTGCTGATATTTTTAAAAAGGAACTCCAGGATACTCTCGGGGATGCTTTGTCTACTATCAAGCTGGACCAACAAGCAGTGAGGACACAGCTGGCGAACGATAAAGCTGCTACTGACGCTACCATGGCCAAGCTAAAGGGTACGGTCGGAGAGATGGAGCACGCACTCACAGAGTGCTCCGATGATATCGCCGCGATGAAAACTACAATCAAGTGCCTCACAGCGAATGTAGCCAAGCTGGAGAATAAATGTGAAGACTTGGAGTCCAGATCACGCCGTAACAACATTAGGATAGTGGGAGTACCGGAGGGTCCTGACACCTGTACCACCACTGCTGTGGCTGCCATGCTGAAGGAGGCGTTCGGTCTGGTAAAGGAGCCGCTTTTGGACCGGTCCCACCGGACCTTCCAACCTATACCCAAGCCCGGTGATCGTCCACGTGCCATTGTGTGCAGATTCCATTACCACGGCGACTGTGTTGACATTTTGCGCCGTGCCAGAGAACTCCGACAGATTAAAGTCAGGGATTTGACCATTTCAATCTTCCCTGATCACACTGCCAAAATAGCGCTGGCTCGGGCTGCATTCAACGAGGTCAGGCGGCAACTTCGTGGCATTGACGGTGCTCGGTATGGTCTGTTTCATCCAGCGCGACTTCGTATCACTTACAACGGTGTTGAAAAGGATTTCATTTCAGCCGAGGAAGCCAGCGACTATGTCAAAACCTTGATTTCTGGGTGAGCTCCAATAGCTTTTTTTGATCTGTGTTCCTTTAATTATTTAGAGCTTGTGGACTCACCAGTCTTAATTCTCCACCTGTGTAGTATCAGATGGTTTTCTGGATTTTTGCACTAGTGTCATTATTGTTTGTTCATAGCAGTCTTTTCCCTTCGCTCACTGAATATTGTTATACAAGGCCTCACCATATTTTGTATTATTTTAATTAATTATTGATTTTTTATTTATTCATTTATTTTTGTACTTAAGATCAGGTCACACTACCTCATTTTAGGCTTTCTGCATCTATTTGTAGCCTACCGGACTGGGGGCCTACAATTATTTGTTAATTTGTATTTTCACGTACCTTTTTTTACGTCATTAAGGCAGTCATCTTTGTTGTCTTGTTGGAAAGTTCACATTTTGTTGAAACAATATTTTGTGATGTGAGCTTTTTCAATATAACGTGGTTTAAATTGTGCGCTTACTGTTACCTAATGTCGAAATCGGCAGGAGTTTCTTATATATACACTGTTTCTTCCCTCTTTCTCTCCTCTGTTCTGGTAGTCTCCAGGTTGTTCAACGCTATGGTTGACGACTTTTGGTTATTGTGGGAACACTGCTGAAGAACAAAGGGGACTTTGTTCTATGGTTATGTGGGGACATTGGGTGTATTTGTATTTCGGGGTGTGGTGGGGGGAGGGTGTCTCACCTCGGCTCTTAACGACCTCTTTCGTTGTTTTTCTTTATTTGAATGGTTAATGGCAATATAGATCCCAGTATTGCTGGGTCAGGCACACCCTTCAGATTTTTCAGTTGGAATATTAGAGGTATGGGTAATCCTGTTAAGAGATCTAAAGTCTTTGCACACTTGAAACGTTTAAACTCCGATTTAGTATTCTTACAGGAGACTCATCTTCGCATTAGAGATCACCATAGGTTACATTGCCCTTGGGTAGGCCAAGTGTTCCACTCAAATTTTAATTCAAAAGCTAGAGGAGTCGCCATCTTAATTAACAAAAAAGTTCAATTCTCATCCACTGATGTTATCGCTTATAGAAACGGCAGATACCTCATGGTTGCTGGTACTATAATGCAAAGAAAGGTTTTGTTGATAAATGTATATGCCCCAAACTTCGATGATGTTGAATTCGCTAAAAGATTGCTGAGCAATATTCCCTTCCTGAATACACACTTGTTGATTTTCGGAGGGGATCTAAATTGTGTTTCTGACCCAATCTTAGATCGATCTAATCCTCGTAACCTGACTCAATCTGCAATGTCTAAAGCATTTTCTGATTTTATGGAGCAGAATGGTCTTGTTGATCCATGGAGATCTCGTAACCCCTCTATTAAAAAATTCTCTTTCTTCTCCCAGGTACATCAATCATATTCCAGGATTGATTACTTTTTTATTGTCAGCACGCTCAATAAATGTGTGACTTCTTCTGACTATTTAGGTATTGTAATTAGGGATGGGCGATATGGCCTAAAAAATTTATCACGATAATTTCAGGGATTTATTGCGATAACGATACAAATGATGATAAATTATTTTCTTTTGTAAAATTTCAGATTATGTTATGTTTAAGTTGTGTTCCAGTGGCTGTGCTGAAAAACATCACACAACAACAATTACACAATAATAATTCAAATCAACTACAAGTTTAAAATGTAAACACAGATTCTTTATTTATTTATACTCTCATGGTGGAAAAATAGTGCAAAGCAAACAGCAAAAGTAACAACAACCAACCATGTCTTCAGTTGTGTTTCAAACTTACAACAGAGTACAACTGTACTCCCTGTCATAATTGTAAAAATAGTGCAAACGTGAACAGTGAATCCAGGGTATATACAGGAATCTTGAAGTAAAATTCAATACCTTTTTAAGACCTTTTCAAGACTTTTTCAACATATTTTAAGACTGCAGCGTCACTTTGAGCTAACCGATTAAATCAGCCACACACCTTTTAAAAGGGACATTTGAGTTTTTAAAGGAATTTAAATATATTTATAAAATATTGATTGCCTATATGTCATCAGGTTGTAAACCACCTAAAATTGAAGCATTCACCAACTTTCTCAGTTGCCTGTAACAGCCTGTATGAGCCAACAGTTTTCTTTTTGAAGGACTGGTTAAATTTTTCTGCCAAAAGCAGCTGTCTTACAAAAGCTATGACGTTTATGTAGCAACATTACAGCAAATCATGTGAAACAGTGTAAGTTCACAGTGTTCAGTTGGTTTAAACTAGACAATGTGAGCTTGCCTGCAATGATTTGTGTGACAACTTTAATCGACCACTTGATTAATACAACAAAATTCAAAATTCAAACAGACCAGGAGGGAACAAAGAAGAAGAGAATAAACTGAGTGATGAATAATGTAAGTAGTGTAGGCGGTGTAGCACAGACACAACCTGGAGGAGGAACTAGTCTAAGTGACTGTATTAGTATAATAATATAACATTAAATTAAAAGTATAATGTTAATTTAATAGTAAACTGTAAGATTGACATTAATATATTCATTATGTTATGTTCATTCAATATAATGTTATATAATAGAATATAACTTACCACTAGTTTAATATAAATTCAAATTCCAGCTGTTTCAGTTTGGGTTGTTTTTTATTCATTAACTTTGTGCAGAAAGACGCTCGAGAGTCTCTAACCTTCATTTCAGGCTGCTAACTCGTCAATAATCAGAAGAGTTTCTGCAGAACATTGAGTTCAACATTTATAAAGTTTGTTGCAGCACATCAAGCATTTTTTAAATCCCGCTCCATCCAGGCTGTGATTGGTCAGTTCACAGTGACGCTGACAAGATTATCAGCTTTATTTAAAGTTCAACGTGTTTCAATAAAAGGCAGCGATTTAGCTAAATACCCAGCTAACGTTAGCCAAACCCATGCGCTGCCTTAATTCTCCCTGTTTCCTTCTGTCTCACTGATTCAGCTGCTGGCGGCGCTTCTCGCTGTTCAAGTGGCCGCAGAGCGACCGGCCACCCGGGTTAATCCCGTTACTGCTGATCGCTACTCCGACTATGTTTTGGATGATTAGCACTGAGGGTCCGGTGGGGAGGGAGGTTACTGTCAGCTGTACTCGTAAATCTTTTTCTGGTTTGCACAGATCTATTTTTTGGGGCGTTTAAGAGAGAAACAGGCGCTCAGTGGATCCCTGCGCCGGACGTTACCGAGACGACACAAGTCGCTGCTCTCTGCCTGTCGAGTGTTTTTGGCTGTGCGCTATAAATAAAAACGTTCACCGACACTTTTAGCAAACTAACTTTGGGGCAAACAGGATTTTCACACTGAAAAAAATATCTTCAAAATTTAATACCTTGTAAAATGGCGATTAAGACTTTTTAATACGTTTTAATGGCCTTAATTTTCGCAAAATTGATTTTGCCTAATCTCTCACCAGGAATCTAAATTTCCACGACAATCACCTTTCAAGACTTTTTAAGACCCCGCGGACACCGCGCATGTGCACACAAAACTACGTCATCAACTAGACTTACAGTGGGGGAAATAAGTATTTGACCCCTTGCTGATTTTGCAGGTTTGCCCACTTACAAAGAATGCAACAATCTACAATTTTAATCATATGTACATTCTAACAGTGAAAGACAGAATCCCAAAGAAAATTCCAGAAAATCACATCATATGAATTTATTAAAATTGATAACCATCTGATGAGGAAAAACAAGTATTTGACCCCCTACCAAACAGCAAGTATTCTGACTCCTACAAGCCAGTTAGTCTTTCTTTAAGACACAGCCCCATTCCCAACCAATTATCTACATCAAATACACCTGCCTCACCTTGTTACCTGTATAAAGACACCTGTCAACACCCAAACAACCAGCATCCAACATCACCACCATGGGCAAGACCAAAGAGCTTTCTACGGACATCAGGGACAAGATTGTTAATCTGCACAAGGCTGGGATGGGCTACAAGATAATCGGAAAGCAACTTGGAGAGAAAAGATCAACTGTCGGTGCAGTTATCAGGAAATGGAAGAAGCACCACACCACCGCCAACCTCCCTCGGTCTGGGCCTCCACACAAGATCTCGCCTGCGTGGGGTGTCCCTGATCATTCGAGCGGTGAGGAATCATCCCAAAACCACAAGGGGAACTGATGAATCAACTGAAGGCAGCTGGGACCACAGTTACAAAGAAGCGGTTGGTAACACACTACGCCGTCATGGATTGAAATCCTGCAGCGCACGCAAGGTCCCCCTGCTCAAGAAGAAACATGTACAGGCCCGCATGAAGTTCGCCATTCACCACCTGGATGACTCAGAAGAGGCCTGGAAGAAGGTGATGTGGTCAAATGAGACCAAGATAGAACTTTTGGCCTCAACTCAACTTCGTCGTGTTTGGAGGGCAAAGAACACCGAGTACAACCATCCCCACCGTCCAAGCATGGTGGTGGCAACATCATGCTTTGGGGTGCTTTTCAGCCAAGGGGACGGGACAACTCCATCGTATTGAGGGGAGGATGGGCGGGGCCATGTATGGTGGAATTCTGGACCAACATCTCCTTCCCTCAGTGAGAGAGCTGAAGATGGGTCGATTATGGGTGTTCCAGCACGACAACGACCCTAAGCACACCGCCAAAGCAACAAAAGAGTGGCAGAAGAAGAAGCACATCAAGGTTCTGGAGTGGCCTAGCCAGTCTCCAGACCTGAATCCAATTGAAAATCTTTGGAGGGAGCTTAAAATTCGAGTTGCCAGGCGACAACCTCGGAACCTGAATGATTTGGAGGCTGTCTGCAGGGAGGAGTGGGCCAACATCCCTGCAGAAATGTGCACAAACCTTGTCACCAACTATAAAAACCGTTTGACATCTGTGCTGGCCAATAATGGCTTTTCTACAAAATATTAACATGCTGTTTGTCCAGGGGGTCAAATACTTGTTTTTCCTCATCAGATGGTTATCAATTTTAATAAATTCATATGATGTGATTTTCTGGAATTTTCTTTGGGATTCTGTCTTTCACTGTTAGAATGTACATATGATTAAAATTATAGATCGTTGCATTCTTTGTAAGTGGGCAAACTTGCAAAATCAGCAAGGGGTCAAATACTTATTTCCCCCACTGTATCGTTATTATCATGAGGAGACACATTTTTATCGTGAGGAGAATTTTCAACGATATATTGTGAACGATATCGCCCATCCCTAATTGTAATATCAGATCATTCTCCCTTACTATTAGACATTCAATTTTCTACTTATAAACGTAGCCCACCGCTTCGGAGATTTGATTCTCTTCTTTTGTCAGCTCATGACTTTTGCGAACTCATTTCAAATTCTATTGATGAGTTCCTGTCTTTCAATCAAGATGACTCTTCTTCATATTCTTTGTTATGGGAGACACTTAAATGTTACCTGAGAGGTCAGATTATTTCTTAGACCGCTCTCGCTAATAAAAAGGTTAATGCTAGGCTTAATGTACTTACATCTGTGATCAATGATCTAGATCGAAGATATGCATTGAACCCCTCTCCAGAATTACTTAAGCAGCGCGTTGATTTGCAAGCAGAATTCAATCTCATCTCAACTAAGGAGGCAGAGCGCTTGTTAATACGCAGTCGTGGCTCATATTATGAACATGGTGACAAGGCAAGTCGCTTACTGGCACATCAATTGCGTCGACAGGCCACTTCCCGTTTGATACCCAGTATTTTAAACACTTCTGATACTATTACTACAGATCCCTTAGAAATCAATGCTGCTTTTAAATCGTTTTATTTTTCATTATATAAATCTGAATTTCCTACAAATAACACTGATATGAACACATTCCTTCACAACCTTTCAAATCCTGTTATTGATTCTACTACTGCTAGACAACTGGACTCTCCACTCTCTCTTGAAGAAGTTTTAAATGCAATTAAAGCTATGCAATCTAATAAAGCCCCAGGCCCTGACGGGTTTCCGATTGAATTCTTTAAAAAATGTATTGGTAAATTGGCACCGCTACTTTTATCTGTATTCAATGAATCTGTGGAAAGTGGATCATTACCACCAACCTTGACACAAGCCACTATTGCTCTTCTTCTTAAAAGAGACAAAGAACCAACCTCCTGTGGTTCTTACAGACCATTATCTCTGCTTAATGCTGATGTGAAGGTGTTAGCTAAAGTTATTGCATCCTTGAGAAGGTGCTTTCTCATATTATATCCGAAGAGCAAAACGGTTTTATTAAGGGACGTCAATTGTTTTTTAATACCCGCACACTTTTCAATATAATTTACTTAAAACATTCGGCTGAACTTCCTGAACTCGTGATTTCTTTAGATGCTGAAAAGGCATTCGATAGGGTAGAGTGGGAGTACTTGTTTGCAGTTTTAAAGAAATTCGGATTTGGTGATATATTTACTTCATGGATTCGCCTCCTTTATTCGTCCCCTAAGGCTAGTGTCCATACCAATGATGTTTATTCTGATTATTTTGCCCTTGAACGTGGATGTCGCCAAGGTTGTCCTTTATCACCTTTGCTCTTTGCCATCACTATCGAGCCCCTATCTATTACATTAAGATCTTCTCCCTTATTCAGAGGAATCACCCGTAATGGAATTGAATATAAATTATCGCTGTATGCGGATGATTTGTTATTGTATATGACTGATCCTGCACATTCTATCCCTGCTGTTTTAAGTATTCTGGAGAATTTTAGCACCTTCTCAGGTTATAAATTAAATATGGGGAAGAGTGAATGTTTTCCCATTAACTCTTGTGATATTCAACAGTCGGATTTACCTTTTCAATTTAGTCCGTCGGGGTTTAAATACCTTGGTATTAATGTGACTCGTTCTTTATCTGGCCTTGCATCTGCTAACTTCACTCCCCTTATCTCAAAGATTACATCTGACATTCAAAGATGGGGTAACCTCCCCCTTTCATTACTTGGCAGGGTCAATGCTAAAATGAATATTTTACCCAAATTTTTATTTTTATTCCAATCAATTCCTCTTTTTCTGCCAAAACATTTCTTTAACTCACTGGATAAGATAATTTCTTCTTTTATTTGGGGTGGGAAACCGCCTAGGGTTCGTAAAACGTTACTGCAGAGATGCAAACTTAGTGGGGGACTTGCATTACCTAACTTTCTTACTTACAATTGGGCTGCTCACATCCACAAACTTTGCTACTGGTTAAAATCTCCTGGATCATCTTGGTGTAAATTGGAACTATCATCCTGTAAGGGTTCTTCTATACCTTCTCTACTTTACTCCTCTTTACCCACAGAACCCTCTCTATATACTGATAATCAATTGGTTCTTAACACACTCAAAATCTGGTATCAATTTAGACGGCACTTTAAATTCGCTTCGGCATCTTCCATGGGTCCTTTATATAACAACCATTTATTTCCTCCATCACTCTCGGACTCAACATTTTCTGTGTGGTATGGCAAGGGTCTTACACAAATCAGACATTTATATGTAGATGGTGTCTTTGATAGTTTTGCCAATTTGTCTTCTCGCTATGACCTCCCTATTACTCATCTGTTTCAGCTATTTTCAAACTTCGCAACTTTGTGGCTAAGCGTTTCCCTAATTTTCCCTCTCTACCTTCAGAACAGGGTGGGAAACCATGCTTTCATTTGTGCCTCATCACAGAGGAATCATTTCAAAGCTGTATGACATTATCTTAGCTTTTAGCAACCACTCCAATGCTAAACTTAAGAATACATGGGAATCTGAACTGGGAATACAAATTCATGAGGACTCCTGGGAACAAGCCATAGAGAGGATACGTTCTACCACCTCTTGTGCTTTCGTCTTGGACTTATTCAATTTAAAGTCTTATACAGGGTGCATTTTTCCAAGTCTAGACTATCTGAATTGTATCCGGCAGTGGACGATAAATGTGATAAATGTCATGGCTCTCCCTGTCACCTTAGCCACATGTTTTTTCTTTGCCCTGATCTGAAATGTTTTTGGGCAGGTTATTTTACTATTATGTCCTCTGTTCTTGGGGTGAATCTCCAACCTTGCCCTCTGACTGCCATATTTGGGATCTCTGACCCCTCACTGGTACTTAACCCTACACAGAGGGACATTATAGCTTTCACATCCTTGCTAGCAAGACGTTCCTTATTGCTACATTGGAAGTCGGCCAAATATCCCTCTGTCTCCCGGTGGCTGAAAGACATCATGTTTTTCTTAAAACTTGAGAAAATTAAATACACGTTAAGAGGATGTACAGTCAAATTTTTCCACAAATGGCAACCCTTCATTTCCTATTTCACTAACCTAGAGGTTCTACCCAATTGACTGTGTGCCTGTTTCTGTGGTAACTTTTTATATTGCATAAGTAACCATATGTGTGCTGGTCGTGTTGAGCTGG
Organism: Lepomis macrochirus; assembly: GCA_024633595.2. Taxonomy (NCBI): domain Eukaryota; kingdom Metazoa; phylum Chordata; class Actinopteri; order Centrarchiformes; family Centrarchidae; genus Lepomis; species Lepomis macrochirus. The sequence goes on along the minus strand of JALXJV020000009.1, from coordinate 36,447,474 downwards.
GTGTGGTTGGGGGGGTTGTATATTGTTTTTGTTTTTTTTTACACGGTACTCTGTAAATTCAATTAAATTTATTTTCTTACATTCCTCCAGAGGGTTTCTGGTTTTGTTTTGTTTTTGTCTTTTTGGTTTTTTTTTTGTTGTTCTTTCTCTCTTGGTTCTTTCTATGTGTGTATGTGACCGTGTACATATGCATATATGTTTAAAAAAACAAAAAAGGAAAAGGCAAACTGTTTTTATGTGACTGGAATTATTGTATTATGTTTTTCCCAATAAAAATATTTGGAAAAAAAAAAAAAAGAAAAATGCTGCTGCTTGTCAAAACCAAGACATATTTTCAATGTAACATCAGCCTATATTGTGTTTTTGTTGTTTTTATTCCTCTTTCTTTAGTTTTGTCATTCCACTGTTTATTAATTATATATTTTTATTGTTTCTGTGAGAGAAATCTCTCATCTCATCTCATGGAAACAAGTTTCTGCCTCTACATATCAAAGTTTCCTCACTAGAGGAAGAGGTGGCCAGGCGACAACTATCACAACAGAAAGAAACTCTTTAATCCGCTGCAGCAAAGTCGCAGACATCAGCCCAAATATCGGTATGTGATGTCACTATCACACAGAAACGCTTCTGCCGGCTGCACAGGTCCGTGTGCGGCGGTGGCGTCACTTACTGATCCTTGGGAAAATGTAGCGTGTGTGGAACTACCGCGCTACTGGTTCAATAAAAGAGCTTTGATTTGATCAATCACTTTTAGACGTGGGCACATCAAGAATGCTGCATGCTGACTGGCTCATTCATGTTAACAAGAACCTTTAGGTATCGAACGTTGGTACCGAAAGACAAGGCATTTTTTGATACTCGATTGTATTGAGGCGATTCAGTCGATGCTTAAAAAGTATTGAAGTCGATACCCAGCCCTGCTCCCAAGTAAAGAAAAACTGCTTGCCATGGACAGCATGTTAATTTTGACCCTGCAGCAAAGTCCCTAAAAGAAGCAAAAAATGTTGCGTCTTACAGAAAATTAAAAATGAAAAATATATGAAGCAACATGTTGCTCTTGTGCGTGTTTCCATTTCTTAGGAGGAAATGATTTTTTTGGGAACATGTTGGCGTAGCAGCCCGTCCTCACTTGATTTATTATGCTGCTTTACAACCCATGTCAAACCCAGGACTTTGACACAGGAGAACCGTGTTCGATTCCCCTGTGAATCATCAAGTAAATTTAGAGTTGAAGCCAACTTTAGCCCTAACAAAACGTTGCAAAGCATTTATTTCAACAGATATGGTGGTGCCTGGAACATCCTATTGCGTACGCCAGCCACTGTCTTTTAAATGTAGCTGCGGATTGGGTAACACCTCTGACACACCCAATAAATAAGAAAAAACTTATTTGCAGTTAACACCACAGGCATGCAGTTTATGAAATTAGATTAAATATATTGTCAAGTTCTATGTTTGTTCAAAACAAAGCCGTGAAACAAAGCTGTAAAATAAATGTTTGTAATGAGATTTTCCTCAAAAAATGTATGTAAATGTAAATTGTTTTAAATTATAATAATGATATCTGGTTTAAATATATTTTTTGTTTTGAATTTTTTGTTCATTGATCTCTTAAATATATATTTTTAATGATATGCAGTGTTTGTGTCATTTGGAGCGACCACTCATCATGTGGTGCGACCAATAATTATAACTGTATTAAATTAAAAATAAAATATCACATTCCTGCGACTAAAATATTAATTAGTTATTCAATATGTTTAAGTGAATGGTATTTTTTAAACATTTTAATCTGTTTTACGCAATTTACAGAGAAAATTAATCACTAAACTTGCACTTAAGGAGGGGATTCTGACATTATAGAACAAAAATATGATACAATTATTTCCAAAAATCCAAAATAAAAGCAAATACATTAAATTTAAAACATTTATTTTACTAAGGACTTGTAAAAACTCTTAATCATGTTAAGGAAATAAATTAATTTTAAAATAAATTATGGTCGCACCAAATGACATTTTTTAAGGCCACGAACAGTTTATGCAGCTGAAAAAACACTAAAATAATTTAATTTGAAAAAAATACAGTCATTTATGTGTACATGGCATTCTTAATGTTTGAACAACTGCAATAAATGTTTTAATTTTTTGTATTTTAAAATTGGCCTGTTGAAAATCCTTATACGTCAATGACCCATCTACATGACAAGTGCTGTTATTAGAGCAGCGTAACTCTTTAATCAGGAGGTGAGTAGTGAGTGTTGTGATTGTCCGAGTGGCAGAAAGTGACTGTGAACGCGAGCGGAGAAAAATATTCTGGCTGTAAATGTGTCGGTTACAGCGTGTCAGCTTCTCAAGACCAAGAAAAGTCCGTCTGTTGTTTCCCACCTGCTGGAAAAGTGAAGCCTTTCTGCTCTAGTTAACATCTCACCTCCCCTTCAGGAAAGCTTCTACAGTAGGCTACGTCTTTTGGATGCTGTGTAACTGAACATTAGCTCAATTATAGAAAGGAACTGGTAGCTGTATTTTATTACTGCCTACTTGTCCAATGTTGAGAACAGTATCAGGTACAAAGTTAATCTAAACCGGTGTAGCCTACAGCTATGTCCTGTACAGACTGCTACATCCTAAATTACTTTTCACTTTTCAGATGAGTTTTCATTTAGGAAAAAGGACGGTGGTGACTGGAGGAGCTGAGGTTAGGAAAGCAAATTAGTGATGCAAACTATGATGAGGAGACGTTTCTTTTTAGATTTTAATGTGCAAATAAAATGCACCTCAGAAGGGAGGAGATTTCTGATGTTGACTATTTTTTATATTAATGTCTACAGATAAATGTCAGAAGGCAAACATGAACAGTCGTATCTATAAAGATTCTGAGGTCATATTACCAGAGTTTTCCTGCTGTTAAGGCTTAGAGGGTGATGCCCAAAACATGCTGTGCCATAAATGTAAACTCACTGTGGAGAGCATCACAGCCAGCCAAATGACTAAACCTAAAGGTTGTAGTTCCTCCAGTAGACTGATCTTTGGCTGTCGTTTATTTATTATCTGCTCTAGCTTTTCCAACTATTTGTTCAGAGATATTGTGAAAATAATGCCCCAAGATGAAATTACACATTTTTCATTGGAAAACCTAAGTTTTCTTGGGGGAGGACCCCCAAACTGCCCCCCCACCCTGCTGACCATGACCACTACCAAAACATTCCTCTACATCAAAACAGTTATTTATTGCCAAGAAAGCACTAAGCTGTTGAAAAACAGCCTTTTCAATGATTTTACTTAAAAATGGGAGATTTGATATGGGCCTATAATTGCTCATTAGTGAACGGTCTAGATTTTAAGAGTGGCTTAATGACTGCAGTTTTCAGGGCCTGTGGGAAAAAACCTGAGAGAAGAGACATATTTGTAGTAATTTGTAGAAAATCTGAGGCCATGCATTTAGACACCTTTTTGAAAAAACCTGTTGGCAGAATATCAAGGCAGCATGAGGAGGATTTCAGATGTTGTATTATTTCCTCCAGGTTTTTATGGTTAATAGAATCAAATTGTCTCATGCTATATGAATTGTTTTTTAGTGGACACCGGGATAGGACATATCCTGTACCTGACGTGGAGGTGGTGATTGCTTGCCTAATTGTTTGAATTTTGTCTGCAAAGAAGGAAGCAAATTCATTGCAGGCCCTGATGGATAGAAGGTCAGAGGCTACAGACACAGGAGGGTTGGTTAGCCTGTCGACAGTAGCAAACAGGGCACGTGCATTATTGGTGTTTTTGGCGATGATGTCAGAGAAGAAGGACCGCCTTGCATTTCTCAGCTCTAAATTACAAATGCGAAGTCTCTCTTTATAGATGTCATAATGAACCTGGAGATTTGTTTTCCGCCACCTGCGTTCAGCTTTTCGACACTCTCTTTTTTGAGTTCTAACCAGCGTGGCATTTCTCCATGGAGATCTTCTCTTACCAGAGACCACCTTCACCTTGGCTGGTGCAATGGCATCAATAACATTTGTAATTTTAGAACTGAAATTATCCACAAGCTCATTGACTGAGACCTGCGGAGGGGCAGGTGTCGGGAGAAAGCCTCAATAAATTTTTCACTAGTGTTTTCAGTGATATGCCGTTTTGTGATCACCTCTGATTTAACATTTGTGTGCATGCAGATAGCACTCTCAAAGAAAACACAGGAATGATCAGAGAGAGCAACATCAGTCACCACAACCTTGGAAATGTCCAGACCCTTGGAGATGACCAAGTCCAAAGTGTGCCCCTTATTGTGCGTGGGCTCCGTCACATGTTGGGTCAGTCCATAATTATCAAGAACACAGAACAGTTCTTTAGTCCCTCTGTCCAGGGGGTTGTCAACATGGATGTTAAAATCACCAACAATAACCACACAGTCAAAGTCAACACAGATTATAGACAGCAGTTCACCAAAGTCATCAGAAAAGTTTGCACAGTATTTAGGGGGCCTGTAGATGTTTAGAAAAATAGCTCTAGAAGGGGAGTTCAGCTGAAGAGCCACATATTCAAAAGAAGTAAAATTCCCATAAGAAATCTTTTTGCATTGAAGGGAGTCATTAAACAAAATGGCAACTCCACCTCCTCTCTTTTTGCACTCTGGCTTCACTCATAAAACTGAAGTTGGGAGGGGTCGACTCGATAAGGACAGCTGCACTGTTATCTTGGTCCAACCAAGTTTCAGTTAAAAACATGAAATTAAGATTGTGAGTGTTTATAAAATCATTGATTAAAAATGTTTTGCCTGCCAAAGACCTAACGTTTAACAAAGCTAATTTTAGTGAGTTAAAAACATTATCTGGCCCACGTTTTTCAACAGGCTGCGGCTGACGAGGAATTAGTACTAAACTTGAAGGATATGTTGAGTGCTTCCTGTTTTTTAACACATTCACCATGCTTTTTCTGTTACCTATCAAGACAGGGATGGGGAATACTACCAGCACACTGGGCCCCGGCTTGTCCTGGGAAGAGTCATGAGTGCTATTTTCCTTGTAGCCTGGACCCAGCACATATCAGACAGAGCTTACTGGGCTTTTTCGCCATTGCGGAGCGGGAGGGCGGGTTGTGCCTGGAGGACTTAGAGCCAGTGGTGGAGGTGGACGGGGAGGGGGGTTTAGGGTAGAGAAAATGGGAGTGGAGCGAGGGAAGCTGCGCGGAGTGAATTTGGTCCCAGCTCTAATCAGGTCTTCCATGTGATCAGTGAAGTCCAGCAGAGGGGAGAGGGGAGAAAGTGTGTCTGGAGATGGGGATTGGGGGGGTAAAGATGTTGAATCCTCACTGTTGGTTGAGAGAGGTGGAGGCTCTTCCTCTTGGCTCAGATGTCTCCCGTGATCACAGCTCTCTTCTGGCGGGGGCTGGGGTGGCTCTCCTTCAAGGTTTCTGGCGTGTTGTGTTATGTCTTCTTCTTGTTTTGAGTCCTCTTGTCTCTTGTCCTTGGCAGAGGGAACAGATGAGTGACGCAGAAAGTAAAACAGGTTGGAGCTAAACAATTTTACTCCTGACTTGTTAAGGCGAAGTCCATCTGCCTTAAAAAGATGTCTGCGGCCCCACAGAATATAAAAGTTCTCAATGAAATGCACTGAATGGACAGCACATGCCGTTGAGAGCCACCTGTTCAGTGCCATTAGTCTGCTGAATCTCTCAGCTCCTCTTCGGAGTGGCGGTATAGGGCCACTGATAAACACCTCAGCATTCAATGAGCTGACTGTGTTCAACAGATTATTAAAGTCCTTTTTCAACACTTCAGACTGTTTCTTCACAACATTATTGGACCCGATGTGCAGTATGATGTTTTTAACAGTAGAATGTTCAGCCACGATATGCAGGATTCTTTCTGCCAAGTCAGACACCGTATCCTTTGGAAAGCAGAGTACTTTGGTGTTCTTACTGCACATGCTTCTTACATCGTTTACAGCAGCGTCACCCACAATCAGAGTTTGAGGCCCAGTCGTTAGCTTTCGCTGCAGCCTTTTACTGTCTGATTTACTCTCAGTCCTTACCCTTCTGTGTGAGGACGGGATGTTATCCAGGTCATCAGACGGAGATCCAGGGTCCTGCGATAGTGGTGAAAATCTGTTCTGCTGTTGCACACTCGGTTGTTGGGGAGGTTTGTTGCTAATTCTTCCTTTCGCTGGTTGTCCACGGTTGTGTCCTACCAAGAACAGGGGTTGAAGAGGCGCTCTGCCTGAATGCAGGCCAGCCAGTCGCATCACAAATCTCAGGGCGCTGGGCTCTGCCTGTTACTCGTCCTCCCATTTCCCAAGGAAATGATTTACTCTTAGGCTTTGCACCCAGAGCGTTCCAGGGAGGACTCCCACTTTTAGATTTATTACCCAATACACAGGCCTCCTGCTTCTTGGTAGTCTTGTTGGTGGCTAATTAGCCGTGTGTTAGCATGCTCTTGTCCACTGTTTTGGGTTCACGGTAAAGTGGTGTCATTCCCACATAATCCATTCGCTTCCACATGCACTTCTAACCTGTGGATCTTGGTTTCCAGCACAGTAATTTTCTGTAGAAGTTTGTAGAAGTCGTCCGTGGAGAAGGGGGCCATCTTGTTGCTAATTAGCATTAGCTGTAGCTCCAGTCACTGCGGTACAGGCTAGTGCTATTGATAGGCCGCACTCGCGTAGCACTAAGATAATAAAACGTTTTTAAAGTATGGCAGGAGCCTACTTTATCTGACAGTCCCAGTGATTTAAAAGTATCCAGGAGCTGCTGACTTCTAGCAGGGTAAAAAAAGGAGACTTTAAGCGAAAAAAAAAAGCAAAAGAATGCAAGGAGAGGCAAGAGCAAGCAGCAAAGCGTCTGCACTGTAAGAAAGCAGGAAGTAAAAAAGCCCAGGGCTGAGACTGAACAGTACTGGAAGAACATATGGGAGAAAGAGGCATCCCACAACACCAATGCTCAGTGGCTAGTGGATCTAAGAACCAATCACAGCAATCTCCCAGAACAAGAACCAGTAAGCATTACAAAGGCAGACATCCAAGAAAGAGTGGCAGGTGGCACTGCATGAACGCCTGGCAGTACAAAAGAACCAACTGCTGATGGATGGGAGCCACCCAGAATGGTTAACCCAAGGACGGACAATCCTGATCATGAAGGATCCCCAGAAGGGAACAATCCCATCCAACTACCGACCAATAACCTGCCTCTGCACAACATGGAAGCTCCTGTCAGGCATCATTTTTATAATTTTTATTTTTATTTAACATTTATTTAACCAGGTAGGCCGATTGAGAACAGATTCTCATTTGCAGCGGCGACCTGGCCAAGAAGGTGTAAAACGTGCAGAACAACATAGAGTTATACATTGAGTACATAGTACAAATTACAATATATAAAGACAGTGACGATTCCGTAGCATAGAATCTTTTAAGTGCAGTAGTGTCTATGTGCAAATAGCGCAGGTGCCGACCATTGAGGGAAGTGGGTCAGATTGAATACATAAATGGTATGGCAGCAATAAAATCAGGATATACAAAAAAAATAGATAGTCTATATATAATAATAAAAAAATAAAATAAAATGTACAGGGTACAGAGATCTATAAACATTTTGTGCAAATTGAGTTCTAATTACAGGTGGTGCGCAAAAACAAAGCGAGAGGAGTAGGAGACCCAGCATGTACATAGATCGGACAAGAGTTCAGACAGATTTACTTTAAAGGCAGTGAGGGGGATGAGGGTCTCTAGCTTCAGGGTTTTTTGTAGCTCATTCCAGTCGTTGGCAGCAGCGAACTGGAAGGAATGGCGGCCAAAGGTGGTACGGACTTTTGGGGTAACCAGAGCTTGAGCGCAGGCTACGGGTGGGTATAGAGACCAATGAGCGTAGGTATATGGGGGCTCTGCCTAGCAAGCACTTATATATAAGTTGGTATCAGTGAGTTAGGCGTCGAGTGTGTAATGACGACCAGCCAACTAATGCATAGAGGTCACAGTGGTGGGTGTTAAATGGAGCGCTGGTAACAAAACGGATGGCACAGTGGTAGACCACATCCAATTTTTTCAAGACAGAATTTGAGGCAGTTCTGTAGATGGCATCACTGAAATTTAGCATGGGTAGAACAGTCGTTCTTACCAAGGCAAGTTTGGCAGCACAAGTGAAGGAGGCCCTGTTGCGGAATAAGAAACCGATTCTGGACTTAATTTTAGATTGAAGGTGGTTTATGTGGGGCTGGAAAGAGAGGGAACTGTCTATCCAAACACCTAAGTATTTGTAAGTGTCCACATATTCTAATTCTGACCCATCTAGCGTTGTGATACTAGACAGATGACCTGGAGTGGGAAGCGATCGATTGAAGAGCATGCACTTAGTTTTACCAGAGTTTAGTAATAGATGGAGGTTTTGGAAGGAATACTGAATGGAATTAAAGCTCTTCTGGAGGTTTGATAACACATTGTCCAGTGAAGGGCCGGATGTATACAGAATGGTGTCATCCGCGTAGAGGTGGATCTGAGAGTCACTAGCAGCAAGAGCAACATCATTGATATACAGAGAGATTAGAGTCGGCCTGAGAATCGAACCCTGCGGCACCCCCATAGAGACAGTCATAGGCCCAGACAGCAGCCCCTCTGATTTAACACGCTGGACCCTACTGGAGAAGTAGTTAGTGAACCAGGCGAGGCAGTCATCTGAGAAGCCTAGGCTATTGAGTCTGCTGATCAGACAGATGGTTGACAGAGTCAAAGGCTTTAGACAGATCAATGAAAACAGTTGCACAATAATGTTTTTTATCAATGGCGGCTATGATGTCATTTAGGACCTTAAGGGCGGCTGTAGTACACCCATGACCAGCACGAAAATTGCATGGGAGAAAGGGTACGGTGGGAGACGAGATGGTTAGTAATCTGTTTGTTGACTAGGCTTTCAAAGACTTTTGAAAGACAGGGTAGGATAGATAGGGGACGGTAACAGTTTGGGTCAAGGGTGTCTCCCCCTTTAAAGAGGGGGAATGACTGCGGCAGCTTTCCAGTCTCTGGGGATTTCTGAAGATGACAGAGACAGGTTGAACAGGGTGGTAATGGGGGTTGCTATAATATCAGCAGATAATTTTAGGAAAGAGGGGTCCAGATTATCCAGGCCGGCTGATTTGAAGGGATCAAGATTTTGTAACTCTCTCAGCACATCAGCTGTCTGGATAGGGGTGAAAAAGAAGCGGGGGGAAGTGCTTTGGCGTGGAACTGAAAGGGGTGCAGGGCCATTGACTGGGGAGGGGGAAGCCTGGTGGAAAGCATGGCCAGTTGCAGCAAAATGCTTATTGAAATTCTCAATCATAGACTTATCGGTTGTGACAGTGTTCCCTGATTTCAGAGCATTGTGCAGCTGGGAGGAGGTGCTCTTGTTTTCCAGTGATTTTACAGTGTTCCAGAACTTTCTAGAGTTGGTGCTACAGGATGCAAATATTTGTTTGAAATAATTGGCTTTTGTTACCCTGACTGCTTGAGTGTAACGGTTTCTGGCTTCTCTAAAAAGTTGCATATCGCAAGGTTGTTTGAGGCTAATGCGGTACGCCATAGTATGTTTTTGTGCTGGTTGAGGGCAGTCAAGTCTGAAGTGAACCAAGGACTATATCTGTTCTTAGTTCTGAACTTTTTAAAAGGGACGTGTTTATTTAAGACAGAGAGGAAATCACTTTTAAAGAACAACCAGGCATCCTCTACTGACGGGATAAGGTTAATGTTCTCCCAAGATACTAGAGACAGATCTTTTAGAAATGCCTGTTCAGTGAAAAACAAGATCCGAGCCATCAACACATACGCCCTGCCGGTCATCAGATACCCCGCTGGTATAATAAACTGGCCAAAGGAGGAGATAGAGGCTACTGACATCAAGACGAGAAAGCTCCTCATAATGCATGGAGAGTTTCACCCCAAATCCAGCACCCTGAGTCTGTACACCAAGCGTAGCGAGGGAGGCAGAGGGCTAGTGAGTTTCAAGACCACTGTCCAGGATGAAACGACGAAGATCCAGGAGTACATCAGAAAGATGCCCACCAAAGATGAAGGGCTTGGTGAATACCTCAGGCAGCAGAAACCCGAAGGTGAGGACAAGGAAGACGAAGAACCGCCATGGAAGGACAAGCCGCTGCACGGCGTGTACCACAGACAAATGGAAGAAGTGGCTGATATCAAGAAATCCTACCAGTGGCTGGAAAGGGCTGGACTGAAGGACAGCACAGAAGGACTAATCATGGCGGCACAAGAACAGGCACTCAGTACAAGATCAATAGAGGCTTGGGTCTACCACACCAGACAGGACCCCAGGTGCAGACTGTGCAAGGATGCCCCTGAGACAGTACAGCATATAACAGCAGGGTGTAAGATGCAGGCAGGAAGTGCGTACATGGAACGCCATAACCAGGTAGCGGTCATAGTGTACAGGAACATCTGCCACGAGTATGGGCTGGAAGTCCCAAGGTTAAAATGGAAGACACCTCCTAAGGTAGTTGTGAATGACCGAGCTAAGATCCTGTGGGACTTCAATATCCAGACTGACAAACTGGTGATGGCTAACCAACCAGACATCGTGCTGATCGACAAACAGCAGAAGAAGGCAGTAGTGATAGATGTGGCAATACCAAGTGACAGCAACATCAAGAAGAAGGAACACGAGAAGCTTGAGAAATACCAAGGGCTGAAAGAGGAGCTAGAACAGATGTGGCTGTGACCCCCAAACTGGGAGAGTGGCTACAGCAGATTCCAGGTAAAACATCAGAGGTCTCTGTCCAGAAGAGTGCAGTCCTAGGAACAGCTAAGATACTGCGCAGAACCCTCAAACTCCCAGGCCTATGGTAGAGGACCTGAGCTTGAGGATGACACATACCACCCCGCAAGGGGTGATATGTGTCATCCTCTCCCGTGGTCGTGTGCTTCCCCCTCCTGTCACTTCCTGCGGGTGTTGCTGGCTCTGGAGCTGTGGAGTCTGGATCTGTGGTTGGGAGTCTCCTGCTGCCCCCGTGTTCCTGCTCGACGCCCTCTGCTACAGTTGCAATTGCTATTACTAGTCCTATTGCTATTATTACTGTTATTATTATCATTAACATTACTATAAATATCTGTACCATTTTTCATTTAGTCTATAGCACCATCACCTTTATTGTCTGTACCTCTATGTGTATACTGTGTAGGTTGCCTCCCTCTGCTCTCTCTCTTGCTCTCTCTCTCTCTCTCCCCTCACCCCAACCGGTCGAGGCAGATGGTCACCCACCCTGAGCCATGGTTCTGCTCGAGGTTTCTGCCTCTTAAAAGGAAGTTTTTCCTTGCCTGTGTCGCCTAGTGCTTGCTCTTGGTGGGAATTGTTGGGCTTCTGTAAATAACTTCAGAGTATGGTCTAGACCTGCTCTTTATGAAAAGCGCTGTGAGATAACTGTTGTTGTGATTTGGTGCTATATAAATAAATTGAAGGGGTGAGGAGGGGATTTTTAAAATAGTATATATATATGTATGTATGGGGTGGTGGTGGCACAATAGATAAGATGCCTGCCTTTGGTGTGAGAGACCTGGGTTCAATCCCACACTGTGACCCATCCACCATTGTGTCCCTGAGCAAGATACTTAACCCCAGAGGTGTGCGACCTCTGACATACAGCAATTGTAAGTCGCTTTGGATAAAAGCGTCCGCTAAATGAATTTTAAAAAAAAATAATATAGCATAGTAAATATTACTAATGTACACTGATTACTACGTTGATTTTGATAGCTCTTTTTTCATCAACCCATCGTCAGCCGCTTATTCTGTGTACAGGGTCGCAGGGCGGCGCGGTGGTTAGCTCTGTTGCCTCACAGCAAGAAGCCTTTCTGGGTCCCAAAGTTGTGCAGGCTAGGTTAATTGGTGTCTCTAAAATTGTCCTTAGGTGTGGTTGTGTGTGCCCGGCGATGGACTGGCGACCTGTCCAGGCCCAATGTCCAAAGCGTCAGCCCCCGACAACCCCGGCTCTTTTTTTATAATTTTTTTAATTTAACGGCTATGTGTGGGCCGAGCGGCCGACAGTGCTAACCACTGCACCACCGCGCTTCCCTGGTGCTTTAATAGTGGCAAAAAATATAAATAAATACTTTGATAGCTTAGCTTAAAAATAGATCTCAGTCATGACAGCGACAGTTACTCACATAATCACTTCCTCTTTAGTGGTTTTGCTTACAAAATAAAAAGGTGAGAAAGCTTGTTTATTGCAATCTTCTATTTTAAGTTGAACTGAGCTTTTACTTTGACAAATTCTGAACGACACTAAAAGAGTCTGTAGCCTGCCTGACACACTTCTGAAAGAGCTGTCAGAAACTTTTGCCTCTTTCTGCCTGGAGGTACTGGGGAAATGAAAAAGCATCCGTAGGTTGATGGATGCAGCTCAAACAGAGAAACAAAAATAGTGCAGCACATGCCGTGATCTGAGAAAAATTTGCTTCAGCAAGAAAAAAAAACTCATCTCCTGGTGGATTTGAAACCACTATCCTTTAGACAGATAAACGTAAATTATAATTAAAATTATATATTAAAGGGGCATTATGTAGTTTCCAGCGGCCACTAGCGGTGCGGTTCTAAGATTGCAACCAGGTGT